>BNCP01000045.1:600000-1027500 GCA_019650235.1 Volvox reticuliferus
TGGTTTATGATACACGCATTACGTCACAGAAGCTATGAGGCCTTCAGCGGCTACTGCTGCTACTGCTGCAGTTGTCACGTGTGTGTGTGTGTGTGTGTGTGTGTGTGTGTTTTCACCTTTCCCTTCTCCCAACCTACGAGCCTTCCGCCCGGCCCGGCTCCCCCTCTGCTCCCTTTCACTCCTCTCTCGCAGATTGGCTGCTTCTGGACGCTACTGGAAGTTCCACCGCTGGGTCTGGCAGCGGCTCCCTGGAGCAGACTACCCAGGCATCTAGGAAGAGCATCGGCCCCGCCAGCAATCCCAGCAGCCGCAGCTTCTTCGGCCGCGCCACCCCGAAGGCTAATGCCGGCGGCGGCGACGGCGGTGGTGGCGGTGGTGGCGGCGGTTTCTTCCTCTTGTCTCGTTCCACTGCAGGTACGGCTTCTCGAGCGGCGCAGGACAGCGAAGCAGCGAGGGTGGCCGCGGTGCAGGCGGTGGCGGCGGCGGCGGCGAATGCCCCGAGCCCATCCTTCTGCATGGATATCGCTCAGGTGCGTGCATGAGACCGACGGAAGGGAGGGGGGGGAAGGCAGCTCCACATGAGATGAGCGGACAAGGGGTGCCTGTGTGTATGCGTGTATTTTCGCTGTGTTTGTGTGCCTGGGGGCTGGGGCCTGGGATGTTCGAACCTACCTCCCGCTCCCCTCTCTCCCCCCCCACTCCCCCCCACTCCCCCCCACTCCTCCCCCACTTCGGGTTTCTTATTTTATTCCTTATATCGCACACTCACCTCCCCCCTCTCCGTACTTCTTCCCACGTCCCCTCCCTTCCCCTCTCGGTCCCTCCCCCCTCCCCCCTCATCCCTCATCGCTCATCCCCTCACCCCATCAGGGTCACCAGATCCTAGGTCGCTACTTGTCCACCACCCGCACCACCAGCCCTTCCACCTATTGCCTCAAGTACTTGGTCAGTCACCTGGCGGCGGCGGGGCAAGCGGCAGGAGAGCTGCTGGATGAGGTACTGGCGAGCTTCGAGTTCATTGAAGTAAGGGAAGAGAGGGAGGGGGGAGGGGTAGAGGTGGAAACCGGGGTGGGGGAGAGTGTGTGTGTGTATTGCTATGTGTTTGCGTATGTGTGCTGGTGTGACGACCCGTCTCCAGAAAGTTTTCAGCTTATAATAGTAGAATAATCGCCCACAGGCTGTCTTCGCTTGTGGCTACAGCGGTAATATTATCCGCGCACTCGGAACCATGGGTCACTCCACTCGATTGAGTCGCGATGCACTGCGGTGGCTGCGAGCTAAACAGCACGACCTGCTTGTGGCGGCGTCGGGGAAGGGGGACGGGGCCACGGGGGATACAGTGGTTGGTACGGCACTGATGAGTCCCCTGCGCTCGGAGCTGTACCGCGTCGCACTGCGAGCAGCCAACCAGTCCTGGCGAACGCGATTTGCCGTACCCTCGTACGATGAGTGGCCGGCGGATCAGGCCGTCCTCAAGGTGCGACTTGTAATTTTGGGGGCCTCATGGGGGGAGGGGAGGAAAGAAAAGGGGAAAGAGGGTTGGCGGGTGCGGGTATTTATTCGTGTCCTCTGCGTGTGTATTGAAAGTGCCTCTGTGTGTATGCTGGTGCGGCTTGCATGTACGTGCTGCTGCAGGTATGGCCCCCACCTCAATATAATACCTAGCACGCCGCCCTCGCCCCCTAGCTATCGCCAGGGTGTTCTTCGCGCCCTTCTTCACCCGTGCGTGTGGAACCCTTCTGTTTCTTATCCCCATCTCCCCTTCTTTCAAAACACGGTCTATTATTCGTACTTCAGTCCACCTCCCCTCTTACTGATCTCACTGCTCAGCGCAGATTTCTCCATTATATAATATTACATATTTTTATAATGTTGTAAATATTTTATATTGTTTTATTTCACGTTATTTATTTATGTACGGCCTACCTCACCCACGCGCCCCTCCTCCCACCGCCCATTCCCAACCTCCGTGATCAGGGACATGCCGGCAATATAACGGCGGTGCTGTTCTCCAGGGATGGCCACCAGCTCGTGTCCAGCAGTGGAGGGGGATATGAGCTGCGCGTCTGGGATATCAGCACCGGAGCTTGCACTGCCGTATTACTGGTACGGATGTACGGCTGAATTCCACCACCCCCTGGTGGGAGGGGGGTTCAAGGGAGAGAACGTGCGGAAGTCGCTCCAGGGGTGCGGAGAAGGAGAAGGGGGGGATGGGCCCTTAACTTTAGATCTGGGGTTTAGGCGATGTCGTAATGCGTACGGCTAAGAAAGCATCGTTCTTAAAACACACACGCATGTACGCACACACACACACACATAACGGGTTGTGTTCTGTTTCTCACCTCATGCACCTGCATTCGCTTTCGAATGATTCCACAACGCGCAAATTCGACGTCTCCACCTTTGCAGCCCCTCTCAATCCCCCTCATCTCCCCTCCCCCTTCCCCCCTTCCTTCTCCCCCGTCTCCCCCTGCTGCTGTCCCCAGGGCCATGAAGCTGACGTGACGTGTTTAGCCATGAGTTCGGGCGGACACGTCATCGCCAGTGGGAGCAACGACATGACGTGCAGGTACGGCAATTGACGAGGAAACACCGTACTAGGTCGCAGAAGGCCGAGCGAGCGGGGACAGTACTACAGTACAGAAAGAAGGAGGGTGTGAAGGAGGGCATGCATACGCAAATACACATACACCGATGTACGGCCTTTTCCCCCGCCGCGATCTAACGTACCGCTGCAGGTTGTGGGACGCCGCCACTGGCCAGTGCACTGCCGTACTCCATGGCCACACCGCCGCCGTCACCGGAGTCGCCTTTTCTCCCCCCGAACGCGGCCAACCCCAGCGCCTCGTCACATCCTCCTCCGACAACACGATGCGCATCTGGGCGCCTGCTCCGAAAACAAGCCATAACGGGGGCGGCGGCGGGGGCGGGGGCGGACCGCGCGGGCGAAGGTCGAGCACCGCCGGCGGCGCGGCGGCGGCAGCGCCGTCGTCGCCGCGTCAACCGGGCCGTGAATCCGTACGACAATCCAACGCCGCTCTGGAGGTGGATATTGCGATGGGACTAACGGTCCGAGGTACCGGCGGCGGTTGTGACATGTCGTACGACGTTGACGTCGAAGCCGCCAGCCATACCTGTGTACAGGTGCTCCAGGGCCGCGACGGCGGGCTCCAGGGAGTGGCCTGGGCACCTGACGGCCGGCGTCTGGCTGGGGCGCATGGAGCGGATGTGTGTTTGTGGGCCTTACCCGGCGGCAAGGTGGCAGCGAGTCTGAGGGGGCATGACGCCAACATCTTGGCGGTGGCGTTCAGCCCCAATGACGGCGGCAGACGGCTGGCGAGTGGCGGGTGGGATAAGGTGAGGAGGGGGATGATTGGGACGAGAGAGAGGGAGGGAGCGAGGGAGGGAGGGAGGGAGGAGGCGTCTGTGCGAGGCGGGGGGATAGCGAGAATGTGTGTTTGTGTGTGTGTATGTGTAAGGTTGACCCACCCAACCCCGGCAGCGGGGCTGTGGAGCAGGCAGGGGAAATGACGCATGAGACGAGGTGACAGGTGCACAGGTGACGGGTGGAGGGTAGCAAACCGACATCCCGGGGTACCAGATATTGCTCCCGTGTGCGTGTTAGGGGTTGCGCCGTGACAACGACAGAGCGTTCAGCTTCCGCATTCGTGTATCATTTCTTGTGTCATTCATGTGTATGTCTGCATGTGTACGATAAATTGTACGGTAATATGAGCAATATGGCCGTACGTACAGGTGATCCGGCTGTGGGACACTCGGACTAACAAGTGCATGGCGAAGGCGGCAGGTGGGCGCAGCCGTGACGCGAAGGCTAAGAGGGAGAGGGGTGTAGGATCAGCAGCGGACCACCACTACCATCACCACCACCACCACCACCACCACCACCACCATTACCCCGGGAGAGGGAGGAGGGTTAGGGTTTCGGAGCGTGAGGAGTTTGGAGACCAGGGGAAACAAACACAGGGGATAAGATTAAATAGGGTTTTGCAACGGACACAATACGGAGGGGTGGGAAAATAATCCGGCTGACTGCGCAGACCTATGCACTGATGCGATGCTTTCGCTGGTACCTGATTCTCGACATTACGCTCATCGTCAAACATTACGCCGTACGGTGCCGTACTCCGCCCACCGCCGCAGGTCATTCGGAGCTGGTCCGTGCCCTCTCCTGGAGCCCTGACGGTCGCCGCCTCGCCTCCGCCTCCTCTGATAACACCCTCCGCATCTGGGATGTGACGTCCACGTTGGCTGTCACCAGTGGGGCCGCCACCGCCGCGACGGCGGTGTCCGTACAATGTACGGCAATTTTACGACAAGGGGAATGGGTGACAGCGGTGAATTTTAGCCCTGACGGGCGCGCTCTGGCCAGTGGCAGTGTCGCGAAGGAGCTCCGATTGTGGGATGCGGCGGCGTGTGAGGCCGAGTTTGCCGCCGCCTGCACGGCAGCGGCGGCCGCCGCCGCTGTCGACGGCGCAACGGGAACACCAGGAAAGATGAATCAGAGAAGTCTTAAAATCTTGAACCCGTCGGACGGTGGAGGGGCCGCCGCTGCCGCGGCGGCGGCGGCGGCGGCCGCCGCTGCCGCCACCAGCGCCATCGCACACACCGGCGATGTCACCTGTGTCGCCCTCAGCCCCGACGGCATGCTGTTGGCCACCGCCTCTCAAGACAGAACTGTACGGCTGTACGACAGTGACAATGCGCAGTGGCTGGCGACGCTGACAGGTCATGACGGCTGTGTGACGTGTGTTGCTTGGGCACCGGTGCCGCCCCAGGACCCCTCCACCTCGACCGCCATTTCCCTGCTGCCGCGGCTCGCCTCCGTCTCACACGACTTGACGATACGGATCTGGGATATTGACTTGGGCAGCGGCGACGCCGCCATCAAGGCGACATGTTCCCAAACCCTCCTCGGTCACACGGATCGCATCCGCAGCGTCGCCTGGAGTCCCGCCGGCGACGGCCATCTCGCCACCGGCGCAGAAGATAATCATGTGTGCCTATGGAAAATCAACAGTGGCGGCGGCGGTGGAGGCGGTGGGGGCGCCGGCGGTGGGGGAAAGTGCCTTGCGACGCTGTGGGGCCACGGCAATTACGTTACCTCCGTGTCGTACTGTCCTGCAGACGGCGGTCGTACAGTGACGTCAGCGTCACAGGACGGCACGATCCGTGTGTGGGATACGGCAACCTGCCAGACGATACGAACGCTGCGGGGGCATGACCATTACGTAAACCACGTCTCATACACGCCGTGTGGTGTGTTGCTGGCGTCCGCGGCGTGCGATCAGACCGTACGACTCTGGGAGCATGCCACTGGTAAATGCGTCGCCGTACTTTCGGGACATACCCATTTTGTGAACTACGTCGCGTTCGAGCCCCCGCCGCCGCCACCGCCGGGGAAGGTGGCGGAGCGGCGGAAAGCCGGCGGCGGCGCTGTGCTTCCGCGGCGCCTTGCCTCCGCCTCCACTGACTCCACCGTTCGCCTGTGGGACTTGAAGACGCGGCAGTGCCGGGGGGTGCTGCAGGGACACGCAGGGCCTGTGTATTGCGTGACGTGGGTGCGGGGCCAAGCTGCAACAGCCACCCGTGGCCCCACCGCCGCCACCGTAGGCGGGAGTGGCAGTGGAGGTCCTGATCCGCCTTCACAAGCCACCTCCAAATCCCCCACCCCCACGTCAACTACCTCGACCATTCCGACTGCCACCAGCACCGTGACACTGCCAGCGGAGCTGGCTAGCGGGTCCGCAGACCATAGTGTACGGCTGTGGCGTGAGGAGTCTGGGCATGATGGGTAAAAATCATGTGTACATACGCGCGTATGTCTGTTTGTTTGTACATATATGTGGATGGGAGGGGCTGATTAACAAGTGCGTAGACGGGATGGAGCGGGCGCTGCAGGTTGAGAGCGGGCAGGGGAAACGGGTGTGTGTAGGAGTTGGGCGGTTGGGGGGAACAGTGGAGCCGCTCATAAGGGAGAATGTGGGCATCCGCGCTCCACTTTCCGTTTAGGTACTGATTTTTTAGGAGTTGGCCGAATGCGGGAGGCAGCAGGAGGTGTACAGCACGGCAGGGAGGAATGGACGGCAAACATATTCTGTTGGTCAATGAGAGCATTACCAATATAACACGGCGACAACTGTACGACAAAGGAATTCCAAATAAGTGTTTGGAGGGTGTCCACATGACCCCGGGTCCGGGCGCACACGCGCGGCTATGATGGATAGCGACGCAAGAGAGCAGCCCTCGTCTGCCGTTTTGTTCTTCGCCTGAATAGAATGAGTAACTGTCAACTAACTTACTCTTTACAATATTTGTGCCCAAGCCGTACCGTAGATTCGGATGGACATTTTCGTGGCCGCGAGATAAGACGCCACAAAGGCGTGTGCATATTGTCTTACCAATTTACCATGCTCGAAGTCCTGTGTCTCATGTACGACATTAGGACGATGGTTGTTGTTGTACCGCATAACTGCCGTACAAGTACCACGACTTATACTAGTACATAAAACATGTGAAAATGTTTGTGGCAAGAATCCACATTTACATATCATGATATGCCCCTTGCTTGTTAGTGGGAGTGTTAGCGGGTGTGGTACTGCTACTACATTTACCTTACTGCTACGGTAAATTGCTTTCAAATGCAGTCGCCAATTCCTGATTTGCTCGCTTGCTTGCACGAAAGATGTCTGCATCGGTTTAGCTCGAGGAATGTCTTAGCGCCGCCACAGCAGCGGTGTTTGCACGAGTGGTGATACTGGGTGATAATGACGACACCGTGACAATGAACGATAGCAGTACAAGAGGGAAAGACTCACGGGCCATCCAGTGTACGGCTGTTGCAATCATGCTGGTTTGTACGGTCTTTGTCGTCGATGAGTGGCTGCCGTGTACTCTGTCGTGGGGAAGTAAATCCCGTTAACGACGGCGGCCTGAAAAGTTGATCGATCCTTGCTACAACCCGTATGAACCGGTATGACCGCCGTATATTTGTAACAACCGCTGCTTACTTGCTGAGCTGAACTAACCGCCTGGGATCCTTTTGGACCGACCTCCACCATCCATAATTGCCAGTACTGCATTGCGATGGGTTGATCTCCATAAGGCGGCCTCATTACGCTCCATACATATACTAGCGGCACGACGCGTGTTGGTTGGAGATGTGCAGGATAAACTCCCCAGCATATGGCAGCGCGCAGAAAGGCGAAGCTGCACCTCTTGGTTACGCACATCTTCCCGGAGCAGCAGCAACCACTTACCGCGGCTTCGTGCACCTGTGTTGTGCGCATGGCCCCTACCTATGCCTCAATGCCCGTCTCTTAGGCCGCGAAACTCTGAGCTCACAAGTCCTTACAGCCACATGACCGAAAGAAAGCGCCAGTTGAGCCGAGAGCGACTGCCGGCAGGGGGGCGAGCGGGAGGTCACCACTGCGCCATGGATGCTGAAGATGCTTCAACGACGTCCAGTAGGGACAGGCTTTACTGCCATAGGCGACCGATATATGCCCATAAACATCAAGGGCCGTCGGGGCGCACGGACATATGCATAGTGAAGCTGCCGAAGCCGCCCACCAGGGGACACGAACGCGATCTCACGGTTATGCAGTAGCTATGTGGTTATATATCGTTAGCCCTTCGCACCATAATGCCGCGATGGGGAGGAGGCGGCTGGAAGGGTCATTTCAGCAAGCGTACTTTGGCGCAACTGAAGCCCACAGCTTTGGATATCCGGATACCCAACGGACATGTGGACATTTGATCCGCAGCAATCCAACCCACTGAGAGCCGCTGCTGCGGGATGAACTGCACCAAGATCCGACAGAGCTCAGCGATGAGGTGTTCTTTGCCAAGTACCGTGCTGTCGGGCCCCTTTAATCACCGGGAACAAACCAACCGGAGAGCTCTTGTAGAGCCGCGTTACTGGCGTTCACACACCTTCGGCCCCATAAGCACGATACTTATGGCTCCAGTCTCCAGATCTCGGGAAAACCCCAACAGACCCCTCGTACATCTTCCACACGCATACACACCCCTTTCACACCGTTCCACGTAGAATACACGTCAGTGGCCGCCTTGAGGCACACGACGTAATGCAAAAGCTTCCGGGCCACGAGACAAGGGCTCCCATATACGCCCATCTTGATTCTTCTGGCAGTCCGCATAAATACCTACATACGAACACACACACACACACATCCCTTCCATTCAAAATTTTCCGTCATATACGCCATCATGCTGCTGTGAGGGCATCGCGCCAGTCCAATCCCAACGACCAGAGGATCGGGGGAGGAGGGGTACGTAGATCATCCCAGCCCATGAGGTCGCAAGCACCTCGCCATAGCGCATGTGATGGTCCACTCACGCAGGCCTCAGAAGAGCAGGTCATCCTCTTTGTAGTTGAGCAAGCTGGATGTGCCCTGTGGCTGTACACCCGGCGCCGGCATAGGTGGCAGCTTCAGATCCGTGGACGCCGTGCCATTCGCCAAGGCCTGCTCTTTCCCAGCGGCCTGCGGAAGATAATATGACGGGGGCAAAAAGGATCAGTGATGCGTAAAATAAAACGGCTGCATAATGAGTCTCTGTGGAAACGTCGTTACGCCAGAATGATCTTCTTATTGGAATCTTTTTGGCTGGCATTATAGCCCATTCGAAAGCGCCTTAGCCCAAGGGACTCGTATGGCAAAGATGGCCCAAGCATTCGCGCCCATAGCTGGCGTATGCCCTGGCTACACAGGTCAGCAAGGCTATCAGAAACCGCTGGGATGGAATTGTGTCCTATAAATGCATCGTATTTCCATGCAAAAGCCGGGAAGATGAAGCGTCGCATGTTAGGGTACGCGGTAGTATCCAATGAAGGGAGGCGGGGATAGCGTGCGTAGGGACAATGGAGGGGACAAAAGCGAGTGAATGCACGGAAGAATGTTGGCATCGACCAAACCCTTACAAAGAATAAAAGTGAGTGGGGTGCGGGCAAGACGATTAAGGGGAGCTAAGACGGGCGGCCGCCAGGAATGAATGCGCTGCCTCTGCCGGGAGGACTTTTAACGTCGAACCATGCCTTCCATCAGGGCTGCATCACATGTGCCGCGCACTGGCCGCTGTATGCCGCCCCGCAAGAAGCATTTTGTGCCGTACCTCTGCCGCATCTTGTGCCGTCTTTTTCTGCTTGTTCTTCTGCACCTTTTTTAGCCGGAAGAACTCCTCGCGCTCCAGCTCGTCAAGCTCGGCTGCACAGCCGCACGGTTCCGCCAGCAAGCCAAAACAATAAACATTCCATTTGACATTGCCCATAGCGATATACCGATAGAAAATAAGGAAATGACAAAATGGTTTTTCTCCACTTTGTGTGTGCTTCAGCCACGATTATGGAAACAAAATTACCGTATTCTGCAGTACATTACATGATACGGACCCGCTGGGCATAAAATGAGTTGGTACCCCCCCATTCCCGCGTGTACAGTGAATAATCCGCAAATTCTGCCGCAATGTGGTTATATTATGAAATATGAAGATGAAAAAGGAGGTTGACCATCCTGGTCAGAGGGTTGCCCATTGACCGCCTGCACGGCTTACCCTTGATGTACGAGATGGTGTTCTCAAGCTTGGGCTTCACGACATTCTCGAGCGCATTAACACGCCGGTTCGTGACCTTGAGCGCCTCGTCGAGCGTCATGAATGCTGTCTGCAGGGTGGTGTCGCGTCGGAAAGCGGGTAGAGCGTGCATTGCATTTGCATCACTCACACAACCCAAATCAGCTTTTCCTCCGGGGCTGCGTCGCATCGCACGGCGTTGTGTGCAGGCAGGCCGACAGACAGGTCGACAGGTAGCTAGGCCAGCAGGCGGACAGCCTCCAGGAAAAAACGCATATGTATCGTGTGGTCGAGAGTACTGCAGCAATGCCCATCCAGAATAACCCCATCCGTCACACACCTGCAGGTTAGCCAGCTGGACCAACAACTCGACAGCGCCAAGGTATGCTTTCCGGCAGTTTTGGAGCTGCTGGCCTCCGCGTCCCAGGCCTAGATTGCAAAGCAGGGTGGCCCGGTGTTCACTGAAATACGGCTGCTGTCGTCACTTAGGAAGGGCAGGTGCCGTACCTACCTGTCAGGTCCATCTTGCTCTCCCCAGGTAGGACAAACGATTCAAAGCGGGGAATCTTCACACCAGCCACGTTGTCAAGCTCGCCGCGCACTTTCACCATCGCGGTGTCTACGTTGTCCATGATGGTATGCTTAACCTTCTCGCCAGCAGCATATTGAGCCTCAGTGTACGCAAAGAAAGAGCCCTTCATGGTTGATCCTAAGTTTTCCTTGGCTTCAATGATTTCCTTCAGCAGTTGCCTAAAGCGCATGGTCAGCGCATCGGCTTTCTTTTTGAGCAATGCGTGGCCCTTTGTTGCACCGACCAAACGTGCCTTCATCACCGTGAGCACGGTGACGGTGGGCACGACCGGGAATCTATTTTGGGAGGACATCTTGAAGCACCTGATTACAGGTTCACTATAGCCAAAATCCTGTTGCCTTCAAGCTTTTATAGCCCTCTCTTACGCAATCAGCATCCCATTACCATGGATGCATACATGATATGCAAGAAGAAAATACTTTGAAACGAGAGCAAGCAACTTTGCCGTAGGTTGTACAGCAAAGGGCTATCTTACTTCAAAACAGTAAGTTACTTTGCTGTAAGTAATGTTATGCATATGAACATTCGAGGAACTAGAGGCAAATAGTTGCCTAGGTCTTCGTCTGCTGTGATCGACAGCGCTTGACGCTGGAGCCCGTGAAGCAACACCATGTACATCTAAACCATGTTGTTTGCACAGGGTTAGCTTCAAGAACCTTTCTGCACGGAACTGGCGTTTGTTGTCCGTGATCGCTTCACACCGCCAGCCACACGCTAACGTGTCATAACGGTACGATAAGTCATTACTGCGTGGGCTTAAGCTTAGGTGTTCTTAGACGGCGTTGGCCGTATTGCTAACTGCGGGCACGCCTACCTCAACCACCTAGCTCATACGAGCTAATAACCTAGGGTTTCGAACCTGCTGGGCTCTTAGATAGAGCATAACTGTTCACTTTGGTTTAAACGCCTCAAGTCAACGTAATACCCAGAATGGAAGCAAGCACAGCGAAATGCCCGATCAAATTCTTGAAACCTCAAAACCTCAATCAAAAAACATTGAACGTGCTTCACACAGATGGTGCACGGAAAAGATGCGGGCATGGCATTGGTGATGAGTTACATCTGGTGAATGGCCAGACGCATGTTTCTCCACACAAGATGAATAAGTTTATTCCTGAAAGCGTTTGACAGATATCTTGGCTACTCTTAGCTGAGCCTCCCGGCTCGTACATGCTCGTAGCATCACAGGCCTTATGAGTTCACGGAATTTTGCATGTAATCATCCTCATGGATGGCTTGAGAAGCGTGCATGCATGTTTCAGACAGAAATTTAAAGAGGTCCCTCCGTCCATAAACCAGTGCTGCTACTTAACTGGCATACACAATTCATGACTGATTGGCAGCTTTCTCAGCATGAATTCCTGTGGTGTATACAGTGTGAAGCTTAGCTAGCTTTGCCCGTTGCATACTAAGATTGGTCACTACAAACCAAAGCAGGACAAAAGACATTGAATAATTGAAACTCCTCACCTTCTGCCGTACACATGGCACCCAAGATGCTCAAGGCAGGCAGGCATCTTTCAGAGTGCAACAGGTTTTCAGGCATTTCATGTGCCCCACAGCAAGCAACTCCATGCGATATACAACATGGTGCACCCTTCACCAACGTGCCCTGTTTCTGAAGCTGAGAGGCACTGTAGGCATTGGTGATTTCAGCCTAGCCGGTGCACTAGTTTTTGGGGCGGTTGCCCAGCACTGCAAATATTGTGTCCTTGGAGCTCATATGGAAGGCAAGCCCATATCACTATTACATCTTTCTAAAATGCCCATTTTGATAATGAAACAGCACTTTTGCTATGATGCACGAAATGTTGCAATTCGTTCAGGGGGCTTAACACTACAGTCCATCCCTGAAGTCAGGGAGCTCCTCCACACCAGTGACTGCATACACATTACCCTTCATCCTTTCTCAAAAATGATGCCTTGTGGTCTGTGACCCTGTGTGCTATGCCAATGTGTCATCAATTACGGCCACTAGCCCAACATGTTCGGCACACAACCTTCACCACCCCCACTCACTGCCATAACTTTCCCGTGATCATCTTTGCGCCAGTTTAGGAGAAGTTTGGCCAGTGAGCGAGGTCCTGCAAGAAGAGGATGGCAGCTAACCCTGAACCCTAAAACCCTAAGTACTTTCAGAGCCCAAACCTTGCCCAGATATTGCTTGCTCTCATTGGCTCTCTTGTACATTACACGTGCATGCTAAGTTACAACATTATGTATATGAGTTGGTCAATATCACAGCATCATCGCCCACGGCCCAAAAGTCTCACTTAGCAATTGTAGCGAGTGATGAGGATGCGTAATCGTAAACAGACCACGATCGCATGGTCAATGCATGAAGGCCGCACGAGAGACCCTGCCAACGTGGTTTCTGCACATATCAGGCCGTACCCAAAATTGGCTTGATGAGTTTACGGCGACGCCTGGGGTTCGCTACTTCTTCCGAGCGAGCCTGGCAGTGTCATCATGCACCATGCATCATTACCTCAACGACACCCCAGCCAGGTACCTGCTGTCATTTCCCACACATGAGACGTACACGCTTGCCGTTGGAAATCCCAACGATAAATCAAAACCGCCCAGCTTTGGTTTTGAAGCTGGGATAGCGAGCACTACCACAACCCCGGGAAAAGACATAAAATACCACACACATGTCCATCATCATGTGGGACGAATATCTGGAGATCGGCGCCGATCATGATCGATATCGATATCCACAATCGAGTTCTTGCAGTCTCAAGAGATCCGGCCCTGTGTGCCCTTCCAATTTTAACCTCCCAAATACCACGCACGCATTGATTGTCTCGTACCCTCCTCCCTCATTCTTTCTCTCTCTCTTCGTCAACCGCATCGTGGCTCCTGTACCTAACATCCTGACCTTCGGCTACAGCCACACGAAGCATACACATCAACTATACCCGAAATAATGCACCGAAAGGTGTACTCAATATATCTGACTTGACACATACCGAGAAGTCTCGAGCCACACAGGGATAACCATACATAAGAACGACCTGTCACCTAACTGCAAGATAACAAATTCTTCAGCCCGAGCGAGGAAACGCCAGCCTCCCAAAACCTCTCCCTTCTTCGAAATTACAATGAGCTTCCCAATCAAAGTCAACCAACCTGTCTATTTCATCAAAGCGATCAGTTCTCTTCTCTCATCGTTATTTCTTCTCACGTAGTAAACGCCTGTTCACTGACGGCTCTAGCTTTGAAAAGCGGCCCGTTGCCTTGAAAGGGGAAAGCGGCACAACAACAGAGCACAACCGCATACCTGCTACCGAGCTCCCAACACCGTTTTCAGTGTGTCGTACGTGTAGTAGCTGAGCGCTGCACTGGGAAGCACCTGCATGTCATAGATGCACAACGAAAGAGATGGGCACTAATGGGGCACAAGCCAATCGGGTTGTTCAATGCACACACACACACACACACGCACGCACATGTATAAATATAGGTTTATTTTGTGCAACATAATAAACAGCACATGCACCCTTCTGGTCCCACGACCAGCTCCGTCCCACCCATGGGTCCTCAGCCGCCCCCACCTGCAGCATATTGGGCAAAAGGCCGCTGTAAAACCCGCGAGGACCGTCCGTACTGAGTATCGCCGTGACGGCTGCCGCCACACGAGCTAGACCGGGGGAGTTGGCAACGGCGGCAGCCGACAGCGTCGCAATCATTTTCTGTGCCCCCAGATGGTAGGGAAGCATGTGGTAATGGTGATGATGTGCTGCCGCCGCAAGTCGGCCGCCGGCCGCTGCCGCAGCCCCGGTGGAAGCGGGACCGCCGGCAGCTCCAAAGAGGGGGCCGTGGTGATGATGCGGGTGAGAGAGCGGGTGCAGGCCGCCAGTGTGCCGCATGTTTGCCAGCGCCATGCTCTGCAGCTGCATCTTGCGCCGGATCACTTCTAAGGGGTACACGATCAGCTCCGAAGCCGCGCCTGCCGAAAATTTCGCAGGCGCAAGGGTTGCGAGGCAGCGAACAAATACAAACGTCAAATGAATCGAGTAATGAGAATCGAGTAAAAATGCAATTCAATCCACAGATTGAGGAATGGAGAGATGTTGAACTTTTAAATGAAGGCACGTGGACTGTAAACCCAGAGAACAATAGCGTTCCAGCGTTCCGGAGTCAGAATCTGGAAGTTGTGGAACGAGCGGAAAATACAGGATGAAGGCTTTATGGCTACGGTATGGCTCTCACCGGCCATGGCTCCATATAAAAGAGTGTACACGGGGTCCAAAGTGAGCGCCTGCGGCTGCGTCGTCGCCTTTACTGCATCTAGGGCGGAACTGGCCGCAGCCGTCGTGTGTGTCCCGTCGCCGCCGCTGCTGGCCGCAGCCAAGTGCTCCAGGTGTCGGTGCTTCAGCAGATCGTACACGCCGTAGAAGACGGCACCGGCGGGCGCCATACCGATGACGGCGGGCAGGCAACCTGCTTTGGCGGGGCAGCCACTTTTATCCATCCATCATAGATCCATAGTGCTACTCAATCCTAATAAATCCATCACGGCCTGGTAACTGGTGATGCACGAGAAGAATTAAGCAATTATACTGCGATCCACGACTCCAATCAATCCGAATCACGATATTTCCCTATTTATCCAGGTACCAGATAACTGCCATACCCGTGACACCCGCGATCAGTCTTCGTGCATCCGCACATGACACCTCAGCCTCGGCCTCGGCCTCTGCTGCCGTCAAAAAGGGGACAGCGCGCGAACAAGGAAGAAGCCCGGGAAGCCAGCTCGGCTTCACCACTTGCGCCCACCACAGCTAACAGCTTATAGTGCGCGGCAATTCAATCCAGGCTCTACCAAAATATAGTTATGATTATTATGTTGGAAGTCATTCGTCGGCTCCGTCGTTTACCTAAAAGTTGCTCCACCCACCTGAGTACAACGCCGCTGCGCCTTCGTTCCGCAGTATTCCCGACAGCGTGCTGAAGGGCCCAGAGCCGTAGCGGGGCCCCGCCACGGAGGCCATCAACCGCGTTCGTACAACGTCCAACGGAAAACAAATCAATGTCGCCGTAACGCCTGCCCAGGACGTAGAAAGTGCGCGTGCAGAAACAGCTTTAAAACTCCCCACGAGTCCCCACGAGCAATCTCACACGAAGGCGATGTTCGGGCGATGCGAACATCGACACGAATGCAATAGGCCCAGATGCCCAGATGGAAGAATGGTGAGGGAAAGGGAAGCAGCGCGAACATTGCGCCCCGGTTGGGGTTCTGGATGCCTTCGAAGTCCACTCACATCCCTCCCTTGGGACTGGGTGTACTGGACGACGCACCTGCACAGGCGCCTGCTAGGAAGCGTTCCACGTTCTCATCCCGTCCCGAGAGGGCCATGAAGGCCGTATGGTACATGTCGAAGGAGAAGAAGTTGACAGCCTGCGGATAGGTCGAGCCCCCATGGCCCCCATGTAGTGACCAGGCAGCGCGGGTTGGCGTGTATCAGGGAAGGGAGGGACAGGAAGACAGCAGAACCCTGCCGACCCGTCCTTACACTTGAAGTGTAAAGAAGGGTAGAGGGAGGTGAGGGCAAAGGAGAGGGGCAGAGAGAGAAGGGGGGCCAGAGAGAGAGAGAGAGAAGGGGGCGGGAGAAGGAAGGGCGAGAGGGGAAGGGCGAGAGGGAGAAAGAAAAAGTGTTGCTCTCAGAACGAAGGTGCGTATAGCGTTCCAAATTTCCATTTCTCAACCCTTCAAAGCCCGGCCAGGGGCTGATAAGCAAGAGTTGGATAGCCTGGGCGCCCAACTTCGTTCAGTTCATCGCACTGCGCTTTAAGCCCGGCGCTTGAAGCCAGCACCGACGTACCTTGAATGGGGCTGTCCGCAGGACGTTAAGCGCGTTGCCCTTCCAGAAGCCCCCGATCCCCTCCGTGCGCAACACCTGGGGGTGGGCGGACGCGGAGGCAGCACCACCAAGGCCGCCACCACCAAGTTATAAAAGGAAAATTCAAAGACCAGGAAAGCGGTGGTAACAGAGAGACAGAGAGTCAAAACGGTGAAAAGGCAGGAAAATGAAAATTCCGTAAGAGCAAGAAGGGAGGAGCTCAAGCCACGCCGCACAGGAGACAAGGGGCACGGCGAAAGCACCTGAGAACCGCAGCAGAGCATCTGCGGAGGGCCTAAGAGCTTCTTTGACGTTATGAAAATACCATAAACCAAATATAGACGTTTGCGAGATGCGGGAGGTCGTTAACCACGGAGGGTCATTAATGTCGAGGTCGTCGTCGGCTGTTCGTGTCCATCGCAGTGCTGAGCAAACCAAGGGATTCTAGCAGGCAGCCTGACCCGGTCCCTTTCACGGCCTGCGGGACGCAACGTCAGGCGACCTTCACTCATCACCTGAGCCGCTGTGGTGAACGCATCCCCCGTGCCGTTCTTAAGCAGCAAGTCCATCTTGACGCGTTCCAGCGGGGCCACGCAGGTACGGGACACCACCGCGCTCATGGCCCCAGCGAAAAGCAGCTTGCAGTACCTGCAAGTACGGCACTGAGTCCACGTAAAATCCCCCTCGCCGCCGTAGCAACGATCTCACCTAGAAATCAACATCTGGGTACGCATGTAGCAAAGTCGAGATCGCTGACGTGTGGTTCTGATCATCACCAACATCCTCACGAACTGCCGTGGAGGAAATCGAGCGGCGGGCGAGAACGCACGGGGGTTGCCCAAGGCGGGGTGAGGCGCAGAGGGGCAATTTTCCCAGACCCGAGAATCCAGCCGGTAAGTGACCGGATGGGAGAAATGCACTAGCTCGGCGTGCCGATGATAATGTTCGCAGTGGTCAAGTCATCGTGGCCGTGACTGAGGTGGCTAAACGACTCACCTGATCGGATTATTAAACACTTTCGGCCGCGCCACCTCGGCCTGCGGCCGCTCCTCCTGTCCCTCAGCTCCGGCTTCCCCGTAGGAGCCCTGCTGCTTGGCTTGTCCCACGGCCGCAGCGGATTCCACCTGACGGTGCGACGGCGCCGGAGCTTCCGGGGACTCTCTCGCGCGTCCTGCTGCCGCCATGAGCGAGCATCGTCCCTGCTTCCCGGCGACTTCCTGAGTACTTTTACAAATGCCGCTGTCGCTGCTACAGCACGGATCGGTGTGATCAACGTTGTACAACAGTCCCATGGACGATTCGCTTGAGGGGTGTGTGGAAGATCCATGCGTCCCGACCGTAGCCCCAGCGGCCAATGCAAGTGATGCAGGCGACAACAAGGCATCTGACCCGCTCCTCCACGAGAGGGTGGAAGACGTGCGCACACTCGCTTGCTTGGCCGAATATGCTTCATCTGGCACTGCCGACCCACCGTTGCTTTGCTGCTGTTGCTGGTGGTGGTGATGGTGGTGCTGCTGGTGCGGTGGCTGCAACTGGGCCGCCGGTTGAGTCGGAGCTTGAGTTGTATTGCAGCCGCGCCACAGATCGAGGCTCCACGCCCGGAGGCAGATGTTTGGCAACGCCTGAAATTGCTCGCCCCAAACCTGGATCTGGATCATAAGACGGATCATTATCGGGCCGCCCCGCAAGCAGGTCGCAATGCAAGGAGGTTCGTGAAGCAGAGTTGGGCCTTATCAAGTAATCAAGTAAAAGAGGGGGGGTGATTCCATCTTAATTTTATCTATCTTTACCATCTGGCCTAGGGACGGATGCAACGGGTTACGGGCTTAACCCGTCGTTGTCCAATGACGAGGGTAAGCCCATAGCCCGATCAGGCAATGTCCTGACTAGGATACTCATGGGTTAGATAGTACCTGAGATGTCAGCTGTTGTTGTGTGGGCATCATCATTACCGATCGGGCTGTCGAGTTTGGGGGATGTAACATAGACTCAACAAACTTGAGGGCGTGTTGTTGAGGGCACGCGTGCGGGTAAAAAACACGCTTATTTATTTATGGTTAAGGCTCAAGCGAAAGAGGTGTTTAAAGGCCCTTTGATTTAGGCGAGCTTCCCGGGCCTCTTACGCGCCAGGACTTACAAAAGTATGTTCTAATCGCCACTGTATTGTAAATATACATACATGATGGTATGCTTATGATGTGCTGATCATCAGTTTCATTCCCTGCCATTTTCCCTGTGCTCCATATCTTGTGTCCCCTGAAACACACACACTCCCGGTACACACTTTCGCCGTGCCATCCTCCCTGCGTAGGGAAAAACCTAGCCCTTACCCGTGGCAGGTGCACGAGCGCCGCTGCGACGGACGCCAGGCAGGCATTATGCAGCCGAGCCAGGGGCAGTGACCCCTCAACAGCATCCGCGGATGAAGCTCCAACGGGCTCTTGGAGGCGGGCGCTGGAGGACGGGGCTTTGACGGGCTCTAATAGGTCTTCGGTAAGCTTGCCTGTGGAGCTGCATTTCGCAACGGATCTAGACTGCAAATGATTTGGGTCAATCCAGGCCATGAAGGGCGCCGGAAGCTTAACGACGACTTGCTTGGATTGAGATATGAGCACCTCCATAAGGCCCGTGGCTGCATCGGTGATGATCCGGGAATGATTCGTTGAAAGCCTCGTGCTTGTAGAATGGCAGATTTGTCTTGGCAGGGCAAGACGTTGCTCCTCGCTGCCAGCGCAGCTAGCTGTCCCAGTGCTGCAGGCAGTCTTTCCAAATTCCGCAGCTGGTTTGGCGTCGTGGGACAAAGGCGCGTCTCCAACGGTTGGCCCCAATAGCACATGTAACGTCTGGTCTCCCACTTGCTCAAGAATACCACGACGGAATGCGCTATCGAAAATTCGAACGCCTTCTCGAGGACGGTCTGCCGGCGGCTGCGCGCTTGAGCCGTCGTTCCATAAGCTTCGGTTGCGTAACCATGCGCGATCAGTGGAGTTGTCCGTTAATCGGATAGAAAACAGGAATCCGGTTTGCCGCCAGGTGCTTCCTGCTTGTTTCGGACAATTGAAGCGCCAAAGACCAGACTCGGTCGCAAAACTCGTCCGTTGATCATCGTCCTGAGCATAAACCAGCACTGAATCAACCGCATCACATGATGGTCCAAGGCTGGGGCAGCGGCCGTGCGCGACGAAGCGAGTTGTACGGGCCATTCAGGTGCGCTGAACGAAAATGAAAGCCGACATCGAGCAGGAGCAGGATGATACCATTCAATTCTTAGGAGTAAGTAGCAAACATCATCAAATCGCTCTCACAAGAGCTGGGAGTCCCAGAAGTGGACGCTGCGCAGAAGTCAACAGATGAAATACATTACTAGATATTACACAATAGCAACACTTACAGAAACTGCAACGGGTAACGCTCAAGAGCTGTAACGCGCATGTGTGATAAGCGTGTCGCGCTGGCATCAAATGGAATGTCGTGATCCACGCGGAAGCATATGCAAGAGATCGCCCATGTAAAAGTTCAGATACAAATTCGCCTTGATGCTTTTACTTCCAGATATATATTTCAGTATGTGTCATGGCGTTCCTTCCGTCGCTACACCTCCACTTGTAACACTGTTCGGTAACCATCGCGACAAGCGAGCTATTCTGGATATTATCACACAAATCATAATACTGGTATCGTGTAGTCATTGATGTGCGATCACAGCCCAGATCTTGACGGGACTTAAGGTCCGCATGTAATTTGCTCAGCCGCCATGAATTTCATATACTTTCGCAGGGTTAGTGATACTGCAATCAACACTGCAGTTGCTGTCGACCTTGCGACTGCCACGCAGGAGACATCCACTTACTACTGGACTCGGGCCGTGCGGGAGGGTTGGTGGCCATGGCTCCCTTTGTAGTCACTGGCTATGGAGGTGGATCAAACAGGGACTGTACCACTTGACCAAGCTTGACCAGCGTGCTGAACAGGGCTGAACATTGTTATAGCTGCAAAGATGGCCGTGAGGTTTCAAGTGTGAAGCTGCCCCGCCTGCGCGCTTTGCTTGTATTTTACGTGTTGCTGAACCATTACTCCTCCTGAGACCAGTACACATACACACACACAGCTCAGTCTCGTTTCTACAGCACGCACTCTGTAAGCGGCACACAGTGTACGGGTCAGGGGTGCCGGTCCTGGCACTCGTGTCCGCCTCGTGTCTATCTGCGATGCTAGCTTCCAGAGCCTAAGGTTACTTCAGGCAGCGAAATTGACACTACGCAGCCATGTAGCGAGCAACCTGCGTTCCCCCACAACGGCTTCCTCCAAGAAGAGATCTACATGTTTAGATATCTGCACGCAGCTGATAGACCCACGCGTGTCTTCCGTCTCACTGCAGCTACTTTCGTGCCGTATTGCTATCAATTGGCGAGGGCCATTTACACGATATGCGTTTGCGCTAAAGCATTTGCACATTCGCTTACCCGTCGTTTGTTCTTAGCCTTTCGTGGGCACTGTTATTGAAACCCGTGATACTGGCCCGCCGACTGCTCCAGTCAGTGGTCATATGGCACATGTGTATTCCTTGAATTAAAGTAATTACTTGAATTATTTGGGGGCATGCGCGCTTTCGATATTTTGGCTTGGGTTTACTGTAATAAGAAAAAAATACTCGCCCGAGTCGTTCCGAGGCAATGAATAGTGAGAAATATATTTAAAACATCAATTTAACAGCTAGATCCGATGATAAATGGGCTGGAGTAATTTTCCTCCCAGCCGGGTTCCGCTTTGGCCCATTTGCATCTCTTCTCAGGCACGCAGGTGATCAATAGAGCTTCAGGAAAGCCACTTACATTGGATAATTGCTGTTACAGCTCGCCAGTGGTGCAATTTCATGGGAATCGGAAGGACTTGAGGTTTTATGGCGGTTTGTACGGGAACTGGTGAGAGCCTCATTGAACACGCAAGTGGAAGCACAACAAGTTTTGCTGTGTGTGACATTGGGTTGAGCACAATGTGAGGAGCAAGCTCTGGCAATATATATCGTATTGTAAGGCAAATTCTGTAGGTTTGTTTCGCCCTGGCGTTTGCGCCGCTTTGCTGTAAAGATTTCGTTCCCTATCAACGACGGGTTCTGGGGCAAACTGATTGCACCGTGTCGTTTAGGCGAAATTTTGTAAAGGACCGAGAATTAAGCCTTGACCGGATAGCTTTATTAAGTCGGCATCAGCTGAAAGACAAATGGAGAGTGGAGAGGATTATGCGAAGCGATCTGAGCGTGTAAAGGCACTGCTTTCGAGCTATTATGGAGACTCGGGCCAAGGCCCGTCAGCTCCGCCAGGAGGTCATGCTCAGCAGGGAGCACCTACGGGAAGGGGTCCACCTGTGGCACATATGGGCGGCATTGCAGCCATTGACACTCCCACCTTCAACGCGGATCAACACACGTCTGACATCCTTCGCATCTTTTCGTTGGAAAAGCTGATGGTTGAGCATCGCAACATGGCTCGTGAGATAAAAAACATTGATTCGGATATGCAGCAACTTGTGTATGAGAATTATAACAAGTTCATCACGGCGACGGATACCATTCGCACGATGAAGTCGAGTATTGATGCTATGGAGAACGAAATGCTCCGCCTTCAGCAAACAGCGAGTGAGGGCGTGGGGAGGTTTGCTGGGGGTCGGGTCTTAAAATCGCACAGGCCGGGGCCTCCATCTGCAACTCTCTCTGCCACCGCGTGGCCAGGAACAGGCATGCTCCCAGTGAACTCCACATTCATCTTCACGCTTTACTGGGGGTACTTCATAACATATGGCTGACAGCTGCATCCCATCCATATCGCTTGCCGGGCCCTGCGGAATGATATGCCCCTTGAAAACGAAAAGGGAGTTTCATTCACTCGCTGCCCTCACGTCCCTGCGCGCGTTATGCTCCACGAATCTAAAATACTATCACGGCAATCACTTAAACCCCCCAAACTCACCCTAATGCCCCGTCATCATTTTCACGGCGCTTCACATATCGCGTCTAGGCGTCGTTGCGGAGAAGTCCCTTTCTGTCAGCAACAAGCTGCAGCAGCGGCGGGAAAGCATGGAGCAGCTTTATAAAGTGCAGCGACTGCTGCGCAAGCTGCAGGTGGGTTGAGGCCAGGCCCTGGGTCCTGCGTACGGCAGAGGGTCCAGGACGAACCACACTCTCCCTGAGGCTCCTTGAGGTCCTCTCATCTAGTTGGCAACGTTCGTTGTTGCAGGGGACCTGGGAAAGGCGTCGGCGAAACGTTAAATTTACAATGCTGCGGCCGAAAGTCCCGAAGGAACTGACCCAATATGGTGTTTGTACTAATCAAGCCTTAGCGTATGCGTGTACGTACACATGTCACAGGGAGATAAGGCAGGGAGACTTCACTGAGAAGATAGGGAGCGAGACACCCTGTTAGTGTGCATATGTGTGCGTGTGTCTGTGTCTGTGTGTGTCTCTGTGTGCGTGTGTGTGTGTGTATGTGTGTGTGTGTGTCGCCCGATGGTTCTTTGCACATCTTACGGGCCTATGGCTCCGGCATCCTGGGGTACGGGTGAATACACGAGACCCGGTACTACTGCAGAGAAGCTGCTGCTAAAGAGAACATTCACTTACCGGTCCTGATGGTCGGAGACCTTGGGGCCCGGTTGGGGTGTGACATGGGACCCGGAGTGCCACATGGGACCATGTTAGTGTCCACAGGCTCACATGCGCATACCTTGATCTGCCCCACAGACGGTATTTGAGCTGCCTCGGAAGATGCGCGCCGCTTTGGAGGAGGACGCACTGGACACGGCGGTGGGTCTGTACGCTGAGGCCCAGCCGCTGCTGCACAAGTACGGCGGTAGAGGGACCTTCAAAGTGATCGCGCTGGAGAGTGACTTCGTGGCCCAGGAGATCTCGCAGGTGGGTCAGAGCAGCCGGAGTGGGTTGCAGCCAGGAGGGGGCGGGGCAGCCGGAGGGGGGCCCAGCCGGAAAAAGGGGGGGGGGCAGCCGGAAGGGATGGGACGAAGACCTGGGTTTCTCGACCCTATGTGTTTTTTGTGTGTATGAGTTCGTTGTATTAAGCAGCCTGATGACTCCCTTCCTCCGCAGCTGTTGAAGAAGCGGCTGACCGAGCGGAAGGACGACACCGAGCAGTGTGTGCTGCTGCTGCGCAAACTGGGCGAGCCTGATGATACGCTGCAGGTGCGTCGTACGAGATTGCGAACGGAAGGGAAATGCGTCTTCCGTAATTTTATTTGTTGCTTTTAATGGTTCAAAAACAAAGGTCTGCATTTGTTCATCGTGGTGATTTTAAGTAAGGGGGGGCAATGTGAGGTAGTCTGTCGGTCATCTGATCGATGAATGCGTGTCTGTGTACGTATCTACTTATCTACTTATCTACTTATCTACTTATCTGTGTGCTGAACGTTATGTGCACATGTGCATATGCATTTACACTGCTCTGGGCATTCTTATGGCAGGCGCGGGAACCCAGCCCTCTTTTGCTCGTCCAATGATGAAATCCCCACACTCTCGGGGGCTCTCGGGGGTATCCTAACCAATATACAACGTTGTTTGGTAATTTATATACTTAAGCACCGGTACCAGATCTCGTCGATTCGTCTTCCCCACTCGCCGGGCTCCCCGGTATGTGGTAATGGATCGTACATACGGATCGTACTGAATTGGGTACGGCCGCAATCTGCCTGGTATATGTACCGCACTGCAGGACAAGTACCTGACTGGTCGGGTGGCGCGCATCAAGCGGGTCCTTTCGGAGGCGGCCGTGGTGGCGGACGCCATGGCGGCAGCGGCGGCGGCCAGTGCGGGTGGCCAGCAGCAGCCCATGCCGCCGCCGCCAAAGGCCCAGGTAGGCGTAGGGGTGCTCACCGGGGGGCCTTATCCCGGCACATCGGATTCAGATCTGTCGCGGTCGTAGCTTGCTCCCAACCCGTCGCCTTCCCCGTGATATTCATACCTCCCGCGTGCGTGTGCGTGTGCGTGTGTCTGTGTACTTAACGTATCTAGCCGTCCTGTGGCCGTGCCTAGCTCTATGGCCAAGGACAGCTATTCTTGCCCCAACAAATAAAATAAGTATTTTTTACATGATGATGATGATGATGATGATGATGATAAGGATGATGATGATGTACACAAAAGAGATCTACAGTTGGCGAAGAAGAAGACGCAGTACTTTAGTTTTATTGCGAATACTGGCAACCTGATTGAATGTTTTGTTGCCATTACGGCTTAAAGTCATGCCTTAGTTGTCTTCTTACGTTACATTCCCTATCGCCGCTGCATGACTGCGTAGCTGTCTGCGCCGGAGTCGTGGGGCTGGACGGGCGGTAATCCTCCGCAGCTGCGGGCCTTCGTACGCGCCCTGGACGAAAAGTTCATCAACGGCGTGCAGGTGGGCCTTACCAGGTGGCGATTGTTACATTCACACGAGAGTTGTGACACGGCCAAGGTGGCTGCTCACCTGCGCGGTGGTTCCGTGCCCTAACCACCGCGTGTAACTGATTGAACCGAGCTAACCACCTCATGAACGGTTCCGTGTAGAGTCGTTCATGAGATGGTTAGCTCGGTTCATTTTGGGTACTGGTTGGTTCATGATGGTCAGTCCATATGCCGTTTCCTGCAAGGCTTACCCACGGTTAGGATTCGGTTAAGATGGTTATTTCAGGTATTTGACCACTCTTAAATCCTGAGAGGAGGGAGGCTGTGCTTAAGCACGTGCTCACCCACCGTCAGACGAAAGGAAGCGGGCTTTAGGATTATTGGCATTTTTTTATGGTTTTATGGTTATAGGGCTTAGGGTTGTAAGCTTTTTAAATGGCCCTCGTGTGCCGTATATCGTGTCTTCGTGTGCCATATCCTTCCTCCCCTTCTCTTCTGTGGCCTAAACAGGAAACGGTCGTCAACGTGGTTCGGTTCTTCCTTCCGGAGGGATCTGAAGACAGCCCTGAGGTGAGACACGTCCCTGAAATCCACCTGTGAGTGAACACAAGGGTTGGGGAGACGCTCTCAAGAGTATCCTCACAGCGATCACTACCGCCACCACCAAACAACCACCACCACCAGCAACAACAATAACCACGCCACCACCACCGTAATAACATCATCATCGTTGTCGTCGTCATCGTCATCATCATCATCATCATCATCATCATCATCATCATCGCCGTTATCATGACATTAGGATGAACAGCATCAGCTCCACCCCCTTTAACATCAACTCCGCAAGCAGCGCCATCAACTTGATCTTCACCACGCACGCTCCGATCATCATCACCAACACGATCGCCATCTTCGGCATTTCCCAGCAGCACCATTCAGAAGCACAAGAAATGATGATGATGATGATGATGATGATGGTGAAAGTTAGACATATCTGCAATCGGGACGCGGACATGGATTTCTTTGTCTGCCTATTACAAAAAAGTCAGAGCGGCCATGCAGGTGTCCTCATGCCAGACCTTGCTGCTCGTTCCTAAACAACCGTAACCTGCCTGTGCGTTCCCCGCCAGGCCGCCGCCGCCAAGCGGAAGCCGCTGGTGACGCTATCGCGGGAGCTGTTCGGAGAGTACTTTGGTATCGTGCGGTAAGTGCTGAAGGGGAAATGATTTTGCGGTGGATATGTATGCGCGTGATTAATTTGTGTGTGTGTGTGTGTGTTTTGGTACGGTTGTGTATTGGTGTTTTGACAGCGAAATTGGGTATCGGGTTACAAAAAAAGTAATTTCCTGCGCCGCTGCTAACGCAAGCACGCTGTACAACGCAATGTACGGCATCTCCAGGATCTGGGCCTCTGTCTTCGGCCTGTCAGACTGACTGGAAATTCCGAAGGGCCTCTTCGTTCCATTTTTTTAGTTCTCTATTCTATTTTCTGGTCTTCTTGTTCGTTAATTATTTTTTTCTGTTCATGGTCTACATTTTCTGTCTGTTGGTGTAATTCCTAAAAATAAATAAAATAAATTACATGCCTTTTTAACTTTATTTGTTCTTCCCTAATTCTTTTGCTCAGTTCTTTGGGGTTCTACGAATTTTATTTTGATTCTTATCCACATAATTATTGTTAAATTTCACCTTCTTATTTTGCTTATACTTGATGAGAGATGTTTTAATTTTTTCGTCCCCTGTGCCCGTTTCCTTCCATCCAGGCGTGTGGTGACTGATGCAGCCAAGGCGGGGGTGCTGCGGGGCTCTCTTCTCCGCGAGGCTCGAGCGCAGGCGGCCAAGGCGGGCGGCACCGCGGCCCTCTCCGTCAACTCCCCTGCGCTGGAGCAGCTGAGCAGCGACTGGGGTGCGGAGGCCATTGCGCAGGCGCTGTCTACCATGTCCATCGATGTGGGGCTGCTGGCGGCGCACCTGCCGGAGTTGCAACTCAAGGAGCGCGCGCTGGAGGTGGTGCAGGTGAGCGGGTGGGTGGGTGAGCGGGTGGGTGGGTGAGGTGGTGCATTGCCCTGGCGGCAATCTAGTATATATTTTTCCTCTGCGTTTCCTCTCGCACCTTGGACGAGGACAACCGTCCGCCAACCTTCACGGTTAGTCCTTGTTTCGTCAGCGACCACCACCAGCCTTCATATGTTCGCCTTCCCTCCCCATCCCTTCCAATTACGCAGGCCTCCATTCAGCAGCACGTGACGCTGTCCTTTGCGGCGCTGAAGCAGCGTGTCATTGATGCAGCGGTTGCGGTTCGTACGGCTCTTGCTTCTGAGTCCGCGGATGCAGGGGCCGGATCCTCGGGTGCCGGGGCCATTCTGCAGCAGGGGAGCGTCTACCTGGTGGAGTTGCTGCAGCGGGGGCTGGCGGTGCTGCTACAGGCGAGAGAGGGGGATGGGATGCAGCGGACACAATGGGCAGAGCGGGTGTATGTGTATGTGTGTATGCATGTGTGTATGTGTATTTGTATGTGTATGTGTGTATCAATGTTAGTGCAAACACACTAAAAAGCAAATAAACCTGAATACACAGGGGCCGGGTCGGAAAGGGTGCATTTGGTGGTGGCAGGGCGCCACCACACAGGTAGCCTGGAACGGATAGACGGGAGGGAGGGAGGAACATCTTCCCGGAGGACATCCAGGCAAAAGGTATTTTGGTGGTTCGGGTCTCTATAACATTGCAGTTTCTTTCGGTGTCATCATTCACGTCTCTCTCCCTCCCACCACACTCCCCTCTCTCTCCCTCCTTGTCAACCATCAGCCAGCTCTCACGGTTAGTCCTCGTTTTCGTTTTCGTTTTCAGAAAAGAAAATCCAGCGTTCCTTTATTCCTCCTCCCTCTTTGTCTTCACACAGCCTTCAGCCGCCATGTTTTCTCTTCGCTCCTTCCTCCTCGCCCGCCCCCCGTTACCTGCCCGTATGCCCTTCTCGCCCTGCCCAGGGCCTGCGCGGCTACGAGTCCGCGGGTGGTGCTCGCCTACTGGCCTCGTGGAGGGACCAGTGGGTGGATCTGGTCCAGGGAGGCCTACAGAGCTTCTTCGGGGGTCTGCTGTTGGCATCTCTGGAGCTGGCTGCGCTCAGGTGTGGTGTGTTTGAGTTTGAGTTTGAGTTTGTGTTTGTGTTTGTGTGTGCAGATGGGTGGGTGAATGGATAATGTGGAACTCAAATAATGATGATGATGATGATGATGACAACCATTATGATGATGATTTTGATGATGTCAAGGACGTTGCGGATTATAACATTGGCGGTCCGCAAGTGGTCCATTGGCAGGCAGTCCGCCAGCAGGTGGTGGTCACCACAAAGCAGCCTGCCATCACCAGTCAACCGTCGCTTAGGCTGGGGTCCAGATCTGGGTCTCTGGATCCGGCGCAGAAAACCCGCCAGCTTATGACCTGGACGCAGCGGGAGGTAATCGACACGTTTTGCGGTTTGGCCACAGGCGGACGAGGAGGAGAGGGGCCGCGAGCCAAAAGGGGGGGTAGCACATTGAAGTGCGGAGTTATTATGTGGGGTGGAAACGGAAGGGGAGAGGCAATCATGGGTGAGGGATTTTTCACCCGTTCACCCTCCCACCCTTCACCTTTTTTTCATCCTTCAGCCCTTTTTGTACATACGAATTAATAGAAATATTTTGTATTTATTTATTTACTTTTTTGGCAGGTATGATGGTGGCGATCTTATGAGGGAGGCTCTCAAATCTAGTGGGACACCGGGTGGAGGGCTGGCGGGTCCCGGCAGTGCGGGACCAGACCTGATGGGTCCTCCCGCGGGACCTGCTGGGGGGGCGGCCGGCGCCACACAGGAGCTGGTCAAGCCAGGTGGGGTGGGGCCAAGAGCTGTGCAGCTGCCGAATGCTCAGAGCAAGGGCGTGCCCCTGCTGGGTTCAGGTGGACCGTCCGGTTAGGCTGCACAGCATGCGACCGGCTCGGTTGTTTCCCCATGGCTTTTACGCTGCCGTCGTCTGTTTCCAGCTCCGAGTTTTTGTCCATAGTTATCGTTTTTATTAAATATGTATCGTTTTTATTAAATATTTGTCGCTTTTTAATCAATCTCATAAGCCCCTAAAATAGGAAGCACCTCCCTCCCCACTTTGTATCTGCACTGCACAATGAAAGCATTAGCTTCGTCCCACCTGCTCCTGGCGCGAATACCTTTCTTTTCGTCAGCAGCGTTCGTTTTCCCCGTTGTTCCCGCTCCATGGGACTCACCGCCCAGCAGGCCTGGTGCTGCTCCTGGCCAAGCTGTGCAAGTTCCTGGAGCAGGTCATGGTTCCATGGGTCATGGAGACCATCGCGGCGTCATTCACCAGTGCTGGCGGACCCGGTGGTGGCGGCGGCGGTGGAGGGGCCAGTGGGGTCGACTTGCCGCCTTCGTTCGTGCCGGGCGAGGTAAGGGCCGGGGCCCTGTGGTGGAGTGTGAGACGCGCTGTGTTTACATTCCAACACGCGCACAAACACCCATATTCATCCATTTACACACATACAGATAGGCAGACAGACAGACAGACAGGCCTTCGGTTTCCGCTCCCAGCAAGCAAGCTTCCCTTCGGTACTGTGAACCCACTTTAGCCATTACCCATGGGGCTTCTTTTGCTCGTCACTGCTTTTTTATCCTGCTAACGCACCGGGACCGCCGCCTGCCCACTGTTTCTCTGATCAGGTGGCTCGGCGCCTGTCTGCAGCATCATCCGCAATGGTGCTGGCGTACGTGGAAATGCACGGGCGGCAGCTGAGCATTATGGTCCGCAGGTGGGCGGGTAGGGTGGGGCCCGAGGAAGTTTGAAGAGGGGGGTACGGAATCTGGGCACGAGAGGCAAGTTGGCTGTCGTCACAGCATCACGTAGGTACGCAAGATCAGTAGCCCGAGCCCGCACAACCCGTTCCTGTCGGAAATTTTCTTGTTCTGTTCGTAAATATCTTGTATGGTTTAAGACCCACATGAAATTGTTACAATGTGATTGAAACGAAGCGGTTATCCTCAAACTTTGTTCCCATAACACGGAATTGTTTGTGTGACGTTTTGTGTGACGCAGATCCACCGGCTCTGTGAGCTGGCTGACATGCAAGGAGCCCAGGGGGCCTCGGCCGGTCTGCTCACTGCTGTTGGAGCGGCTTGCGCGGGTGGAGGCCGAGGCTGCGGGGCTGCTGGACGAGCCGGGCAGCAGCATGGGGACGGGGATCAACTTGGGCCCGTCGGGACACGGGGCGGGTCGGAAGGGTGAGTGCGGGTAGCGGGGGCTTAATTATCACACCTGGTTTGCGGTGCGGGATGGTTCGCGACGCCCTCAGCCACCAGGTGACCCGCATCTATGGCTCGCTGTGCGGGGTGGGGCGTGAGGCCGCCCCGCCCTTTCTTGCGCCTTGCTCTTCTCAGAGTCGCCGCTGCCCCCTTTTTGGCAGGGGGTTGCCAAAAGGGGCCAACAGCGAATCTGAGGTTTTGCTGCGTATTCGCACACACAGACACATATGCATAACGCACGTACACGAACGCACAAACGCGTACACACGTGTATGCACACACAGATGCACACACACAGAATAACCCGGACATCGTCTCTCTCGCCTCTCATTCGCCACGGGGACAACCGCAGCGGACGACCATCGGGAGCCGGGAGCCGCCGGCACCGGCGCATTGTATGGCAGCAGCAGTGCATTTGGCGGCGGTGACTCCAGCGCCGTGGAACGTAACGTGGCTAAGCTGTTCCGTGAGAAGGTATGTCAGCGAGGGGGACTGAGATGGTGGTGACGCGATGTGCGGTAGCGTGTAGTGGGCTGGGCTGGGCTGGGCTGGGCTGGGCTGGGCTGGGCTGGGCTGGGCTGGGCTGGGCTGGGCTGGGCTGGGCTGGGCTGGGCTGGGCTGGGCTGGGCTGGGCTGGGCTGGGCTGGGCTGGGCTGGGCTGGGCTGGGCTGGGCTGGGCTGGGCTGGGCTGGGCTGGGCTGGGCTGGGCTGGGCTGGGCTGGGCTGGGCTGGGCTGGGCTGGGCTGGGCTGGGCTGGGCTGGGCTGGGCTGGGCTGGGCTGGGCTGGGCTGGGCTGGGCTGGGCTGGGCTGGGCTGGGCTGGGCTGGCTGGGCTGGGCTGGGCTGGGCTGGGCTGGGCTGGGCTGGGCTGGGCTTCGTAGTACCTCAACTGGGGATAACAATGAGCATACGGATGGACACACGCCGCGCGGTAATTTCGAAACACATCTGCTTTCCTGGTATATTTGTTTGTTCAGTCGCGCCTCCCCCGTGCCTTCCTCTGTAAACCGTCTGTCCTATAAACCGTCTGTAAACCGTCTGTCCTATATAGCACACATCACTTTTTTCTGTTTCCGAATACATATGTGCCCACGCTCGCGAACCCTCTTCACTATAATGACACCTCTTTAATAGACACGAGCACGAGCTTCCTAAGTCCTAATAAGGCATACGTATTTTCGGTCCGCATTTCGCACATTCCCTAATTAGGCACCACGCACTGTTACCTGCGCGCGAACCGTCTTCCTCTCCCCGCAGGTGCACATGACGGGGTCTGTGCCGCTGGCCTCTCCGGCAATCCTGGCGGCCATTGCCAGTGTGGCGCTAAAGAGCCTGCTGGAAAGCATTCGTCTGGAGGTGAAGCACAGGGGGAGGGAGCAGGAAAGGAGTGGGGCGGGGGCTGGCCACCGTGAAGAATAGCGAACACACCTTGGACGCTCCCTAGATCGGCATGTGTCTCATGCCTCTTCGCTGGGCTTTGCCGAGCCTTTTTCAAATGTCGACCACGTGTAACGACCTGAACGACCTGGATGGTGCATCCTCCATGCCTTTGACCTAAGTTTCTAAGTTCCAAAGGATCTGCACCATCGCTCCTTCCACCCGCTCGCAGACGTTGGGCCGTGCCGGTCTGCAGCAGCTGCAGCTGGATGTTGCTTCCTTACGGCCGCACCTGCGCCGCTTCCTGCTGCGGGGGGGTGGCGGTAAGGGCGATGGCGCAGCGGTGGTTGAACAGTTACTTGAGGACGTGGTGCTGTCAGGTAGGGGGCTGCCGGGGAGGTGCCACATAGCTGGTGTGGTAGTGTTTTGGTATTCGGAGGAGGGAGGCGAAAAAGGGGACGGGGGTTTCTCATCGTCCTGCAAGTTCCGAAGCCCCCCCTTGATTTCTCGTCGGCAATCACCGTTCTCCCGATTCTCACCGCGGCCCTGTTATGCGTTCCTGCTGCTGCTGTTCTTGTAGTTGCTGCTGTGGTTGTCGCTGTTGTTGCTGGTGGTGGCGGTGGGGATGGTGTTGTGCAAGGACCCCTCGACCTGTCAACCCCTCCGCATCTCCCTAACCACACCATCCTCATCGTTGTCTCATTCCCCTCGTAAGCCACTGAACGCTGCGTGGAGCCCCAGCTGCTGGAAGCGGCTGTAATGGAGCGCATCCTGGCCAGCGCATCGTCGGATCGCTGAGGCGTGAGGCAGGCGGGAGAGGCGGCGGCGGCAGGCCCTGCTTGGACTTCCACGTTGAGGAGAAAGTGCCAGAAGTGGCAGTAGATGTAGGAGTAGGAGTAGGAGTGGTGGTGGTGGTGGTGGTATGTGATTCGGTGTCGGCAGGAAGCAAAAGGGATGGCGGAGATGGAGATGCTTTGTGCTCGGTGTCTTGTGTAGCTCCGACAACTATACCAAACCTTTGGTTAAGTTGTCAAAGCACCGGACATGCATATGGCTGCACTTCGCTGATGCCGGATATAGCTTGTTGCTTATAGCTGGAATGGTAGAAACATCGCCGGCTATTTGCTGCCTGTTGTTGCCCTGTTTGGACACGTCTGGATCCAATTTTCAAAAGGACGAGAACTACGGCGTCTTGGGGGTTGTCCCTGTAGGTCCCTGTTAAAGAGAAAGGTAATGACCTTTTGGCTGTCCATGGCGACCACAATGATCGTTGACATGCCGCATTGTAGTCCGCTGATGTGATGGACTGAATCAAGGATGGACAGTGAGCGAGCAGCGAATAATGTCAACCATAACTTAGATGCGCAGAGATGTATGTGGTGCGTTGCAAGGAAGTACCAATCAGGAAAACTGGATAGTCACAACAGTCATGTGTGCGTGCGAGAAGCCCCCTTATTGACCCTCACCCTCACTTGCCCTCACCAATCCTTTCTTTTAGCCTTGTTTGCATAACTTTGCATCACCATCCTACCTTGACATGGACCCTATGTTCCTTGCCGTACGAAATATTGCGAGTTGAGGCTGTATCTTCAGGCCTAGTGAAATAAGAAACGGGTTGCTCGAGAAGAGAAGGGAGGAGAACTGTGTCCCAAAGGGTCCCTCTCTGCACTGCTCTGCAAACGGCACGCACTTCCCCATCCGTCATTATGCCAGCCAAAATCTTCTCTGTCATCATTCTTCGTCCCCTCCATTCCACGGACTGCGGATTGCACCCTTGCGCCTTGCCTCTCAGCTCCGTAACCGGTAGATGACCGTCACTTATATTGTTATGTCCATACTGTGCTCAACTTTTACCCATCATCTTCGTCGAGTAAATTCTTCGCCCGTCCCCTGAAAATATTTCTGTTGGGATCCAAGACTCAAAATGCGCTTAGGAAGAAACTGCTATTTGCTTTCACCTTGGTTCGTTCGTACTTACGACAGATCGGCTTCGCGGACACCTGGACCTTTCCAACACTGAGGCTAAGTTAACATCACTTTGTGGTATATGAACATGTTCATGATTCGAGAACATTTAAACTTAGATGAATGAAGAAGATGGATGCATTGGTTACAAGTCCACGCCATGCATCTGTTCATGAAGACGTCAAGCTGCAGCTGCTGCAACTTCAATGTATAATAGACGCAAAAGATAGAGAAATACAACTACTCCGGAGGCAGCTTTCGAACCCAGAGGTGTGTCCTGTCGTAGCCGGAGTGTTGACTACGGACTGGACCAACCGTGAAGCGCGTGTCGCGATCAACTGAACAGGATTCAGACGAAAAAGCTGGCTTACTCGCGGAGGTTGTTCAATTGCGCGGAGAAGTTCAACAACTGACCCTTGAGCGGAACGCATCAAGGGCGCAACCTGCGGTCGCCGCAGCCAGAAATGATAAAGCTGCAGCCGCACAGGCTAAGCAAAGCCTGGGTACGTGTCCCACCATGATAAAATATGACTTTCATCAGTTGGGGCTTTGTCGCGTTCCGGGGCCTTTCAGTACGACACACGGCCATGGAAATTTGTTACCAGGGCACGATCGAAAGGTAATTCGGTTCTTCCATTTCTCTTAAGACGGCAAGCCGGCGACGCTTCAAAGCATCCTTGACAAGCTCTCCTATGGTTATCAGGATAGTTTCACTAGGCTGCTGCACAGTCCCCAAATTCAAGCGGCCCCTGCCCGACCCAAATTGTCGCTGACCCACTCATCTGAATCACCTCCAATTCCAAGGCGCCATTACTCCAGATCTCCCCTGATCCAAATCGAACCATCACTGACCCAAACCTATTTAACAGGATTAGGGTCCCAGCAGCAAACGGCTTCCGTGGCGGGGTCCGGCAGCCATTCATTTCCCCATCCCCCTCATGCTGGCGGCGGCGCCAACACCGCTACTGCAGCAACCCTCGCAGATGGGAAGGTACGAACAGGGTGTGTCCGTTCGGGCCCACCATCGGTCTCCGTTTTATTGTCCCAGCTGCCGGTACAGACTTCCGTTGTATTTAAGGGTTTTGTGTGTGTGGGGGTCCCGACGTAACGGATTTCCGCGGACACGCGAAGAGGGGGAAGGCCCTTCCTCACGGATGGGAGGTGGGCCTTTTAAATCGCTCCCTCAAGGCATTTTCCTAGTTTGGGAGGCCCAGGCGTGTAACGATAACACGTGTGTGACGAGATTTCCGTCATTTAGAAAATTATAAGTTAAGCTGTTTGTGAGTTCCTCACGGTCCCTGGAGCACCCATATGGGCGGCGACCCTTCAGAGACCGCTATGTGGTGCTCCGAAGTTAGTTAATTATTTAGCTTTAGATTACTTGTATTATTATTGTTATTATTATTATTATTACTATTATGGTTATGTTATGGATGTCTAGGTGATCAGCCTAGCATCTGTTACAACGTGTATGACAACATCTGCACGGTAATTGTGTATGGCAGCTGTTTACGAGAACAGGTACGATAGGGACAGTTTCCTCACTGGCTGCCGTCCAAGACTTGGCTATCGTGTCGTACATGGGTATGCTCTCTCGCACATTGCTGCGGTTCGGCACCTCCACGTTAAGGTGCACGTACAGTGCCTCATGTCTCCCAAGATGCCCCTGCCCTGCCGACAATCTGCAGGGGCAGCCGGCCAGCACCACTGCGCTGCCAACTGTTGACTCCGGTGCACTGGTGGAGAAGCTTCGGGCGCTGGTTACAGGCCTCGTAGCGGAGGCGCTTGCAGCGCAGCAACAGCGACCCCCGGATTCGTATCCTCCGACGCCCTTCCTTACGCAGCAGCAGCAGCAACAACAACAACAACAACAACCACCCCCGACCCAAAGTCTTGCTGCTTTCCCAAGCACCTCTAACCCACCTTACGCGGGTGAACAGGCAAGGCAGCGCCCAGCTGACTATCCAGTAGTCGCAGCCTGGCCGCTGGCACGGCCAGTCTGCGGGGAGGCGGGACAAAAAGTGCCGCCGCCTTCGGCGATGGAGCTGGCGACGCCAGCGCCTTTCGCTGCAATGCCGGTCACTGCGGCTGTGGCATCTGACGCCTTATTAGCGGCGGCTGGGGGACGTGTTGCCTGGCCGGGGGTACACATTATCGTAACACAGCTCCCGCCGATGCTGCGGCAGCCGGCAGCGGCGATCGGTCGGGAAGCGCTGACGGTCACTGTCTTGTACGGCCTGAACGAGACGCCTACGGGAACAGTATCCACTGGGACAGCGGCAGCGGCGCCGCCGCCACCCAACCCTATTGAGAAGGCCAGCGGCAGCTCTGGGACGCCCGCAACCGTGACGACGGCGACTGCTAGCACTGTAGAACACGCAAGGGGTGCGGCGGCACCGCCAACCCACATCAGGTATAATGGTGGTTGTGGTGATGGCGGCGCCGGCGGCGGTGGCGGCGCCACTGCCGCCACCGCGCCCGCGGTATTAGAGCTTAACGTCGACGGCACTGTAGTGCTCGTAGAGCGCGCTGTCCTGGAGTCGCAAGCGGCCGGCAGCAGGCTGTACCACACCTTGATCCAGGGGTACGACAAGCTGCCGTTGGATTCTCAGGGCAGGCCGTACTTATCATACGATCCGCAAACGTTCAAGGTACTGCCATTTGGGGCTTGGAAAGTTTTGGGTCCTAGGTTACGTGTGTGCGCGCGCTTGTGTGTGTATGTGTATGTGTATACGTATACGTATACGTATGTGTATACGTATATGCTTGCGTGGAGCTGACAGCTGCATGCGAGTTTGTGGGGATCCTACATGCTAATTCACGCGATCGGCTTACCACAACACATCGTCTGTCCGTCTGTCAATCCGCCCGATGTTGTTTCCAGCTGCTGATTGCTCAACTCAAGGAGCGCCACTTGTTCGGTCGCGATGCGGCTGCTCGAGATTATGGGCGGATGGCGGATGCCTTGGGCGTATCACATCAGTATGTAGTGCAGGTACGTTCTGGGCTCCATTGCTTATGTCGATTGTGGGGGCATGTGCATGTGCATGTGCATGTGCATGTGCATGTGCATGTGCATGTGCATGTGCATGTGCATGTGCATGTGCATGTGCACGGGTTACACATGGGAAAGCCCGTACTTCGTGCCCAGCACGTTGACGTCTTACACATTAACTGAGTGATCAGTAAGGCTGCGGTGGGGGCATCTGGAGAGACGGAACAAGGAGGAGTGGTGACGGGTAGGAGTTTAGGTGGATGTCCTTCAAGGGCCTCTGTGGACCAGTGAGTCAGTGCTTATCACCTTGCCGTGTCCCCCCGCAGCTCACACAGTGCGGTGTGGTGTCTGACATCATTTGATTCCCGTACAACATCGGGGGCACACGAGAACCCACATCCCCTTGCGTCCCACTTCATCTTGTCCCGTCTCCTCATATCTCCCATTCACCATCTCCCCGTCTTCCTGCCGCTTTCCAACACCTCATAGATGGCCTCGCACTTCGGACTGGCCGATGAACTTGCACCACCACCCGAGCTCATGCGCGTGCCGCCCCCAACCACTGCCGCCGCACCGTTCATCCCTGAGGTCTACGGAACACCTCCCTCGCAGCCCTTTGACCCGTTGCTGGTCGAGGTGACCAGCCAGCAGCAGCAGCAGCAGCAGCATCAGAGCTCTACCACATCCCAACGGCTCCCTTCTGCATCTCCACCCCATGCCGGAGGCTTGGAACTCAGCCACCTGCACACCCCACCTCCAAGGGTGACACTTCCGTCAGATTCCTACGACCTCGTACAGCCTACGTCTAGTGCATATCCAACATGGGTTTTATCAGATCAGACAGAGGCCGCCGCCGTCTCCCCCACAGGCGGGGTGCCAGGTTTTCTACCGGGCCGAACTGTGGGTCAGCCCTGGGACCACCTGCCTGGCTTGCGTGTGCCGTCGCCTCAAGAACATGGCGCCATCATTAAGAATGGCGCTGTTGTTTGCAGCGGAGTATCCCCGGGGGCGCAGAGGACTGAACCCGTGCAGCTGCCATTGATGAATGGCGTCAATCGTGGTGGCAGCGGCAGCGGCGACATGCACCACTGTAATGGCTTGGGGGACGGGCGCCGGTGGCTTGATGCCGATGCCATGAGTGCGGCACCCGCAGTGCCAGCACCGCAGGCAGTGGGGACGGCGGCCACCGCAGCTCTGGGCGCCGCAATTCCGATTGGGGCGGCGAACAATAGTGGTAGCGGTAGCGGTAGCGGCCTGGATGTGCGCGCCAACGGTGCTCGGGGCACGGGTAGTGGCTCCGTCAATTCACCTTTGGCAGAGCCCGCGACTGCATCGCCGTTCGCTTCGGGCACATCAGGTCGCCTTCAAGCTCAACAAGCCCAGGAGGTTCAACCGCTAACTGTGGCAACCGCAACCCGTCAACCACTAGCGTCGCCGCCTTCACGAATTCCGCCGCCGCCACCAGTGCCGCTGCTGCACAGACCGGCTTCTGCTCCACCTGTTCCCGCAAATTCGACGATCCCCGCCGCCGCCGATGCTGCTACTGCCGCTGCTAGTGCTACTGTGCCAGAATCTGCTGATACTGCCACTGCTACTGCACCAGAATCTGCTGCTGCTACTCCCGCTGCCGCTGCGGCGGGGTGCGGGCATGCGGGTGGTAGTCCTCATACAAGGACAGTAGTAAATCCTCCAGGGTGGTGGCAGCCATTTAATGACGAAGCCGTTCCTGCCGCTGCAGCGCCGCAGCGTGATACAGCATCCCCCGCTCCTGATTACGCTGCGGCTGATCCTGATCCTACTACCTCTGGTCCTGCTGCTGGTGTCGCTGCAGCAGCTGCTGATTATGACCTTATTCCTCCTGTTGCTGCTGCCCATGGGGCTGCTACATGGCCAGTATCAACTGCAGCAGCCATGGCAGCAGTTGCGGAGCGTTACCGGGTACCAAACTTGTACGAGGTCCTTGCAAAAAAACAGCGTCTTGAGCTGGAGAACGAGGCCGGGAAGATCGCGTAAGCCCGTACTAAGAGGGAGCGGACGAAGGAGAGGGAGAGGGGAGGGGGGTTGTGCTAAAAGATGCTCTTGGGCCCGAAGGCTGTAAGTGAGTGTGGAGGTAAAGGAGATGCAATTGATACACGTGAAAGAATGCATAAGAAGGTACCAAACTTTGAGTGCGTATGCTTGTGCATAAGCGTATGTGTATATGGCAAGCACTCTAGTGAACACACACGGGCGCTTGTCTAGCAAGCAACGTGCGTGGCAACATGGTAATCGGGATCACCCTGAAGGACAGGGTTCGAGCAGCTATCAAAATGCATTTTGCATTTATTACGGCGGCTTTACATGGGCTACTCGGGCTGCTCGATTTTGTTTCAAGATGTTTCAAAAGACAGTTGGCGCGAAGTATTTCAATAAATCTTTTCCTTGCCATGCTTATTGCCGTACGCATCATTGGAGTCAAGAGGAGATTCGAGTAGAGGCCCATGGGCCAGACGGGCTATCTGTTGTGCTTTCCCGAACACTTCCATGGTAAAGAGCCTGCGTACACTATTTGAACATCGTACACAATGTCTACGCATCGTACATATTAGAGTACTAGCAGCATGGGCTATGACTGCGTTGTACCAAAGTGGGCTATGGGGAATTTCGGCACCGGTTCCAGGCATTTGGATGTGGATGGGTTTGGAGGAGCGCGGTGCTTACGGAGAAGTACGGTCTGGATGTGTCAGGATGAACACGATGCGCCTCCTCATCTTTGGTGCCCGTGTGGGGCGGTTGCTGGAAATCCTAGGATAGTGTGTTGTCATCATATCTTCATTGCCGCAGAGACCTCCCATTCCGAGAATAGCCCACATGGGAATGTACCTTTTTCGTTGCACTGGAAGTGCGGGATTTTACATGAGAGAAAGCAGGCGAGAAGGCACGCGCTGTTTGCGCTAGTCGCTGCTTGGACAGTTGTCAGGTATACACGGTGATGGCAATAGGGGTGCCAGCTACTACCATTAACGGGGTACATGTGACGCACATGTACCCCTGCCTCAAGTACCGGGCCTTCATTGCTTATAGAAAGCATGGTTTCGTGGGCCAACTCTAAGGATAACTTTTCTTACTGGCGTTGGCCTTCATTTGTGCATGCGGCTGAGTATACCTGATGTGCACGCAAGGAAGGAACGTGACTGTTGGTGGCGGTAAGATTGACAGAGGCGGCAGATGCAGTGAGAGCCATCAGCAGCGCTACACGCAGAAACACAGGGGGGCAGAGACGCTGCTGCAGGTACATCTACGTAGCTGGTTATGAGTTGTCTACAGCAAACGTAAGTGAAAGATATCCCTGGGGACTCAGGTTGCACATGTCGGCCAGGAACCTAACTAAGAAATAGCCAAACCCTAACTAACCCATATTACAGGTTATTTATGTCTCAAATGTACCTGGACACATGGTATGTATAGCGATGGCATGAATGCATAATATGCTGTGTAACCATGATGCTCATACATCAAAACCCCGGATATAGGATAGTGATTGTCCACGCACGCTGCCTTGAGACTAGTGTCAGCATCAAAGGGAGACCCCGGCAAGGTATGGACAAAAACCACCATCCCACAATCCATGCATATCTGCCACGTACACATGAGTAGACTCTGGAGCTGCTGTTGGTATCTTAAACATATGAATAGAAGCGACACTAGCATGGTCACATACATGGACAACAAAGGCGTATTGGGAAAAGGGTTGAAGCTAGCTGGCAGATGACAGAACGCAACTAAATTCATCTTGACAGAAATTTATCTTTGTAGGGTCACAGGCGAAGGAGTACCCTTTCAGCATTGCATCAAAGGCTTCCTTAGTCGTGGGCATATCGAAGATCTTCTGCAAAACAGATGACTCGCACTTGTAGCCAGCAGCAGTCAACATCATGAATACCTCAAGGTATTCATGCTTCCACTTCTCTAAGTAATAGGTCATCTCGAAAAATAGGTACAGGGGCGGCTCCCTTTGAAACAGTTTCCTAGCAGATGCGAAGACAGCCGGCTCCCATCCCTCAACATCGATCTGCGGGCGAGCCATTACGTATGACAAATTACCAAGCACAATCATATGTTAGTGTGCAACTTTCCATTCGATTACCTCGGGGAAACAAGCCAGATAGGAAACATCTGATGGGACACATAATCCTATGTCAAATGTACAGTACGGCTGCTAGGCAGGACGAAACTATAGGTGCAGGTATACCCGACTTCCGTACAGACTAGCAGGGCGTGCCCGGTAGACCAAAATGGCGTACCTTAGCATAAAGGACCGGTTCACGAACGACGTCGTCAAGCTTCACTGACCGAGTAGTAACGTAACCAGGAGACGCACTGGCACCGGAGTTTGATTTCACGTTCCAGCCGTCAAACTGAACGTTCGTGACGTTTGATACCAAGGCTTCCACAACTTTGACGTGGTCGGAAAAGCCGTTCATAGCCAATGACATCTTCAGGTAGTCGAGAGTCTCCAAGTTACCATCGAAGGTCATAACCTTACAGCCAAAGGCCACTGCGAGTAAACTGTAATAGCCGACATTGCTGCCCACGTCCAGGACCAGCTGTGGGCCATGCTTGCCGCAGAATCGCGAAAAGACATCGACAGCAAAATTGGTCTCTTTGTCGTGGAGTCGCCCTGTCCCGCAAAGCAGGGGCAGAATGAGTTGGTTATGGACGGGTACAAAGTCTTCTGTTCTAGTGCCTTACCCGTATCCATAATTAAGTTATGTATATCCCAGGCCGTGACCGCGGTTGAATTTAACGGCAGCACCATGGCAAATGACTTGTCCTTAAAGATCAGAGTCCGAGCGCGAATGCCGAACCCCAAGCTGGAAATCTTGACTCCTCTAACGCCCGCAAGCCGTTGCGCGTCCATGTATGCTTCACGAAAGGAGACATCAATCCCCCTTGTCCGATGGGAGCTTGGTAAGCTTGTGAAAAGCAAACCGAGCGTGAAACCAGCAACACCAACTAGAATAAGCTGCCAGGAGAATTTCCTGACCAGCATGTTCGTCTATGATTGCAAAAGATTGAATAACAAAGTCCTAACACTTGGCCGGACGAGCTCCAGGAGTACTGAAATTACTCAATGATTTGATGCATAGCTTGTGCATGAAGAAGAAATCCGATAACATCTATAGAGTATGAAGCCTTATACGTGCGAAAATGCTACCGCATATGTAAGGGCCTTATATGGGATGTGCGCGCCAACGGTGCTCGGGGCACGGGTAGTGGCTCCGTCAATTCACCTTTGGCAGAGCCCGCGACTGCATCGCCGTTCGCTTCGGGCACATCAGGTCGCCTTCAAGCTCAACAAGCCCAGGAGGTTCAACCGCTAACTGTGGCAACCGCAACCCGTCAACCACTAGCGTCGCCGCCTTCACGAATTCCGCCGCCGCCACCAGTGCCGCTGCTGCACAGACCGGCTTCTGCTCCACCTGTTCCCGCAAATTCGACGATCCCCGCCGCCGCCGATGCTGCTACTGCCGCTGCTAGTGCTACTGTGCCAGAATCTGCTGATACTGCCACTGCTACTGCACCAGAATCTGCTGCTGCTACTCCCGCTGCCGCTGCGGCGGGGTGCGGGCATGCGGGTGGTAGTCCTCATACAAGGACAGTAGTAAATCCTCCAGGGTGGTGGCAGCCATTTAATGACGAAGCCGTTCCTGCCGCTGCAGCGCCGCAGCGTGATACAGCATCCCCCGCTCCTGATTACGCTGCGGCTGATCCTGATCCTACTACCTCTGGTCCTGCTGCTGGTGTCGCTGCAGCAGCTGCTGATTATGACCTTATTCCTCCTGTTGCTGCTGCCCATGGGGCTGCTACATGGCCAGTATCAACTGCAGCAGCCATGGCAGCAGTTGCGGAGCGTTACCGGGTACCAAACTTGTACGAGGTCCTTGCAAAAAAACAGCGTCTTGAGCTGGAGAACGAGGCCGGGAAGATCGCGTAAGCCCGTACTAAGAGGGAGCGGACGAAGGAGAGGGAGAGGGGAGGGGGGTTGTGCTAAAAGATGCTCTTGGGCCCGAAGGCTGTAAGTGAGTGTGGAGGTAAAGGAGATGCAATTGATACACGTGAAAGAATGCATAAGAAGGTACCAAACTTTGAGTGCGTATGCTTGTGCATAAGCGTATGTGTATATGGCAAGCACTCTAGTGAACACACACGGGCGCTTGTCTAGCAAGCAACGTGCGTGGCAACATGGTAATCGGGATCACCCTGAAGGACAGGGTTCGAGCAGCTATCAAAATGCATTTTGCATTTATTACGGCGGCTTTACATGGGCTACTCGGGCTGCTCGATTTTGTTTCAAGATGTTTCAAAAGACAGTTGGCGCGAAGTATTTCAATAAATCTTTTCCTTGCCATGCTTATTGCCGTACGCATCATTGGAGTCAAGAGGAGATTCGAGTAGAGGCCCATGGGCCAGACGGGCTATCTGTTGTGCTTTCCCGAACACTTCCATGGTAAAGAGCCTGCGTACACTATTTGAACATCGTACACAATGTCTACGCATCGTACATATTAGAGTACTAGCAGCATGGGCTATGACTGCGTTGTACCAAAGTGGGCTATGGGGAATTTCGGCACCGGTTCCAGGCATTTGGATGTGGATGGGTTTGGAGGAGCGCGGTGCTTACGGAGAAGTACGGTCTGGATGTGTCAGGATGAACACGATGCGCCTCCTCATCTTTGGTGCCCGTGTGGGGCGGTTGCTGGAAATCCTAGGATAGTGTGTTGTCATCATATCTTCATTGCCGCAGAGACCTCCCATTCCGAGAATAGCCCACATGGGAATGTACCTTTTTCGTTGCACTGGAAGTGCGGGATTTTACATGAGAGAAAGCAGGCGAGAAGGCACGCGCTGTTTGCGCTAGTCGCTGCTTGGACAGTTGTCAGGTATACACGGTGATGGCAATAGGGGTGCCAGCTACTACCATTAACGGGGTACATGTGACGCACATGTACCCCTGCCTCAAGTACCGGGCCTTCATTGCTTATAGAAAGCATGGTTTCGTGGGCCAACTCTAAGGATAACTTTTCTTACTGGCGTTGGCCTTCATTTGTGCATGCGGCTGAGTATACCTGATGTGCACGCAAGGAAGGAACGTGACTGTTGGTGGCGGTAAGATTGACAGAGGCGGCAGATGCAGTGAGAGCCATCAGCAGCGCTACACGCAGAAACACAGGGGGGCAGAGACGCTGCTGCAGGTACATCTACGTAGCTGGTTATGAGTTGTCTACAGCAAACGTAAGTGAAAGATATCCCTGGGGACTCAGGTTGCACATGTCGGCCAGGAACCTAACTAAGAAATAGCCAAACCCTAACTAACCCATATTACAGGTTATTTATGTCTCAAATGTACCTGGACACATGGTATGTATAGCGATGGCATGAATGCATAATATGCTGTGTAACCATGATGCTCATACATCAAAACCCCGGATATAGGATAGTGATTGTCCACGCACGCTGCCTTGAGACTAGTGTCAGCATCAAAGGGAGACCCCGGCAAGGTATGGACAAAAACCACCATCCCACAATCCATGCATATCTGCCACGTACACATGAGTAGACTCTGGAGCTGCTGTTGGTATCTTAAACATATGAATAGAAGCGACACTAGCATGGTCACATACATGGACAACAAAGGCGTATTGGGAAAAGGGTTGAAGCTAGCTGGCAGATGACAGAACGCAACTAAATTCATCTTGACAGAAATTTATCTTTGTAGGGTCACAGGCGAAGGAGTACCCTTTCAGCATTGCATCAAAGGCTTCCTTAGTCGTGGGCATATCGAAGATCTTCTGCAAAACAGATGACTCGCACTTGTAGCCAGCAGCAGTCAACATCATGAATACCTCAAGGTATTCATGCTTCCACTTCTCTAAGTAATAGGTCATCTCGAAAAATAGGTACAGGGGCGGCTCCCTTTGAAACAGTTTCCTAGCAGATGCGAAGACAGCCGGCTCCCATCCCTCAACATCGATCTGCGGGCGAGCCATTACGTATGACAAATTACCAAGCACAATCATATGTTAGTGTGCAACTTTCCATTCGATTACCTCGGGGAAACAAGCCAGATAGGAAACATCTGATGGGACACATAATCCTATGTCAAATGTACAGTACGGCTGCTAGGCAGGACGAAACTATAGGTGCAGGTATACCCGACTTCCGTACAGACTAGCAGGGCGTGCCCGGTAGACCAAAATGGCGTACCTTAGCATAAAGGACCGGTTCACGAACGACGTCGTCAAGCTTCACTGACCGAGTAGTAACGTAACCAGGAGACGCACTGGCACCGGAGTTTGATTTCACGTTCCAGCCGTCAAACTGAACGTTCGTGACGTTTGATACCAAGGCTTCCACAACTTTGACGTGGTCGGAAAAGCCGTTCATAGCCAATGACATCTTCAGGTAGTCGAGAGTCTCCAAGTTACCATCGAAGGTCATAACCTTACAGCCAAAGGCCACTGCGAGTAAACTGTAATAGCCGACATTGCTGCCCACGTCCAGGACCAGCTGTGGGCCATGCTTGCCGCAGAATCGCGAAAAGACATCGACAGCAAAATTGGTCTCTTTGTCGTGGAGTCGCCCTGTCCCGCAAAGCAGGGGCAGAATGAGTTGGTTATGGACGGGTACAAAGTCTTCTGTTCTAGTGCCTTACCCGTATCCATAATTAAGTTATGTATATCCCAGGCCGTGACCGCGGTTGAATTTAACGGCAGCACCATGGCAAATGACTTGTCCTTAAAGATCAGAGTCCGAGCGCGAATGCCGAACCCCAAGCTGGAAATCTTGACTCCTCTAACGCCCGCAAGCCGTTGCGCGTCCATGTATGCTTCACGAAAGGAGACATCAATCCCCCTTGTCCGATGGGAGCTTGGTAAGCTTGTGAAAAGCAAACCGAGCGTGAAACCAGCAACACCAACTAGAATAAGCTGCCAGGAGAATTTCCTGACCAGCATGTTCGTCTATGATTGCAAAAGATTGAATAACAAAGTCCTAACACTTGGCCGGACGAGCTCCAGGAGTACTGAAATTACTCAATGATTTGATGCATAGCTTGTGCATGAAGAAGAAATCCGATAACATCTATAGAGTATGAAGCCTTATACGTGCGAAAATGCTACCGCATATGTAAGGGCCTTATATGGGATGTGCGCGCCAACGGTGCTCGGGGCACGGGTAGTGGCTCCGTCAATTCACCTTTGGCAGAGCCCGCGACTGCATCGCCGTTCGCTTCGGGCACATCAGGTCGCCTTCAAGCTCAACAAGCCCAGGAGGTTCAACCGCTAACTGTGGCAACCGCAACCCGTCAACCACTAGCGTCGCCGCCTTCACGAATTCCGCCGCCGCCACCAGTGCCGCTGCTGCACAGACCGGCTTCTGCTCCACCTGTTCCCGCAAATTCGACGATCCCCGCCGCCGCCGATGCTGCTACTGCCGCTGCTAGTGCTACTGTGCCAGAATCTGCTGATACTGCCACTGCTACTGCACCAGAATCTGCTGCTGCTACTCCCGCTGCCGCTGCGGCGGGGTGCGGGCATGCGGGTGGTAGTCCTCATACAAGGACAGTAGTAAATCCTCCAGGGTGGTGGCAGCCATTTAATGACGAAGCCGTTCCTGCCGCTGCAGCGCCGCAGCGTGATACAGCATCCCCCGCTCCTGATTACGCTGCGGCTGATCCTGATCCTACTACCTCTGGTCCTGCTGCTGGTGTCGCTGCAGCAGCTGCTGATTATGACCTTATTCCTCCTGTTGCTGCTGCCCATGGGGCTGCTACATGGCCAGTATCAGCGCCATATCACGCTTGCTCAATTCTTGGGCATTTGACAAAACGCTTTCATATCACGATACTGAATGCAAGTCATTTAACTTTATCCCAGCCAAATATGTAACCCTGATCGGCTACCGCTGTATGGATATCCTTGCATGGCATGCATGCCACAAGGATGTATTGGTTGAACGTAAGCGTGGGACAATACGAACGCCATTTCAACGTCCAAAGACTTAGGAAAACCTCAAACGCTGCTCCACCACAGCAAGTAGAGCCCGCGCCATAACCTTTGCATGGTACACGACGTACTTATGACCCCCCTAACGCGGTACCCCGCCCCTGGTACCCAAGGAAGCCTTTCAGGGCTCTGCTGAGCCCAAAACTAGATATACAATTATCCGAAGAGAGGGAGGGAGCAAGGGACATGCGTGGTTGGGGAAGGGAGGGCAAATAGTAACGTGTTTGCACATAGTATGTACGATACTTATAGAAGTATGTGTCACAGCACATCGCGTGACCTGCATATCACGTGACTTAGCTGATTGCGGGCGCGCACTCATTCTAGAACAACAAACATGACAACGCACTATAACCTAGCCTAATGTCGAACATACTATGACTTAATAGCGGCAAGGAATTGGCTGCGAGTTGGCATGTTAGGTGGCAATGTACCGTCGACATAATGGTAAAGGTGAGCGGTGAATGGTTGTAAGTTAGGAGTTAAGGTTTGAAGGAAATGGATTCAACTTTAGGGCCCGATGGCAAATCCGTCGGGCAATGGACGAGAGGAATTTAGGTGCGGGTACGACTTGGAGCGAACGCACGAGAATTAGGTAGTTAAGTCGCTGCTCAACTGTATTGAGCAGCGATTTAGACGCAATTGCAACAAGCGAAGTTATCCTTGTAACGGACTGCATTCAGATTGTCCTGCAGCGTTCTCTAGCTCAACTTAGCATTCTGCATCAACGAGGCGCAGTGAGTCACCATCACTCACCCGAACCTAGGATGTCATCGGTGAAGGCACCCTCTCCCACGCGTCGAGAGGTGTGACCCACGGTGCACGCCATCAAGTCGTCACGTCCAAGACTTCGCTTGGACGAGCAAGTAAGCGCAAGGTTGGCCTGCAGCATCCTCTTGCTATCGCTACAGGAACCTGGTCTTTATAAGACAGAACACCACCAACACCACTCGTCTAAATCGCTGATATCATTAACTTTCAAGTGACCTTCCTTCGAGCAAACTACGGGAGCACCTGTCACGACAACAAGCCAAGTCATCGGCCAAGCACCAGCCGTGAGTCCCTCAACAACACCGGCCGATCACGCGTTCAACCAGCAAGCGGAGATTCGAGGAGAGCTGGTCATCGGTGGGCACTCGAGCGGCACAGGAGGACCTAACTAGCTAAGTGAGAGCGGTGGCCATGTCGACCGTCGCAAACTACGGTTTGCGGCTGATCAACGTCAACAGTGGCGTCACGGAAGACAAGCCAAGACGGGTCTGAGCAACCTCGGCGACCGACAGTGCTACCATTTCTCTCACCGCTAATGGACGCAGCTGAGGAGACCGCCCTGGAGCTACCACCGCGCTACAACCTACGTTTGGCCAGCCCGCGCGTGGACGCCTTCCTGGTTCAGCGCGCCATAGCCGACGGCCGTCGCGGTGGAAAGAGGCGCGGGTTCACAAGTTTCCGACGGCAGGGATCTCAACGTGAGCGCCGGCTGGTCAACATCTGAAGGCGACCAAGCTGCAACCAGCTCAACCACCCAACCAAGCCCCATCCACACGCAGGCCAATCAAGGGACTGACGACGACATGGAGGGCCTGCAGAGTTTGATGCGCTGTCCCACCTTCAGCTCGCGAGCACTGGGCTCCTTCGCCCAGTTTGAGTACGAGTTTCGTAAACACCTGGGCAACGTAAAATTCTACGGGGTGGTGCAAGGCAAAAAGGCGCTGCTAGTCCACGGGTTCCCAACCATGGTCGCCAACATCTGCAAGGATCGGGACGACCCCTTCACTGCGTGGGCTGAGAACGAGCACCCCAAGGTCCTGCACGAGCACAAGCATCTCTGGGTGCAAGCGGGCAACCAGGAGACAGAGTACGAGGGCCTGGACTTCATTGATGAGCAGGGGAACGGCGTGTCAGATCTATGGACGTTCTACCTGGCCAAGGTCAAGGCCAAGTTCGATCTTCCCGACCCAGACGCCAAGCGGAAGGTGCAAACCTTCCGGCAACAGGAGAGCGAGACACCCACTCAAGCGGCACAGCGCTTCACCGACCTGGTGCGATGCGTGACCAAGGGCTCCATCACGGATGACGATCTGGCCACCTACTTCTTCGAAGGACTACGGGATGATCAAATGCGCCACTTCATCCGGATGATGTACATGCAACAACTGGTGGACAAGGAGGACGCCTGGAAGCTAAAATTCGTCGTGGACAACGCCCAGCAGTACTATGTTGCCCTGCGCAAGTCACTGAAGGGCGTAGCCGGTGACCCGCCAGTGGAGCCCAAGGCCACACCCAAGACCAGGGCAACATCCCTCAGCACGCGAGAGTGGCAGGAGTTTCAGGAATTCAAGGTGTGGCAGGCGTCACGTGAGGCGCACCAAGTGAGCAATCAACACGACCACCCGGAGTACGAGGCCAACGACCGCGGGCACCACCAGCCAGCCCCTGCCGAACCGCGCACCTCAGCCCACGGAAGGGCGGTCGCGAGGGGCTCAAGGCAGGTGGCGGGAGGACAACCCCAACAACAAGGTATCGGCCCGCATGGTCAGCACCAAGGCCGATCCCGCGACGTCGCCTATCACTGCCGAGGTACTGGAGGGAGCCCCTGTGGAGCTGGTCAGACAGGCATGCGCGGACTACCGAGCGGCAGCTGAAGGCATCCTGCGTGTAAGCAACCAAGCGCTGAGCGAGTCGGTGGCGATCGTGGCGGCTGATGGCAGCCCCCTGTGGCAAGACCTGTGAGTGGTGCCAGACACTGCCTCCGACGTGATGCTCTTGGCGGAATCGGTGGTGCAGCAAGCAGGGCTGCAGCTCGCGCCAACAAGGATCCTGCTGAACACCGGCCACGGCTGTAGTAGTCGTACACACTCTAGCACAATATAGATGTGCAGATACATGCCATCAGCATCTCGAGAGGCCTTTGCGGCTCTCAACTACTACAACGGCCCAGCCGGCACCGGGCCCAGGCCGCTCGGACAAGTCGAAGGAGCACTCACAATCTGTTGTATCCCTCCTTCCAATCGCCCATTGATTCTGCGGAGAACCAGACTTAGTGCATCATGCTCGATTATCTCAGAACGTACCAATCGAGGCAGCGGAAGTCTTCGATGCAAGGAGTTACAACGTTTATTCCAAGACAGGCGTAGATGACGTGATAGGCTATCAGTGCCTAGCCGAGGCAATCATCATCTAACTGATGCAAATCGGTGCTCGGGCTTATCCAAGAAATACGACCAGAAGCGATATATAAGGTGTAAGCTCAACCAAAGCACGGTTAGTTTGTCTTATCGTCGATCGTTCATATTTTCATTGTTTGGCCGTCAATGAGCATAGCAGATATACTCGCAGCGATGGCTCGCGGTACAAGAGATCTGCAAGTAGTAAGTGTACTACCGTGATCCCGTGCGCGGATATTGCTGTATAAGCCGTCATAGCAATAATGCAATGTTCTTTACTTGCGTAAAGGTGCCGACTACGCCATCGCGTGTAGTGTTGCATTCGATGCGCCGCATCACTCGAGCCATTGCCTCGCGACCTCAAGATACGCTCGCATTATCGTGCTCGAGCGTGCGCATATGCACAGTGCACGTGTTATCATTAGTGCGCATTGATGTGCGATGCATTATGCATTCTAGGTCGTCCACGACCAAGTTGCCGGACCATGCGCACTTATCGCGATACCGATCACGCGATGTATGCTTGCAGCGTTGTGCACGATGCACTAGGCGTTATGCTGTTCGCGGGTTGCTTGTGCCCTTAGCCCGTGCGCCTAACATGTGCGATGCGACGTGCTGCGTGGCGTGCGTGCTGTAGCAGTCGTCTTAATGATGCTGCTAGATTTATGCGGAAGCGTAGCTTTAGAAGGTTTGGAAATAGCTCTTAAGTATGTCAAGGTCGCAAAATTGTACATCTAGCGAGAAATGGTGACAGCGGAGTCTTGAACTCCGAACAATTAGTATTATTATACTAAGTTGTCAGGCCGAAGCTCTTCACCAGGGTGATTTTACTGTCGGCTCTACTAGCCGAGATGTACGGCAATCTGTTTGCCAATCGCGAGCTTTTCTCGTAGTTAGTTTATTTTCGGTTAGGCATCATGCTTATTGCATGATTGCCTACCGGTTTGTCTAGGCCTATTTCTTTAAGGTAAATGTAGTTGCCTACATTCCCCCCCCTCTGAAGCGAACCGTCCCGGGAGCGTTACCGTCTCCTCTTGGAGGAGGTTTCTGTTGCAGGGGGTTTTGGCCTTGCTTTGGCTTTGAGTTTTCACTCATATTCCTCGATGGCTTCCACCAGAGGATCTGAATCTTTCAGGGCCGCCTCGGTTTCATATGTATTGTGAGTGGAATCATATCCTTCCCACTTGACAAGGTACTCTTGACGAGTTTTACCTCTGCCCCCACGGATTGAGACGTCCCGATGATCTACAATGGCTTCAACCATGTAGAATGGCTCACCCTCAATAACAAGTGGTGAGGGTGGTTGTCGCTGTGTGCCCTCCTTGAATGGTTTCAGGAGAGACACATGAAAGACCGGGTGTAGGCGAGATTCAGCTGGTAACTCCAGTTTTACCGCTGCTTCGCCGATGTTAGCGACAACTGTATATGGGCCGATGAATTTTGGCATCAGCTTCTTCGTTCCAGGTTTTTTGAGATTTATGTTCTTCGTACTTAACAGCACTTTTTGCCCAACCTCATAACGCACGGGGCGCCGAGACGAGTCAGCATCCTGTTTTTGTCTAGATTGCGCAGCCTGGAGACAAGTTTTAGCGAGTTGTAATCGCTTGCGCATGATGGTGGAGTACTTACTCATCAGCAGCCGGCACTTTAGAGGGTACATGCAAGTCAACCGGTACATGCGGTTGTTGGACACCATTACGAGAAAATGGTGTCATACCCGTCGAGCGTTGTTTGGAGTTATTGATAGCAAACTCAATCAACGGTAAGTGATCATCCCAATCATCCTGATTAGGGGAGATGTAGTGCCGCAGTGTCTCTTCCAGTAAGCTATTCATCAGCTCGGTTTGTCCATCGGTTTGGGGATGGAAGGCTGTGCTCATATGGAGGTTGGTGCCCAATAGGCGAAAGATTTCCTTCCAGAAATTGCTTGTAAAGCGTGGGTCCTGGTCAGAGATAATATTCTTTGGAAGGCCGTGCTGCCGGAATACAGTGGCTACAAAAAGGCGAGCCAACTCTTCCGCTCCTGCGGTCGTGAGTGTGGGAGCAAAGTGCGTCATTTTGCTCAGTCGGTCCACAAACACGACGATCGCATCATGCCCATTGCGAGTTGTTGGTAGCTGGGTTATCAAGTCCATTGATATGCTCTCCCACACGGAAGAAGGTATGGGGAGCGGCTGCAGCAAACCACCCGGTTTGGTGTTGATTGGTTTGTTATGCTGACATTGAGGACAAGACTTGACGTAGGCCTTCACGTCGGTGTCTAGTCCAGGCCACCAATAAGTTTGTGCGATCGCTTGTTTGGTGCGGTCAATGCCGCGGTGGCCGGCACATGGGGTAACATGATACTCTTTCATGATAACCTGTCGTAAGTCAGCTTGATTAGGGATGTAAATCTGGGACCCATGGTACCAGAAGTTACCCTTCTTTTTGAGCCGCAGTTTTGCTACCTTAGTTTTCGTGAGATTGGGATCACCATCATACCCGCGGATGATTCGATGTCCTAAGTCGCTGTCAATCAGCGCGGCAGAAAGCAAGTTGAGCACCACATCGTGGACCCAACTGATGGGGTCAGCTACATTCACCCGACCAGGGCGATACTCCCATTTAAATGTGAAACGTGATAATCATTCCATCCAACGAGCTTGGCGGCGGGACAGTTTATCCGCGCTTTGTTGATCCTGTAGGTATACCAGTGGTTGGTGATCAGTGATCAACATTACATCACTGGCTCCTTCAAGGTAGCAACGCCACTCTTCCAGGGCTAAAACAGTGCCTAGGCACTCTTGGTCTGTTGTTGTGTAGTTATATTCTGCCCTATTGAATTTAGAGCTTGTATAAGCTACAGGGTGGTCATCCTGCAAGAGGACGGCTCCCGTGCCATGTATAGAGGCATCAGACCATACCGTGAAAGGTTTATCAAGCTCAGGGAGTTTAAGAACTGGTGCATTGGTCAAGGCATGCTTCACACCCTGGAAGGCTGCCTCGCAGGCTTCGGTCCAGCGGAAGGGCACTTTCTCGCTGGTAAGGGTTGTGAGGGGGGCCACAAGGGAGGAATAACCCTGAATAAACCTCCGGAAATAATTGGCTAAGCCAAGGAACGCCCGCAGTTTCTTAATATCCGTGGGGACAGGCCAGTCCTTAATGACTGTTACTTTGCGGTCGTCTACTTTCAAGCCTTCTTGGCTTACTTTGTGGCCCAGGAAATGCAGTTCGAACCGGTTGAACTGACACTTCGACAATTTTGCCTTGAATTGGTGCTTTCGGAGCAAAGACAGTACCAAACGGAGGTGCTGTTCATGCTCGGCCGGGGTCTTACTAAAGATCAGGATATCGTCCAAGTACACTAGCACAAATTTGCCAATGTAGTCAGTGAAGACACGATTCATCACTGCTTGGAACGTTGCAGGGGCATTGGTGAGTCCAAAGCAAAGTACTTTGAACTGGAACTGGCCCATGCCTGGAGCTATAAAGGCCGTTTTCTCCACATCCTCGGGAGAAATCAAGATTTGGTGATACCCCTGTTGTAAATCCAGGGAGCTGAAAATGGTTGCTCCTTGGAGTTGGTCGAAAAGGTCTGTGATATTGGGCATGGGATACCGCCGTTTTATGGTCAGTTTATTAAGTGCACGGTAGTCTAAGACCATGCGTAGTCCTTGCCCATTTGCCTTTTCGACAAAGAGGACTGGAGCCCCATAGGGTGAGGTGGAGGGTTCAATGTACCCCTTATTAAGCAATTCGGTAACTTGCTTTTTAACCTCTTGTTGCTGCAGTTGGGTGAGCCTATAGGCTCGTTTAGCTGGTGGTACGGCACCATCCACTAATGGATTATTGTGACCAATATTCCGGTCGGGGGGAAGGCCTTGAAGGTCTTCGAATACATCCTTGTATTCCTCTAGTAATTCGGATAACTTCGAATCAGCCAGGAGATTTTTTCCACCGGAACTGGGTTCAGGAGCAGTAATTTGTTCCTCTGCTTGTACGAGCAGGAGATAACTTCGTGCTCCTTTAGCAATTCGTTTGCCTGCTGCTTTAGCAGATACCGTTTTGACAGTGGTCGCTGCATAGAGTGTTGCAGTGACATAGTTCATGAGGGTAATCACATCAAGATTATCGTCGATACCCGGGGAAGCCCAAAGAGATGGCGTAAACGTGTACGCCGCATTTGGCTTCTTATACACTGTCAGGGTATTGGTTGTCCAGCACATTGTGGCTTTTCGTTTCCCCAACCAGTCATTAGCCAGGATAATGTCAACACCTGGGACATCTTGCTTGAGAACAAGGAGTTTGACTGTGTCATGGAACTTGTCAATTTGAAGATTGGCAACAACTGAGCCCTCAATCAGTTCTGTGTTGCCATTAGCCACTTTAACTGAGCTGGTGAGTGATGGTTTGAGAGCAAGGGCCATTTTCTTAACGGCTGTTAGGGATATAAACCCATCTGCGGTACCTTTACAGTCGGCACCAGAATCGGCCAAGGCTTTGCAGGCCGTTTGGCACAGGCGAGCATCAAAGATCATAGACGGTGTAGAACCAACTATGGAGTTTAAGTGCACAGTAGTGGACGGTCGGTCATACCATAGCTGGATAGGCCATGAAACACCTGGCATCAGCTCCCGTACTCCTGTGCTACTTTTCTGCAGGAATAATAGTTTTCCTGGTGTGTATGTTTTAATCAGGCGAAAGCCTGCTGCTCGCATACTGTGCTCCACTGAGCTCCACTTTGGGACTACAAAGACTGCAGAGGTATTTTCTGGATCTTTGTGTTTGCAGGAGATGTAGTGTTTTTGCCACTGAGCAATTTGATTGTAAGGAGGATGAATCCAGGCAAACTCACCCGCAAGATTATGATTCACGAATGGGTTTGATGGGGAGGCAAAATGTGGACAGAGACTATTATTGCCCGAATCGTTACATGCGGCGTCAAAGGTAAATTGACGGCCGAGTTGAGCCTCAACCTGACGGAATTCGTCAGGCCGGAACATCCGATCAGCCCGAGGGCTGTCGGTCATGGGCAACACAAGCTCTCCATCTGGTGCAACCAGTTTAACTGGTTCACACTCCTCCACACGCTTGCCAGGGTCCTACTCCTGCATTTTAGATTCGAGCCGGGCAGCGAGCGCCAACTTCTTTTCCGCCTCAGCCTTGATCGCCTTGGAGCAGTCCACCGCGTGGTCCGGCCAAGACTGGCCTGGCTTCTTGAAGCCGTGGCAATAGCGGCACCGGTTGCCAGAAGGCTTTTCAGAAGCTTGGTCGGTCCAGGGTTTTTCGCTCACGGACTGCCAGCCCTGTTGTGGTCGGGAAAAAGGGCGTTTTTGGTAGGGATGCCTGGATTTAGGGGTGATTACCGTAGCAGCTTTCAGCTCAACGGTGGCAGTCTTGTCTTTTCCTGCCTTCCACCGGACCTCTTGGCCGACTGCATAGAGAATGCATTTATCTAAATCCTGCCAGTCCTTGCCCTCATCGTCGGTTGCACACCGACCCCGAAGTGCTGGAACTAAGCCTTTGATGTACCAGCTAATCTGGTCGGCTTTGTCCATGTCCTTAGCTTCACGTAGGACATCATGGAAGCGCTGGGTATACTCAGCAACAGTTTCGGCAGTTTTCATGTCGTATTCATGAGAGTGTAAGCAATCCCGTGCTGCCATGGCAGTGTTGTGTTGCGTGTCCCCATATTGCAAGAGAAACGCTGCCCTTAAGGTTTCGCGTGTGAGGGGTTTCTTGCCCGACTTGTGCATCTCGAGGACATCTGCCACCCAGACCTGTGCTTTGCCCGTTAAGAACTACACTATGTGCTCAAACGGGTCCATATTCATCAGGTCGAAATATTGCATGAGTACATTGAACCAGGACCGGGTGCAAGTGATGCATGGTGCTATCCTTCTTCCCAGAAAATTTGGGGGGATGTGGAACCCGTCTATTAGGGCTTACCTCACTTGGCCGGCTGGACTTTGGGGCCATTGTCTGGGAACCGCTACCCCCAGCTAGGTGTGCGGTTGCCTCCACCCAGAGGGACTGAACCTCCTCGAGTGTTGGCACCGGAACTAGGTGCTTCTCTAGGATGGCCTGCAGCGTTGTTTGCTGGAGGGCATCCTTAGGCAACAGGGTGGCGACGCTCGACCCAGCAATCGTGGAAATAATGTCCAGGATCGCTTTCTTGCGGGAGTCAGCCGCTTCGGACGTTTGGGAACGCTCCGAAAGGCGTTCGAAGATCTGCTCTAAGAGGGCTCTCGTGCGGTCCGTATCCGCGCGGAGGGCACCCATCTGATCATCGAACGACTCCTTAAGGCGCGTAAATTCGCCTTCTAATGCAACAACGCGGTTATGGGTGGCGTTGTGCATGGTGTCGGCAACGTGCTGGGCCGCGCGCGTTTGCTCTGGTGTGCGCTGCGGTAGGCCATTGGGAGGCAACGCGACGTCGCCTTCATCCGCCATTGGTTCCTGGGGACCGCGGATAATAGGAATATGATTATTATTATTAGTTGTGGGAATTACTGGTGCCAAAGGCACCGTTTCTGGAGGGTCAATGTTCGAACGACTTGGTCGTCGAATGGCGGCGACGGCGGCTAAACGGTTTAGTTGCAAAATTTCATTGACATTTTTACGTTTAAAACGTAAGAGTTCCTTACGCGCTTTTTGCTGCGGAGGATTTGTTGTTGTGGTGTGCTTGTTGCGTGGCATTGCGCAAAGTTTAGCTCACCTGAGGAGGATCGTTGCTCAGACCCTTGCTACCAATTGTAGCAGTCGTCTTAATGATGCTGCTAGATTTATGCGGAAGCGTAGCTTTAGAAGGTTTGGAAATAGCTCTTAAGTATGTCAAGGTCGCAAAATTGTACATCTAGCGAGAAATGGTGACAGCGGAGTCTTGAACTCCGAACAATTAGTATTATTATACTAAGTTGTCAGGCCGAAGCTCTTCACCAGGGTGATTTTACTTTCGGCTCACCTAGCCGAGATGTACAGCAATAATCTGTTTGCCAATCGCGAGCTTTTCTCGTAGTTAGTTTATTTTCGGTTAGGCATCATGCTTATTGCATGATTGCCTACCGGTTTGTCTAGGCCTATTTCTTTAAGGTAAATGTAGTTGCCTACACGTGCAGTCGCGTCGCGCCCGCTGCCATACTACTCCAAGCGTCCACGTACGACAGGTGACGTCATCAGTGCCGTACCGCTCCACGCACCCACGTACGACAGGTGACGTCATCAGTGCCGTACCGCTCCGCACATCCACGTACGACAGGTGACGTCATCAGTGCCGTACCACTCCGTGCATCCACGTACGACAGGTGACGTCATCAGTGCCGTACCGCTCCGCGCATCCACGTGTTGTACCACGCGTCACTTTTCCTAAGCTCTGCTAGAGTTGCACCCACCATCGCTCTGTCGCGCACGACACCACGTCACCCTGCCGTACGTGGACACTGTGGAGCGGTACGGCACTATCGTACGGTACGGCAGCACGGTACGACGGTACGGCACTGTCGTACGTGGACGCGGGGAGCGATACGGCAATGATGACGTCAGCTGTCGTACGTGGACGCGGGGAGCGATACGCCAATGATGACGTCAGCTGTCGTACGTGGACGCGGGGAGCGATACGGCAATGATGACGTCAGCTGTCGTACGTGGACACTGTGGAGCGATACGGCACTGATGACGTCACCCCTGTCGTATGTGACGGTTGGAGTAGTACGACAGCGGGCGCGACGCGATCGCACGCATGTCACGCAGCACGACGCACCGCACACGTTAGGCGCACTGGCTAAGGGCACAAGCAACCCGCAATGCGCATGTCGCCTAAATGCACGGTGCACAACGCTGCAAGCATACGTTGCGTGATCGGCACCGGCGACTTGGTCGCGGACGATCTAGAATGCATGAAGCATCACGCACTAACGATAACACGTGCATTATACATACGCGCGCGCACGAGCACGATAAGGCGAGCGCACCTTGAGGTCGCGAGGCAATGGCTCGAGCGATGCGGCGCGTTGAATGCAACACTACGCGCGATGGTGTAGTCGGCACCTTTGCGCGAGTAAAGAACATTGCATTATTGCTATGACGGCTTATATAGCAATATCCGCACGCGGGATCACGGTAGTACACTTACTACTTACAGATCTCCTGTACCGCGAGCCGTCGCTGCGAGTATATCTGCTATGCGCATTGACGGCCTAAGTGGAGAATCACCACGCGAACATTGCGATTGACATTTCTATAAGCTAACCGCGGTTCGGTTGAGCTTACACCCTTTATATCGCTTATGGTCGTATTTCTTGGATAAGCCCGAGCACCGATCTGCATCGGTTTGATGATGATTGCCTCGGCTAGGCACTGATAGCCTATCACGTCATCTTCGCCTGTCTTGGAATATACGTTGTAACTCCTTGCATCGAAGACTTCCGCTGCCTCGATTGGTACGTTTCGATATAATCGAGCATGATGCACTAAGCCTGGTTCTCCGCAGAATCAATGGGCGATTATGAGGAGTGATACAACACCACGTACGACAGGTGACGTCATCAGTGCTGTACCGCTCCACGCACCCACGTACGACAGGTGACGTCATCAGTGCCGTACCGCTCCGCACATCCACGTACGACAGGTGACGTCATCAGTGCCGTACCACTCCGCGCACCCACGTACGACAGGTGACGTCATCAGTGCCGTACCGCTCCACGCATCCACGTACGACAGGTGCCATGGTGCCGTGCGCGATAGGGCGATGGTGGGTGCAATCCTAGCAGAGCTTCCGCAAAGTGAAGCGTGGTACAACAATTATTCCCCCCCCCCATAGGCAGCGTCCTTGCTGCCACACAAGTGACGAAGGCTACTGAGATTGCGTGGCACACAACCTAGCCTCTTCGAGGATGGGCACCATCTCGGGGAGAAATTACGCGCAGGTTCCCACGAGTTGTGCTCACTTGAGTAGTTCGTCCATTTGACCAAGTACTCGTGCACGGTGCGCTTGCGTCGGTGTCTACCCACACGTCGGGTGCGGTAGTCCAAGATACGTTCCACATCGTATACCTTCTGCTTTCCTGTGACCCAAGTCTCAGGACCTGGTTCGACTGCTGCAGGGGTATCAGTGGTAACAGGCGCGGGCTCCGTGCCACGATACGGACGAACGAGTGACACATGGAACGTTGGGTGGATGTTCATGTTAGAGGGCAACGCGAGCTCGACGGCTGCGTTCCCTACCATGCGCACAACGGGGTACGGACCAATCCAACGGGGCAAAAGCTTACAAGATCCTTCGGCAAAGGAATGCAAGTTCTTAGTGCTCAGCAGAACCATTTGTCCTTCCGAAAAGACCACGTCCCGCTTGGACTTGTTGTAGTACTCCGTTGCTCGTTGCTGCGCCGCGTCCAAACACGACTTCGCGTCTGTCATTCGGGATAAGAACGTCTTGGCAAAGGTCTTAGCCGCAGGGACATACACCTCCAGCTCACGCCACACAGGTAGCACCGGGTGAAACCCATAAGTAAGGAAGAACGGGCTTTGACCTGTCGATCGATTAACAGCATTGTTAATCGCAAACTCTGCCGCAGTCAGGTAAGTATCCCAAACGAGAGGCGTGCGACCAGCAAAGTTGCGCAACATATCCCCCAGTGTGCGATTCGTGCGTTCGGTCTGGCCGTCAGACTGCGGGTGGTACGCCGTACTCAGGTTAACCCGCATGCCCACAAGCTTGCAGAGCGCTTCCCAAAACTTAGACGTGAACTGACCGCCACGGTCCGAGACCACGTTCTTAGGGACGCCGTGCAACTGAACCACGTTATCGAAAAACAGGCGTGCAGTCTGCTCAGCAGTGCAGGTCGACATGGTAGGTGCAAGGTGAACCATCTTAGTCAAATGGTCAACCATGACAAGCACCGAGTCGTATCCCCCCTCAGTTTTGGGCAGCGTGACCACGAAGTCCATGGAAACACTTTCCCAAGGCGCGTCAGGGACAGGCAATGGTTGCAACAACCCGTGGCCCGTACCGGACAAAGCCTTGTTGCGCTGGCACAAACTGCATGTCTGCACGAAGTTCTCTCACCAGACGAGACCACCAGAACGAGCGTCGTACCAACGCGACCAGCCGTGTGCTACCTGGGTGTCCTGCCAACGGGTCCTCATGGAAACGGGAAAGGATATCGCGACGAAGGGAATTGTCGTTGGGTACGACAATCTGAGTCGTCGATCCTTCCGTCCGTAGCCAAAGACCATTCTGCTTGCGTAGGTGCTGGACATTGCTAGGCGAAGCGAACCAGGAGTCGCCAGCATAGGCAGCCTTCAAGCGAGCCGCGAGGTCTGAGGACAAAGGCATGTCCGGGGTCTGTGGACGTTGGACAGGTGCCGCCAAAATTGCAGCATGTAGCGACGGATGTCGACTGAGAGCGTTGGTGATGTTGATCCGGCCGGCAACGTGCTCCCAGGTGCAGTCAAACCGCGCGAGGTACTCCATCCACCTCGCTTGTCGTCGGGTCAATGTGGGGACGCTTTGCAAAAAAGTCAGGGGCTTGTGGTCAGTCTTAAGGGTGAAGGGTCGTCCCCTTCCTGCAACAGTACAGCGCCGCTCCCATACAATGAAGCGTCCGAAAACACTTCGACACGAAACGGCAACGAGTAGTCGGGGAATGCAAGGGTAACGTCGTCGGCAACGACACGCTTCAGCTCTTCGAAGGCCAGCTGACACTCGGGCGTCCAGGCACTAGGCGAATCGAAAGCTCCCTTACGCGTCAAATCAGTGAGCGGGGCCGCAAGGACAGAGTACTGCTTGATGAACTTACGGAAGTAATTGGTCAAGCCGAGGAAGCTACGAAGCTCCTGAAGGTTCTGAGGCGCTGGCCAATCACGAACCACAGCTACCTTCCGTGGGTCCATCTTGACACCGGTGGCCGACACAATGTGGCCCAAGTACTCCACCTGAGGCTGCGCCCAAAAGCATTTGGCACGCTTAGCAAACAGTTGCTCCCGCCTCAACACCTCAATCACAAGCTTAAGATGCTCCAGGTGCTCCTCGCGCGTCTTGGAGTAGACCAGGATGTCGTCCAAGTAGCAAACGACGAACCTGTCGATATACGGTCTAAACATGCGATCCATGACCGCCTGAAACGTCGCAGGGGCATTGGTCAACCCGAACGACAAGAGCGTGTACTCGAAGTGACCAAAGGGCGTCCGAAAAGCAGTTTTCGGCACATCAGACGCAGCGATGCGAATCTGATTGTATCCCTGTTGCAAGTCAATCGAGCTGAAATAAGCCGAGTCCTTTAGCTTATCGAGCAGGTCGTCCACGCGCGGCAAAGGGCGGGTAACGGTTCTTGACCGTCGTTGCATTCAACCCCCGGTAATCAATGCACATGCGCAAGCTCCCATCCTTCTTACCGACAAACAGAATCGGCGCAGAGTACGGAGATGTGCTGGGGCGAATCATACCCTTCGCGAGCAGATCAGTTACCTGGCGCTTCACCTCGTCCAACTCCAGAGGACTTAACCTGTACATAGGTCGTGAAACAGGCTGAGCGCCGGGTATGAGTGGGATGGTATGGTCCACGGGACGCAAAGGAGGAAGCCCAGGTACGTCACGAAAAACGTCTGTGTACCCTGTGAGCAAGGCCTCAACCTCAGGATCCAAAGAAGTCTGAGCGGTGGTCGCATTCAAATGCAACCTAGGCCTCACAAGCAGTCCGTGGGCACCCTTCCGGATCATCCGGATGGCCTCTTTACGCCCGACTGGCTTGGGTTCAGCACGCTGCCCCATGGCTTTCACAGCGTAGTTAACCACAGGCTCCGCTTCAGACTTACCCCCCTCTGGCTCAACACTTGCAAACGGCACGAAGGGTACTTTGCACGACAGAGTCCCCTTACGTAGGCGAAGGGTTCCAGACTCTAGGTCAATGCCGGCCCCATACTGCCGTAATGTTGAGGACCCCAGTATATATGTCGCAGCATCAGTCAGCTCGCGCAACACATAAGGTTGGGTCGTAATACACAGAGGACCTATACACAGGCGAAGGGTGACCCTGCCCAATATGGGTTGCTTACCCCCATCCGTGAGGGTAACCTGCGACCATTCCGACGACTGTGGGCACAGACCCAATGCATTCACCTCTGCCGATGAGATGAAGTCGTCACTGGCACCAGTATCGACGAGCGCCTTCAGGGTGCGACCAGCAAGATCGACCTGAATCAAGGGAACCCGATTGTCTGCCGGTACCGACTCTGCGGACGAAAGCAAGACGCTCAGGGCGGGTTCGAAACATTTGGCAGAACCCTCAGAATGAGGTGCAGGAGGTTCGTACCAAACGTCAACGGCGTAGGCCTGGACCGACAGCGGAACAGGTGCACCTGCTAAATCAACACCGTTATACAGGACGGTGCCCGGCTCGAACCGGCAGACTTTCCGCATACCCGCTAGCAAAGTCGAGGCTTTTCGCCGACTATAAGCAGGTAGAAGGACGCAAGCGGCAGTGTCTGGACGTTGACGCCTACATCTCCTATAGAAGGCCAGCTGCGCTTGCAGCTCACGCAGAGATGAGGGGAGGAACAAGACGGTGTGACCTAACAAATCGATAGACGCCAGTGGCTTGCTCGGTGCAAACAGGTTACACAGCGAGTCAAAACCTACACGTCCTGAGCAACCGTCGAGCGACAATTGACGTCCAATCGCGCGCTCGATTTGTTCAAGGACCGAAGGCAACGGTGCCCTCACGGCTTGCCGCACTGACGACAACCGCCCACCCTCTAGTTCCGGCTTCCCAGGTTGAGTCCCCTCCGAACCATCTTGGGCAATCCCCTACTTCGGCCGCTGAGCCAAAGGCGGTAGCATCGGGCAATCCTTTGTAGGATGTTTCGCAGACACACATCTCAGGCAAACCTTCATGCTCTTCCGACGCTTAAGCTCGGAATGCGTGCAACCCCATTTATCCTGCCAACCATCGTTGGTGCGTTGTCGCTTCGTCTCGTTCTTAGCTTCGTGCACAGCCGCATCTGACGGCGAACCTCCCTTCCTCTTGCCCTTGGCCGGATCCGCGCATTGACCTGCGCCGGTTGACCCTTTGCGGTTACCCGATCTGAAAGCACCACGAACACCGTGACCGCGATCCGTGCAAATGGTGGTCACTGCTACCGTTGGCGTTCGACGCTCCGTTTCGGCCCCCTGGTCCATGGCAGCAGCGTCAAACGTCGGATCCTGCGCCCGCATGGCATTAACACGAGGAACAGGTTTAGCAGCACGCTGACCAGCCAAGAGACGCTTCTCGACCCCGCGCGCAAAGCGCACCAATTCCTCATAGGACCCAAAGTCCTTCCCCGCCAAGTCCGTGGCACATTGCGTCGCCAGGACCTCAGACAATCCACGCTGAAACCAAAAGATGTGATCGTCCTCCGTCAGGTTACCGATAGGCGTGATCAGGGCCTCGAAGCGCGACTGGTACGCTGGTACAGTCTCATCGTGGCGCATTCGATACGAGCCAGAGGCCAGCGTATTACGGGCCTCCGCACTAAGCGGTTGGACCTCAGGAGCAAAGCGTGCAAGCAAGGCGTCAGTCAACTCCTCAAACGTGTATGTCCGCCTTGCCATCGTCCACTGATCGTACCATGCCTTCGCCACACCCACGAGGGTGTTCCCGACGAACAGACATTTCACAGGGTCACGATCACCACCACGGACCAGTTGCAAGTACATGCGAACATCATGCAGGTATGCATGAGTTGTATCAGCAATGCTACGCTCAGCATTCTTATGTTTCGCGTCATGCGGGATGTCTACTTTCGGGACAGGAATCGACAGTTTCATCACCTCTCCATCGTCGTCGAATCGACCTTGACGAGGCGGTGCAGCAGACGGACCCCTCTGCTCCTCGCATCCAACGGGGCCTGCTTCGGCTGCCGTGACAGGAACAGTCGGATGGATAGGAGTCCGTGGGTCTAGTAGCGCAGGGGGATCTCGGACACCATCAACGACATGCGTATATGGACCCCTACGAGATGTCTCAGGAACGACGGACGTGTCTGCACGACCGTCCCCCACTACTAGCCCTACATCACCACTACCAGATGCCATGGTAACTCGGCGACTGACCGGTCACAACCTCGTGCGATAAAGGCACTCTTACACAGGTATCGGTCGAGCGCAAATCAGACGGTTTTTAAGCCTACCGACGGATAGCGCTCCCTGCAGATACAGCAAGTATCCGTCCAAGAAGTCCCACACCTCGCGCGTACGCGCGACAAGCGCTCGCAACTGACCCGGACTCAAGTTCGAATCAGTCGACGCCGCAGCAAGCGAGACTCGATTCGATTCACCTGCGGCTCAGAAGCGCGTACTTCGAACAGGCAAAAGGAATGGCAATGCAAGAGCAGCAATGCAATTACAGACCAGAGGCGGCCGCAGCCATCACAGCTCGGCCAAGCTCCTCCGCGAATGTATCCAAAGGACTAGGATTACCATCGCTGACTCCAGCCATGTAAGTAACCTACTTACGCAGAAGATCGGGGTGAGACAACAGGCCATGAATGAACCTTAGGTCTCGATACCAAATTTGTTGTATCCCTCCTTCCAATCACCCATTGATTCTGCGGAGAACCAGGCTTAGTGCATCATGCTCGATTATCTCAGAACGTACCAATCGAGGCAGCGGAAGTTTTCGATGCAAGGAGTTACAACGTTTATTCCAAGACAGGCGTAGATGACGTCATAGGCTATCAGTGCCTAGTGTTGTACCACGCGTCACTTTGCCGATGCTCTGCTAGAGTTGCACCCACCATCGCTACATAGCGCACGACACCACGCCACCTGTCGTACGTGACTGCGCAGAGTGATACGGCATTGTCGTACGTGGATGCGCGGAGCGATACGGCATTTCTGTAATTGGATGCGCGGAGCGGTACGGCACTGATGACGTCAGATGTCGTACGTGGGCGCGCGGAGCGGTACGGCACCGATGACGTCACCTGTCGTACGTGGACGCGAGGAGCGATATGGCACTGATGACGTCAGATGTCGTACGTGGGCGCGAGGAGCGATACGGCACCACTATGGCACCACAACCTACGCGTTAGGCGCATTGGCTAAGGGCACAAGCAACCCACGAACAACATAACGCCTAATGCATTGTGCACAACGCTGCGAGCATACATCGTGTGGTCTGTATCGCGATAAGTGCGCATGGTCCGACGACTTGGTCGCAGACGACCTAGAATGCATTATGCATCACGCATCAAGGCACACTAATGATAACACGTGCACCATGCATACGCGCGCGCTCGAGCACGATAATGCGAGCGTACTCCGAGGTCGCGAGGCAATGGTTCGAGCGATGCGGCGCGTCGAATGCAACACTACGCGCGATGGCGTAGTCGGCACCTACGCGAGTAAATAACTTTGCACTATTGCTATGACGGCTTATATAGCAATATCCGCACGCGGGATCACGGTAGTACACTTACTACTTGCAGATCTCTTGTACCGCGAGCCGTCGCTGCGAGTATATCTGCTATGCTCATTAACGGCCTAAGTATGAAATATGAGCACTCGACGCTAAGATAAGCTAACCGCGCTTTGGTTGAGCTTACGCCTTATATATCGCTGATGGTCGTATTTCTTGGATAAGCCCGAGCACCGATTTGCATCGGTTAGATGATGATTGCCTCGGCTAGGCACTGATAGCCTATCACGTCATCTATGCCTGTCTTGGAATAAACGTTTTAACTCCTTGCATCGAAGACTTCCGCTGCCTCGATTGGTACGTTCTGATATAATCGAGCATGATGGGCAAGAGGAAAGGGGGTTCGCCGTCTGCTGCGGCTGCGCACGAAGCTAAGAACGAGACGAAGCGACAACGCACCAACGATGGTTGGCAGGATAAATGGGGTTGCACGCATTCCGAGCTTAAGCGTCGGAAGAGCATGAAGGTTTGCCTGAGATGTGTGTCTGCGAAACATCCTACAAAGGATTGCCCGATGCTACCGCCTTTGGCTCAGCGGCCGAAGTAGGGGATTGCCCAAGATGGTTCGGAGGGGACTCAACCTGGGAAGCCGGAACTAGAGGGTGGGCGGTTGTCGTCAGTGCGGCAAGCCGTGAGGGCACCGTTGCCTTCGGTCCTTGGACAAATCGAACGCGCGATTGGACGTCAATTGTCGCTCGACGGTCGCTCGGGATGTGTAGGTTTTGACTCGCTGTGTAATCTGTTTGCGCCGAGCAAGCCGCTGGCGTCTATCGATTTGTTAGGTCACACCGTCTTGTTCCTCCCCTCATCTCTGCGTGAGCTGTCAGTGCAGCTGGCCTTCTATAGGAGATGTAGGCGTCAACGTCCAGACACTGCCGCTTGCGTCCTTCTACCCGCTTATAGTCGGCGAAAAGCCTCGACGTTGCTAACGGGTATGCGGAAAGTCTGCCGGTTCGAGCAGGGCACCGTTTTGTATAACGGTGTTGATTTAGCAGGTGCACCTGTTCCGCTGTCGGTCCAGGCCTACGCCGTTGACGTTTGGTACGAACCTCCTGCACCTCATTCTGAGGGTTCTGCCAAATTGTAGGCAACTACATTTACCTTCAAGAAATAGGCCTAGACAAACCGGTAGGCAATCATGCAATAAGCATGATGCCTAACCGAAAACTAACTACGAGAAAAGCTCGCGATTGGCAAAACAAATTGCCGTACATCTCGGCTAGGTGAGCCGATATTAAAATCACCCTGGTGAAGAGCTTCGGCCTGACAACTTAGTATAGCAATACTAATTGTTCGGAGTTCAAGACTCCGCTGTCACCCTTTCTCGCTAGATGTACAACTTCGCGACATTAACATACTTACGAACAATTTCCAAACCTTCTAAGGCTTCGCTTCCGCACAAATCAAGTAGCATTGTTAAGACGACTGCTACACAAATGATTCGAACCCGCCCTGAGCGTCTTGCTTTCGTCCGCAGAGTCGGTACCGGCAGACAATCGGGTTCCCTTGATTCAGGTCGATCTTGCTGGTTGCACCCTGAAGGTGCTCGTCGATACTGGTGCCAGTGACGACTTCATCTCATCGGCAGAGGTGAATGCATTGGGTCTGTGCCCACAGTCGTCGGAATGGTCGCAGGTTACCCTAGCGGATGGGGGTAAGCAACCCATATTGGGCAGGGTCACCCTTCGCCTGTGTATAGGTCCTCTGTGTATTACGACCCAACCTTATGTGTTGCGCGAGCTGACTGATGCTGCGACATATATACTGGGGTCCTCAACATTACGGCAGTATGGGGCCGGCATTGACCTAGAGTCTGGAACCCTTCGCCTACGTAAGGGGACTCTGTCGTGCAAAATACCCTTCGTGCCGTTTGCAAGTGTTGAGCCAGAGGGGGGTAAGACTGAAGCAGAGCCTGTGGTTAATTACGCTGTGAAAGCCATGGGGCAGCGTGCTGAACCCAAGCCAGTCGGGCGTAAAGAGGCCATCCGGATGATCCGGAAGGGTGCCCACGGACTGCTTGTGAGGCCTAGGTTGCATTTGAATGCGACCACCGCTCAGTCTTCTTTGGATCCTGAGGTTGAAGCCTTGCTCACAGGGTACGCAGACGTTTTTCGTGACGTACCTGGGCTTCCTCCTTTGCGTCCCGTGGACCATACCATCCCACTCATACCCGGCGCTCAGCCTGTTTCACGACCTATGTACAGGTTAAGTCCTCTGGAGTTGGACGAGGTGAAGCGCCAGGTAACTGATCTGCTCGCGAAGGGTATGATTCGCCCCAGCACATCTCCGTACTCTGCGCCGATTCTGTTTGTCGGTAAGAAGGATGGGAGCTTGCGCATGTGCATTGATTACCGGGGGTTGAATGCAACGACGGTCAAGAACCGTTACCCGCCCTTTGCCGCGCGTGGACGACCTGCTCGATAAGCTAAAGGACTCGGCTTATTTCAGCTCGATTGACTTGCAACAGGGATACAATCAGATTCGCATCGCTGCGTCTGATGTGCCGAAAACTGCTTTTCGGACGCCCTTTGGTCACTTCGAGTACACGCTCTTGTCGTTCGGGTTGACCAATGCCCCTGCGACGTTTCAGGCGGTCATGGATCGCATGTTTAGACCGTATATCGACAGGTTCGTCGTTTGCTACTTGGACGACATCCTGGTCTACTCCAAGACGCGCGAGGAGCACCTGGAGCATCTTAAGCTTGTGATTGAGGTGTTGAGGCGGGAGCAACTGTTTGCTAAGCGTGCCAAATGCTTTTGGGCGCAGCCTCAGGTGGAGTACTTGGGCCACATCGTGTCAGCCACCGGTGTCAAGATGGACCCACGGAAGGTAGCTGTGGTTCGTGATTGGCCAGCGCCTCAGAACCTTCAGGAGCTTCGTAGCTTCCTCGGCTTGACCAATTACTTCCGTAACTTCATCAAGCAGTACTCTGTCCTTGCGGCCCCGCTCACTGGTTTGACGCGTAAGGGAGCTTTCGATTCGCCTAGTGCCTGGACACCCGAGTGTCAGCTGGCGTTCGAAGAGGTAAAACGTGTCGTTGCCGACGACGTTACCCTTGCATTCCCCGACTACTCGTTGCCGTTTCGTGTCGAAGTGTTTTCGGACGCTTCATTGTATGGGAGCGGCGCTGTACTGTTGCAGGAAGGGCGACCGATCACCTTCACGAGTAAGAAGTTTACGGGCGCAGAAACCCGTTACACTACAGGGGAGCAGGAGCTGCTAGCGGTCTTGCATGCGCTTAAGGAGTGGCGTTGTTACCTAGAGGGACGACCTTTCACCCTTAAGACTGACCACAAGCCCCTGACGTTTTTGCAAAGCGTCCCTACGTCGAACCGGCATCAAGCGAGGTGGATGGAGTACCTCGCGCGGTTTAACTGCACCTGGGAGCACATTGCCGGCCGGATTAACATCGCTGACGCTCTCAGTCGACATCCATCGCTACATGCTGCGATTTTGGTGGCGCCTTTCCAACGTCCGCAGACCCCGGACGTGCCTTTGTCCTCAGACCTCGCGGCTCGCTTGAAGGCTGCCTATGCTGGCGACTCCTGGTTCGCTTCGCCTAGCAATGTCCAGCACCTACGCAAGCAGAATGGTCTTTGGCTACGGACGGAAGGATCGACGACTCAGATTGTCGTACCCAACGACAATTCCCTTCGTCGCGATATCCTTTCCCGTTTCCATGAGGACCCGTTGGCAGGACACCCAGGTAGCACACGGCTGGTCGAGTTGGTGCGACGCTCATTCTGGTGGTCTCGCCTGGCGAGAGATGCCGAGAACTTCGTGCAGACATGCAGTTTGTGCCAGCGCAACAAGGCTTTGTCCGGTAGGGGCCACGGGTTGCTGCAACCATTGCCTGTTCCTGACACGCCTTGGGAAAGTGTTTCCATGGACTTCGTGGTCGCGCTGCCCAAAACTGAGGGAGGTTACGACTCGGTGCTCGTTATGGTTGACCGTTTGACTAAAATGGTTCACCTTGCACCTACCACGTCGACCTGCACTGCTGAGCAGACTGCACGCCTGTTCTTCGATAACGTGGTTCGGTTGCACAGCGTCCCTAAGAACATGGTCTCTGACCGTGGCGGGCAGTTCACGTCTAAGTTTTGGGAAGCGCTCTGCAAGCTTGTGGGCATGCGGGTTAACCTGAGTACGGCGTACCACCCGCAGACCGACGGCCAGACCGAATGCACGAATCGCACACTGGGGGATATGTTGCGCAACTTTGCTGGTCGCACGCCTCTCGTTTGGGATACTTACCTGACTGCGGCAGAGTTTGCGATTAACAATGCTGTTAATTGATCGACAGGTCAAAGCCCGTTCTTCCTTACTTAATGGTTTCACCCGGCGCTACCTGTGTGGCGTGAGCTGGAGGTGTATGTCGCTGCGGCTAAGACCTTTGCCAAGACGTTCTTATCCCCAATGACAGACGCGAAGTCGTGTTTGGACACGGCGCAGCAACGAGCAACGGAGTACTACAACAAGTCCAAGCGGGACGTGGTCTTCTCGGAGGGACAAATGGTTCTGCTGAGCACTAAGAACCTGCGTTCCTTTGCCGAAGGATCCCGTAAGCTCTTGCCCCGTTGGATTGGCCCGTACCCCGTTGTGCGCATGGTAGGGAACGCAGCCGTCGAGCTTGCGTTGCCCTCTAACATGAACATCCACCCTACGTTCCATGTGTCACTTGTTCGCCCGTATCGTGGCACGGAGCCCGCGCCTGTCACCACTGATACCCCTGCAGCAGTCGAACCAGGTCCTGAGACTTGGGCTGCAGGCAAGCAGAAGGTGTACGACGTGGAGCGCATCTTGGACTTCCGCACCCGACGTGTGGGTACACACCGACGCAAGCGCACCGTGCACGAGTACTTGGTCAAGTGGACGGACTACTCAAGTGAGCACAACTCGTGGGAACCTGCGCGTAATTTCTCCCCGAAGATGGCGCCAATCCTCGAAGAGGCTAGGTTGCGTGCCACGCAATCTCAGTAGTCTTTGTCGCTGGTGCGGCAGCGAGGACGCTGCCTATGGGGGGGGGGAATAATTGTTGTACCACGCGTCACTTTGCCGATGCTCTGCTAGAGTTGCACCCACCATCGCTACATAGCGCATGACACCACGCCACCTGTCGTACGTGGATGCGCGGAGCGATACGGCATTGCCGTACGTGGATGCGCGGAGTGATACGGCATTGCCGTACGTGGATGCGTGGAGCGGTACGGCACTGATGACATCAGATGTCGTACGTGGGCGCGCGGAGCGGTACGGCACCGATGACGTCACCTGTCGTACGTGGACGCGAGGAGCGATACGGCACTGATAACATCAGATGTCGTACGTGGGCGCGAGGAGCGATACGGCACCACTGACGTCAGATGTCGTACGTGGATGCGCGGAGCGATACGGCACTGAGGACGTCACCCATGTCGTACGTGGACGCTGTGGAGCGATACTGCACTGATGACGTCACCCCTGTCGTATGTGGATGCTTGGAGTAGTACGACAGCGGGCGCGACGCGACACGACATGCACTCCACGCAGCACGTCGCATCGCACGCGTTAGGCGCATTGGCTAAGGGCACAAGCAACCCACGAACAACATAACGCCTAATGCATTGTGCACAACGCTGCGAGCATACATCGTGTGGTCTGTATCGCGATAAGTGCGCATGGTCCGACGACTTGGTCGCGGACGACCTAGAATGCATAATGCATCACGCATCAAGGCGCACTAATGATAACACGTGCACCATGCATACGCGCGCGCTCGAGCACGATAATGCGAGCGTACTCCGAGGTCGCGAGGCAATGGCTCGAGCGATGCGGCGCGTCAAATGCAATACTACGCGCGATGGCGTAGCTGGCACCTTTACGCAAGTAAAGAACATTGCACTATTGCTATGACGGCTTATATAGCAATATCCGCACGCGGGATCATGGTAGTACACTTACTACTTGCAGATCTCTTGTACCGCGAGCCGTCGCTGCGAGTATATCTGCTATGCTCATTAACGGCCTAAGTATGAAATATGAGCACTCGACGCTAAGATAAGCTAACCGCGCTTTGGTTGAGCTTACGCCTTATATATCGCTGATGGTCGTATTTCTTGGATAAGCCCGAGCACCGATTTGCATCGGTTAGATGATGATTGCCTCGGCTAAGCACTGATAGCCTATCACGTCATCTACGCCTGTCTTGGAATAAACGTTGTAACTCCTTGCATCGAAGACTTCCGCTGCCTCGATTGGTACGTTCTGATATAATCGAGCATGATGCACTAAGCCTGGTTCTCCGCAGAATCAATGGGCGATTGGAAGGAGGGATACAACACCTAGCCGAGGCAATCATCATCTAACCGATGCAAATCGGTGCTCGGGCTTATCCAAGAAATACGACCAGAAGCGATATATAAGGTGTAACTCAACCAAAGCGCCGTTAGCTTGTCTTATTGTCGATCGTTCATATTTTCATTGTTAGGCCGTCAATGAGCATAGCAGATATACTCGCAGCGACGGCTCGCAGTACAAGAGATCTGCAAGTAGTAAGTGTACTACTGTGATCCCGCGCGCGGATATTGCTATATAAGCCGTCATAGCAATAATGCAATGTTCTTTACTTGCGTAAAGGTGCCAACTACACCATCGCGCGTAGTGTTGCATTCGACGCGCCGCATCGCTCGAGCCATTGCCTCGCAACCTCAAGATACGCTCGCATTATCGTGCTCGAGCGTGCACGTATGCACAGTGCATGTGTTATCATTAGTGCGCATTGATGTGCGATGCATTATGCATTCTAGGTCGTCCGCGACCAAGTTGCCGGACCATGCGCACTTATCGCGATACCGATCACGCGATGTATGCTTGCAGCATTGTGCACGATGCACTAGGCATTATGTTGTTCGCGGGTTGCTTGTGCCCTTAGCCCGTGCGCCTAACATGTGCGATGCGACGTGCTGCGTGGCGTGCGTGCGGTCGCGTCGCGCCCGCTGCTGTACTACTCCAAGCGTCCACGTACGACAGGGGTGACATCATCAGTGTCGTACCGCTCCGCGCATCCACGTACGACAGGTGACGTCATCAGTGCCATACCGCTCCGCGCATCCACGTACGACAGGTGACGTAGTGCCGTGCGCGATAGGGCGATGGTGGGTGCAATCCTAGCAGAGCTTCGGCAAAGTGAAGCGTGGTACAACACAATCTGCCTGGCACCTGGCACGCAGCACGAGTGCCACATCCACACGAACGCGGTAGTGGTCCCAGACGCCACCGTGCAGGCATGCGGATTCTCCCTGCTGCTGGGCACCAGGGTGCTGCACCGAGGTAGCATGGAGGTGCGGCGGCTCCCCAGCCCACACCTGGCCTACCGGCCGCGCACTGATGAATTGCGTTGGGCCTACCTTCTGATGGAGCCGCTGGTGGACAAGGCAGTGGCACACCTCAATGCGGTTCGCGAATGCCTGATGACCAGGAGCACGGCAGAAAGCAGCGGAGGTGCAGCTGAGCCCTCGCCCCCTCCCGGGTGCGTGGGTCTGGGCCCCGCTGGTATAGACACGGCGGTGGCGCCTTTCCCAACGGAGCGACCACTGCCCAGCTCCCAGCCAACCAGCCGTGCCGCACTTCCGCCACGCCCATACAAGGAGCGGCCGTCGCAAGCACCCACCCCTACACCGCAAGCGGTGACGGCAGCTGAGCCCATGGCAGCACGACCGGCAGGAATACCCCCAACGGCCCCATCCGTGGCGCCCTTGAAGCGACACTACCAAGGCAACCTACCGTCGGCATGGGCCATCGAGGTGTTGGGACTACCGCCTGCCTCATGGCACCCTGACCTGCTGGTGCCCGTCAACGCGAACCTATTGATGTTGCAACTCCAGGAGCAAGGGCTTTACACGGTGGCGGAGGCAACCCGCGAGGCTGACCTACGGCTCACTAGGACGCAGGAACTGTCCATGTCAGGGCGGGAGTTTCTCCATGTTTCGCAGGCCACCAGCAATCCCAGCCTCCCAGGGTATGCCAGGCCGTTGCCCCCTGCGGGGCACCTCCGCGCCCTGGACATCAGGCCAGCCGCACATCCGGAGTGTAGTATCCTGGGGTATCTCATGGCTAATATCCAGGTTGGCTAGTTGACTGGCATCCTTCGATCGAGCCTTTGCTGTAGGCGGATATGACAGAGATACAACACGGAGGAGGAGAAGTACGCCGGGCCCTGGGCGCAGAAGGCTTCACTCATGCCGACGACATCCAGGCCAAGACCCTTGCCCTGGCCACCCTCCGCCTGAGCAGGGGCGCGGCCGTCATCCCGGCAGGCACTGGTAGCAGTGGTGAAGTGCCCGCGATGCCGCCTGTTGGCGGACCTGATCCCTCCCTAATGCCACTCAGCATGCTGACCTCGCCACCCCAGTGTTGTATTAGAAACCAATTGATGGTGGCATCGAAAGATACCGGTTGTTGGGCCAGAGCCCGATTATATAGCATCACAGAGCCGGAGATCCAAGTCGTACTTGGGTGATGTCGTGGAGTCTCGAATCAGGCGTGACGGCCAGAGGTCACTCCAACAACCGGAAAATCAGTGAACCAGGAACCAGGCGTTCCACTTTTTACCATTCAGTCGGTAAATAGCCCAATCCAGACAGGTTCTGGACTTCTGTCAAGTACGGACACTTGGAAGGGTTGGTTAGTAAATGGCGGGCGGCGGTTAACTAATCCGTAATCCTGGTTACAAATTGGTTACCGTTAGTTAGTATGTTAGTTAGTTAAACAGGTATTAACAACGGTTAACAGAGTGCTAAATATCTCTTAAGCATGCACGGAAATGCTTAAGGATACAACAACTGTTCCCCCTCTAGATGCAGCGTCCCCGATGCATAAGATAGAAGCCACTGGCAAGTAGTATAAGGCAATGGATCAGCGGGAGCCCTGCTTAGCTTGTGCCCGTTGCTTAGCTTCGTCCAGCATGGGTTTCATGTCAGAGGTGAAGTTGCGTGCAGGTTCCCAGCTATTATGCTCAGAGGAATACCCAGACCACTTGACTAGGTATTCATGCATGATGCGCTTGCGTCTACCCTTGCCAACACGGCGTGCCCTGTGGTCATACAGGGTCTGTTTGCCTGACAGCCAAGTGGTAGGGCTGGCCTCCGTGACGGGGGGAGTGCTTTTGTCAGTTTCAGGCAGGGTACCCCGGTATGGGCGTATGAGGGAGACATGGAATGTGGGGTGAATGCGCAGATCAGATGGCAGTTGCAGCTCTACGGCCACTGAGCCTACCATGCGCACTACAGGGTATGGCCCCACGAAGCGTGGTAACAGCTTACGGGAACCATCAGCCAGGGAGCGTAGGTTCTTAGTGCTCAACATGACCAATTGGCCCTTGGTGAAGGTGACGTCCTTCTTGGACTTGTTGTAATAGTCCGTAGCCCGTTGCTGTGCAGCTTCCAGGCAAGCCTTAGCATCAGTTAGTTGGGACACAAAGGACTTGGCAAAGGTCTTTGCAGCGGGTACATTAACATCCAGCTCCCGCCAGACAGGTAAGGCAGGGTTATACCCGTAGTTCAGGAAGAACGGACTGTTGCCAACTGACCGGTTGGTGGCATTGTTAATGGCAAACTCAGCAGCGGTAAGGTATGTATCCCATGCAGTGGGTGTGCGGCCAGTAAAGTTACACAGCATATCACCCAGGACACGGTTTACCCTCTCTGTCTGCCCATCGGACTGGGGGTGGCAGGCGGTGGACAGGTTCACCCGCATTCCTACCAGTGTTCCAAGGGCGCCCCAAAACTTACTTGCAAACTGAGTACCGCGATCAGACACCACGGACTTGGGGACCCCATGCAAACGTACCACGTTATCAAAGAACAGACGGGCCGTTTGCTCAGCTGTGCAGGATGATGTCGTTGGGGCCAGGTGGACCATCTTTGTGAAGCGGTCGACAAGGACCAGCACGGCGTCGTATCCTCCCTCAGTTTTGGGCAGCGCAACTACAAAGTCCATGGAAACACTCTCCCAGGGGGCGTCAGGAATAGGTAAAGGTTGAAGGTGCCCGTGAGGTTTCCCAGATTGGGCCTTATTGCGCTGGCACAGGTCACAGGAGAGGACGTAATTCTCAGCGTCCTTAGCCATGCGAGGCCACCAGAATTGGCGACGCAAAAGCTCCAGAAGTCGCGTGCAGCCAGGGTGCCCAGCCAGAGGACCATCATGCAAACGTGACAACAGCTCACGGCGCAGGGAGTCGTCATTAGGAATGACAATTTGGCGGTTAGAACCTTCCTGTCGGATCCATAACCCATGCTCGTTTACCAAGTGCCCCGTGTTACTAGGATCAGAGAACGACGGGTCAGATGCATAAGCAGTTTTTAAGCGCTTGGCAAAGTCAGAGGGCACAACAGACTGTGGCACCTGAGACTTACTGCGTGTGGTTACCGCCAGGATGGCTGCATGCAATGAAGGGTGCCTGCTGAGAGCATCGGCGATGTTCAGTGAGCCGCTCAGGTACTCCCAGTCAAAGTTGAACCGGGTCAAGTACTCCATCCAGCGGGTCTGGCGACGGTTAAGGGATGGCACACCTTGCAGAAAGGTAAGGGGTTTGTGATCAGTCTTAAGGGCGAATGGGCGACCCTCAAGATAACACCGCCATTCCTTCAAGGCATGTAAGACCGCCAACAACTCCTGCTCCCCTGTAGTATAACGGGTTTCTGCTCCCGAGAACTTCTTACTCGTGAATGCAATAGGGCGTCCCTGTTGCAACAGTACAGCCCCCGTGCCGTGTAGAGATGCATCAGTTATGACCTCAACACGAAACGGCAATGAGTAATCAGGGAAGTGCAGGATGATGTCATCAGAGACAGCATGCTTCAGGGCATTGAATGCTTCTTGGCATGCAGGGGTCCAGGCCTCAGGTGAAGAGAATGCTCCCTTACGTGTCAGATTTGTCAGAGGTGCGGCTATGACTGAGTAGCGCTCTATGAACTTACGGAAGTAGTTGGTCAGGCCCAAAAACTTACGAAGTTCCTGCAGGTTGGAGGGCACAGGCCAATCCCGTACAACCGAAGTTTTCTGGGGGTCCATCCGAACGCCATCCTGAGACACTATATGCCCCAGGTACTCCACCTGTGGTTGTGCCCAGTGGCACTTAGTGCGCTTAGCATACAGCTGCTCACGCCGCAGTATCTCAAAGACCTGGCGAAGGTGCTGCAGATGCTCCTCAGTAAGAAGTTTACGGGCGCAGAAACCCGTTATACCACAGGGGAGCAGGAGCTGTTAGCGGTCTTGCACGCGCTTAAGGAGTGGCGTTGTTACCTAGAGGGACGACCCTTCGCCCTTAAGACTGACCACAAGCCCCTGACGTTTTTGCAAAGCGTCCCCACGTTGAACCGGCGTCAAGCGAGGTGGATGGAGTACCTCGCGCGGTTTGACTGCACCTGGGAGCACGTTGCCGGCCGGATTAACATCGCCGACGCTCTCAGTCGACACCCGTCGCTACATGCTGCAATTTTGGCGGCGCCTGTCCAACGTCCACCGACCCCGGACGTGCCTCTGTCCTCAGACCTCGCGGCTCGCCTGAAGGCTGCCTATGCTGGCGACTCCTGGTTCGCTTCACCTGGCAATGTTGAGCACCTACGCAAGCAGAATGGTCTTTGGCTACGGACGGAAGGATCGACGACTCAGATTGTCGTACCCAACGACGATTCCCTTCGTTGCCATATCCTTGCCCGTTTCCATGAGGGCCCGTTGGCAGGACACCCAGGTAGCACACGGCTGGTCGAGTTGGTGCGACGCTCGTTCTGGTGGTCTCGTCTGGCGAGAGATGCCGAGAACTTCGTGCAGACATGCAGTTTGTGCCAGCGCAACAAGGCTTTGTCCGGTAGGGGCCACGGGTTGTTGCAACCATTGCCTGTCCCTGACGCGCCTTGGGAAAGTGTTTCCATGGACTTCGTAGTCGCGCTGCCCAAAACTGAGGGAGGATACGCCTCGGTGCTTGTCATGGTTGACCGCTTGACTAAGATGGTTCACCTTGCACCTACCACGTCGACCTGCACTGCTGAGCAAACTGCACGCCTGTTCTTCGATAACGTGGTTCGGTTGCACGGCGTCCCTAAGAACATGGTCTCGGACCGTGGCGGGCAGTTCACGTCTAAGTTTTGGGAAGCGCTCTGCAAGCTTGTGGGCATGCGGGTTAACCTGAGCACGGCGTACCACCCGCAGACCGACGGCCAGACCGAACGCACGAATCGCACACTGGGGGATATGTTGCGCAACTTTGCTGGTCGCACGCCTCTCGTTTGGGATACTTACCTGACTGCGGCAGAGTTTGCGATTAACAACGCTGATAATCGGTCAACAGGTCAAAGCCCGTTCTTCCTGACTTATGGGTTTCACCCGGCGCTACCTGTGTGGCGTGAGCTGGAGGTGTATGTCCCTGCGGCTAAGACCTTTGCCAAGACGTTCTTATCCCGAATGACAGACGCGAAGTCGTGTTTGGACGCGGCGCAGCAACGAGCAACGGAGTACTACAACAAGTCCAAGCGGGACGTGGTCTTTTCGGAAGGACAGATGGTTCTGCTGAGCACTAAGAACCTGCGTTCCTTTGCCGAGGGGTCCCGTAAGCTCTTGCCCCGTTGGATTGGCCCGTACCCCGTTGTGCGCATGGTAGGGAATGCGGCTGTCGAGCTCGCGTTGCCCTCTAACATGAACATCCACCCTACGTTCCATGTGTCACTTGTTCGCCCGTATCGTGGCACGGAGCCCGCGCCTGTTACCACTGATACCCCTGCAGCAGTCGAACCAGGTCCTGAGACTTGGGCCGCAGGCAAGCAGAAGGTATACGACGTGGAGCGCATCTTGGACTACCGCACTCGACGTGTGGGTAGACACCGGCGCAAGCGCACCGTGCACGAGTACCTGGTCAAGTGGACGGACTACTCAAGTGAGCACAACTCGTGGGAACCTGCGCGCAATTTCTCCCCGGAGATGGCGCCCCTCCTTGAAGAGGCTAGGTTGCGTGCCACGCAATCTCAGTAGCTTTGGTCGCCTGAGCGGCAGCGAGGATGCTGCCTATGGGGGGGCGAATAATTGTTGTACCACGCGTCACTTTTCCTAAGCTCTGCTAGAGTTGCACCCACCATCGCTCTGTCACCACGTCACCCTGTCGTACGTGGATGCGCGGAGCGATACGGCACCGTCGTACACGAAATGGTACGGCACTGTCGTACGTGGCCGCGCGGAGCGATACGACACCGTCGTACGGTACGGCAGCACGGTACGACAGTACGGCACTAACGTACGGTACGGCAGCACGGTACGACGGTACGGCACTATCGTACTTGGATCGGTACGGCACTGTCGTACGTGGACGCGGGGAGCGGTACGGCAATGATGACGTCACTGTCGTACGTGGACGCGGGGAGCGATACGGCAATGATGACGTCACTGTCGTACGTGGACGCGGGGAGTGATACGGCACTGATGACGTCAGCTGTCGTACGTGGATATGCGGAGCGATACGGCACTGATGACGTCACCCCTGTCGTACGTGGACGCTTGGAGTAGTACGGCAGCGGGCGCGACGCGATCGCACGCATGTCACGCAGCACGTCGCACCGCACACGTTAGGCGCACTGGCTAAGGGCACAAGCAACCCGCAAAGAGCATATCGCCTAATGCATTGTGCACAACGCTGCAAGCATGCATCGCGTGACCGGTATCGCGATAAGTGCGCATGATCCGACGACTTGGTCGCGGACGATCTAGAATGCATGAGGCATCGCATACCAATGCGCACTAACGATAACACGTGCATTATGCATACGCGCGCGCACGAGCATGATAAGGCGAGCGCACCTTGAGGTCGCGAGGCAATGGCTCGAGCGATGCGGCGCGTCGAATGCAACACTACACGCGATGGCGTAGTCGGCACCTTTACGCGAGTAAAGAACATTGCATTATTGCTATGATGGCTTATATAGCAATATCCGCACGCGGGATCACGGTAGTACACTTACTACTCACAGATCTCTTGTACCGCGAGCCATCGCTGCGAGTATATCTGCTATGCGCATTGACGGCCTAAGTGGAAAATATATGAGCGAATTGATACGCAATCTTGACGATTGGCACTAATACAAGCTAACCGCGCTTTGGTTGAGCTTACGCCTTTTATATCGCTTATGGTCGTATTTCTTGGATAAGCCCGAGCACTGATTTGCATCGGTTAGATGATGATTGCCTCGGCTAGGCACTGATAGCCTATCACGTCATCTACGCCTGTCTTGGAATATACGTTGTAACTCCTTGCATCGAAGACTTCCGCTGCCTCGATTGGTACGTTCCGATATAATCGAGCATGATGCACTAAGCCTGGTTCTCCGCAGAATCAATGGGCGATTATGAGGAGTGATACAACAGGTGTGTGGTTGCCTCCACCCAGAGGGACTGAACCTCCTCGAGGGTTGGCACCGGAACTAGGTGCTTCTCTAGGATGGCCTGCAGCGTTGTTTGCTGGAGGGCATCCTTCGGCAACAGGGTGGCGACGCTCGACCCAGCAATCGTGGAAATAATGTCCAGGATCGCTTTCTTGCGGGAGTCAGCCGCTTCGGACGTTTGGGAACGCTCCGAAAGGTGTTCGAAGATCTGCTCTAAGAGGGCTCTCGTGCGGTCCGTATCCGCGCGGAGGGCACCCATCTGATCATCGAACGACTCCTTAAGGCGTGTGAATTCGCCTTCTAACGCCACCACGCGATTATGGGTTGCGTTGCGCATGGTTTCGGCAACGTGCTGGGCCGCACGCGTTTGCTCAGGTGTGCGCTGCGGCAGGCCATTGGAAGGCAACACGACGTCGCCTTCATCCGCCATTGGTTCCTGCGGACCGCGGATAATAGGAATATTATTATTATTATTACTTGTGGGAATTACTGGTGCCAAGGGCACCGTTTCCGGAGGGTCAATGTTCGAACGACTTGGTCGTCGAATGGCGGCGACGGCGGCTAAACGCTTTAGTCGCAAAATTTCATTGACATTTTTACGTTTAAAACGTAAGAGTTCCTTCCGCGCTTTTTGCTGCGGAGGATTTGTTGTTGTGGTGTGCTTGTCACGTGGCATTGTGCAAAGTTTAGTTCACCTGTGGAGGATCGTTGCTCAGACCCTCGCTACCAATTGTAGCAGTCGTCTTAATGATGCTGCTAGATTTATGCGGAAGCGTAGCTTTAGAAGGTTTGGTAATAGCTTTTAAGTATGTCAAGGTCGCGAAATTGTACATCTAGCGAGAAATGGTGACAGCAGAGTCTTGAACTCCGAACAATTAGTAGTATTATACTAAGTTGTCAGGCCGAAGCTCTTCACCAGGGTGATTTTACTGTCGGCTCACCTAGCCGAGATGTACGGCAATCTGTTTGCCAATCGCGAGCTTTTCTCGTAGTTAGTTTATTTTCGGTTAGGCATCATGCTTATTGCATGATTGCCTACCGGTTTGTCTAGGCCTATTTCTTGAAGGTAAATGTAGTTGCCTACAGCTGAGGCAGCACATTCAGGTGCATACGTGAGCTTAGGTGGGTGTTGTGGAAAAACACAGAATGTAAAGGGTTGCAGGCTGCTGTCACCCGGGTCAGAGCCGAGGGTGGTATGAAGGTATTTTGAGGGCAATGGAAGGGCAGGTAAAAGGCGACAGGATTGTTGACTCCTCTCAATACGTAAGGACCTAGTGATTATTGTGCCCCAACCTTGCCTGCACGGGCAGAAGACGGCAGTGAACCATCGTGATGTAAAGCTTCCATTCAGCATGCGGTGGTTGCCGCTGCCAATTCTGTTCTGGCAGTCTGGCTGCGAAACTCCTGGTTTGACAGCCCCATAATACTGGGGCCCCCGCATGGGGCTGATCTGGACCAGGAGCTGCCGTGTGGCCACCACTGGATAAGCCGAGTATGGAGCGTGCAGTGCAGAGTGTCTCCATGTCACCAGTTCTATTTATGGCTTTGATGCCCACCTACATCTGAAATTTCCCTGTCAGTGAATCCTGACCACTATGTACTCCTGACCGCCATGTACTCCTGACCGCCATGTTAACAGCTATATGTTTGAAGTTGGACCAAAGGCCAGCCATGGCATTCCACTTGAAACCACTGGTACTACTTGAAAGCACAAGCTTAGGAGATTCACCCTGCATCTTAATCATCGACCCACTCATTTTCCCATTCTTATTGTTGTATCACGGTTCGCCTCACACCCATGCATCGGACCATATGACCCAGTAAGGCGCCTGGCAACCCGCAATTAAGTGCATTGTCACATAGGCACCATGCTCTCGGTGTAGCGCTTCCAATGCTACCCATATTGGGATAACCGGTGGCTTGTCGTACTATCCATGTGGATAGTACGACAAAGACAAAAACTCACAAAAATGTAGATTTTCACAAATCTATCTGCATAATATTATTAGCAATAATATATCATGCAAATGGTTCGACCAATGGCCGTATAAGTGTGAGGAGTGCGGCTCGGATCTCGCAACGCCGCGTGGAAGCTTTAGTCATGCAACCGGAGCAAGTCCACGTACACGCACTGGAATAATTATCTGAGAGCGCGCCTTCTCTTATACTGATTTATCATGCAATATCCACTTCACGTGCGCGAGCGTAATGCGACTGAGTGAGTGATATTCGCATCGACTCACATGGCGGTTGAACCACATAACGAACATTGCCAAGTATTGCATTTGCATTGCCTTAATGCTGTGAAGGCTAAAGGACGATTGAATATCGTCCGCGACATGATTACAAACATGTCACACATGCGGATAGATCAGCGATCTGGTGTGATATGTACTACGGACGACGTCGTGAGTACAAGTCGAGCGATGACGGCCTTGTTTATATATATATAAATATTATATGCTATCAATCTCCCTCGATTGTATGCCCTTGCTTGCATATTGATGTCCTGAGTCTGGATACGCTTTTACTTGGCCCGAGTGAAGCCTGAGCATTAAAGGAGCGGCTAAGTGATGATAGCGTGTTTCCAGTTCTGATAGCCTTCACTGGATACTATGCATTCTGGATCGTACGTTGTAACCCCTGGCCTCTGAAGACTTCCGCTGTGCCTGACCCTCATTACGGTAAGCTTGGCTTGCTGTGCTTCGCAGGACTAGTGCAGACTGATGAAAAGCAGCTGTCATGGATGCTGAGAAGTACCAGGCATTGTGTTATGGGGCTGCACAGCTAGCAAGTGGCAGAGGATCTAAGTATTGTTTGACATTATATTATTACTTGTTGCTTGCTATGTGAGGTTTTGAGGCAAATCTATATGCTTACTGCATAAAGGTGTATATATTTGTGGTGCATGATGACAACATCTTATATGTAACTGATCTGATGGATACAACTCATAAATTGACCCTAATTCTCCTGGATCCAGCAAGTATTTCAGTATCATCTATAAATATCAGCTATAGTTGAATCGTCTATAGTTGAATCGTCTATAAGACGAACCATCTATAGTTGAATCGTCTATAGTTGATTCAACTATAGACGAACTATAGTCGAATCAACTATAGACGATAAAAAAATCGTATAAAAGCATCGTCTATTGATCGACTATAGTTGAATCGACTATAGTTCGTCTATAGCTGCTCTCCCAAAATACAGACGTTGCACCTTAGCACTTAACGCCAAAGCGTGCAGAGATATGCTTGAAAGGCATGAGGGGTACAACACTTATCACATCTGGGTCGACTATACACTCACACAACCGAGTAAGAAACGATACAGTTGTGCTATTGGTGGCATCTCCTGCCTGGGCCTCCTTGTCGGTTATTCACCTTGAGCTCGTTGAGCACCAGTCACATCCCAGGGACCCTCCTCCCGCATCTTCACTCCTTTAATTCGCGACAAATCCAACATCATTACATTTTATTGAGAATAACATTAAGGTTGGAGAAAACAACCACTGTGCCATTATAAACTTGAACGGCATACACAAATGTAGCATGTGCACTTGGGCCACAAAACATCCGCTTGTTGGGAACTGGTCAGATGCTCGTCCTGTCATACTATCCAATTGGCTACTATGACGGGACGAGCATTCACGGAAAATACTGACATTTCTCAATTCTGAGTCATTCTTGCATCTATTACCCAAATTCTGTTATGCACTGTTGTTTTATTTGGGCGGCCATGCACTGCATGTTTGTTTTGCACACTGCAGCATCCAGCCAACCGATTTTTAAAGCACTACAGAAATTATGGACACAAACATTATCATTGACAATCTATAACATAAGTGCGCAATTCTCGCTTCTTGGGAACTGGTCAGTTGCTCGTCCTGTCGTACTCACCATTTGGCTAGTCAAAACATCAGGGCGCCGTCGCAATTCACTCAAAGTGAATTAGTGAATTGCGACGGCGCCCTTGCGAGGAAATGCTCGCAACCTTGTCAAGCATGTTTCTGCACGCGTTGGGGTTAAGTGCTAAGGCACAAGCACAGCAAGCCAAGTGTACCATGATGAGAGTCAGGGACAGCGGAAGTCTTCAGAGGCCAGGGGTTATAACGTACGATCCAGATTGCTGAATACCAATGTAGGCTATCAGAGTCAAAGATGGTCCTTCATCATCTAGCCGCTCCTAGCAATAGTCAGGCTTAGCTCAGGCCAGCTAGAGTGCATCCAGGCTCAGAATATCAATGTTCAGGACAGTCCGATCAATGGAGATCGAAGGCAAGTTGTATTCGATACAATCAAGGCCGTCATCGCACGTCTTATACTCACGACGTCGGTCTGCGGTACATATCACACAGATCCCTGATCCACATGTGTGACATGTTCGTAATTGTGGCGCAGACAATATCTTATCGTACTTAAGCCCTCACAGTATTAAAGCAGTGTATTTGCGGCTATTGGCATTGTTCGTTATGCTGCCTAACCGCCATGTGAGTCGATGCAGATATCACTCACTCAGTCGCGTTCCGCACGCGCACGTGTAGTGGACATTGCATGATAAATCGGTATATGTTAATGCACGCTCTTAGATAATTATTCTAGTGCGCGTACGCGGACTTGCTCTGGTCACATGACTAAAGCTTCTGCGCGGCATCACGCACTCCGGGCCGCATTCTCACACTTGTGAGTCGCGCAGTCGAACCATTTGTGCAATAATAACAGGAATATTAATGCTTAATATATCATGCCAATAGAATGCTAAATCCCTCATGTGCTCGCGTTGCTCGCACAATGTTGGTTGTCGCATTGTCGGTCACATTGCCAGAACGCATGGTGGACCGACCTATTGGTGCATAAGTATAGAACGTGATGCCATCATGACAATGCACTTAATTGCGGGTTGCCAGGCGCCTCACTGGGTCATATGGTCCGGTGCATGGGTGTGAGGTGAACCGTGATACAACACCATGCAGTGTGCAGTGTCAATTGGCTGAAGGGTCTTGTCGCAATCCCGTTCACTTGACCGTTCACGAAGGTGCTCGCACTATTAACAGCGGATGTTAATAGGCCAAAACTACTCAAGAGCGGATCTTGGAAGTAGTCCCAAAGGCTTCTCCTTGTAGGGATTCATGCGCGCCGACATCTTGACGATTGTGCAGCACGACGGCTTCCAACGGAACTAGTTTGGAGAGTTGTGATAAGATAGTTACAATAATAGTTATTAGCTCATAAAATGGTCTGTTCCGCTCACAAAGAATAGCTTCGAGAGCCAATTGACACTTGGTCAAAGCTCTCGACGCATTAAATCCGCCGACGACGACTCACAAGGCCCTAACGTCAAACTGGATCCAATGCTACAAACTGGCGGCTCTGGAACCAACCTAACTACCAACATTAGGTTATTCCTCTGAACCAAATTAACAAGTTAAAATTATCTATCTAATAACGGGAAATAACGTTGCTACCTTGTCTATCCATTAGATGGTTGCAACTTGGTGTAGTATCCTGGGGTATCTACGGATAGTATCCGAGGTGGCACTTGGTCATCTTTCGATCGAGCCTTTGCTGTAGGCGGATATAACAGAGATACAACACTTGGTCCGCACATTGCTCGTGACGGCATTGGGTCGTCACGCTACTGACCTAAATTCCCACACTAGTTATGAAGTGTGACAGGAGCACTAGTATGTCGTGGCAGATGTGTGCGTGGGAGATGTATCCACAATCATTATGCAATCAGGGATTTGAACGCTGTTGAGTCACTATGGCCCTTTTTATCACACCCACTGGAAGGGGCATAATTGTAGTATCCTGGGGTATCTCATGAGCTGTGCCTGTGCCTGTGCCTGTGCCTGTGCCTGTGCCTGTGCCTGTGCCTGTGCCTGTGCCTGTGCCTGTGCCTGTGCCTGTGCCTGTGCCTGTGCCTGTGCCTGTGCCTGTGCCTGTGCCTGTGCCTGTGCCTGTGCCTGTGCCTGTGCCTGTGCCTGTGCCTGTGCCTGTGCCTGTGCCTGTGCCTGTGCCTGTGCCTGTGCCTGTGCCTGTGCCTGTGCCTGTGCCTGTGCCTGTGCCTGTGCCTGTGCCTGTGCCTGTGCCTGTGCCTGTGCCTGTGCCTGTGCCTGTGCCTGTGCCTGTGCCTGTGCCTGTGCCTGTGCCTGTGCCTGTGCCTGTGCCTGTGCCTGTGCCTGTGCCTGTGCCTGTGCCTGTGCCTGTGCCTGTGCCTGTGCCTGTGCCTGTGCCTGTGCCTGTGCCTGTGCCTGTCGAGGTTGGCCAGTTGTCTGGCATCCTATCGATCAAGCCTTTGCTGTAGGCGGATATAAAAGAGATACAACATTGGGATGCACATCTCACGGCCGCCAAGTTCTCGATGAACAATGCTGTGCATCGCTCAGTTGGGAAGTCGCCATTCTTCCTCAACTATGGTTATAACCCCGCCACACCAGTTTGGCGTGAGCTAGACCTTCCTATCCCAGCAGCCAAGACCTACGTTAAGTCTTTAGTCTCACGTCTTGAAGCCACAAGAGTGTGCCTAGAGGCTGCCCAACACCGCACAAAAGTGTACTATGATCTGGGTAAGAAGGACGTCACCCTTTCCCCAGGGAAGTTGGTGTAGTAGTTCACTATGACAACAGATAATCGCGTTACCTCGCGTTAACCTCGCGTTACAGAAAGTTAACGCGAGGCTAACGCGAGGTAACGCGATGCCTAACGCGCACTATCGCTTACAATAGCAAATGCCTTCGCAAGGACACCGCGCGAATGCCGTTCGCAAGTGCGCCGAAAATAGACCTGGCGCGAAAGTTTGGCTGGGCGTGCGAATGCATTCGCGCCGTAACGCACTTTGTAACGCGTGCGAATAACACTTAACGCGCGCGTTACAAGATTCGCATGGCTTTCGCATTTAAAACGTTTTGTGCGTTAACCAAAATAGCATGCAATCGCACGGGGATATCGCAAAGCGTTAAGGTAAGATCGCAAGCGAATTTGAAAACGCAGTTCAAACGTATAGCTTTCGCAAGGTTTTACGCGTGCATAAGTATCTGCGATTAAATGCGAATAACGTAAAACGCGATAGCTAATGAAATTCGCATTCCACTTCGCATGATTTCGCACTTGTTGGTATTTGTAATTCGCCTGCGTACAAATGGCTTTAGCACTGCGAAGGAAGCGTGAATGTGACTTGCGAGCCATAACGCAAACAATTTTCTGATGTACGCACATCTATCCACTTTTTTGCATCTGTAATCTTTTAGCGCTGCGAACGTTTGCTAATAATGCAGTTAGCGCATGATTTGCATTCCTCCATTACACAAGCAGGTTAGTTTGTTACATAAGTCCATGTAATAGCATGAGTCCTTTCAGCAAATACTATCACACAAATCAAGCACACACTGCACAATCAAGTACCTTCACGCATATATCCCATGCATCAACTGCCACAAATAACATACATCAAGCGAGATCTTTGTACATGCACATATCAGGGTTCTTCACCCCGGACGGGACCCGGAAACTTTCCAGTTTTGAGGAAACGCCCGGAAAAATGTTGAGGCTGCTCCGGGGATCCCCGGAAAACTTTTCCAGTGTGAAGTGCAGCTTTCCGCGTTTTAGGGTGTAACTAGGTAGAGTTCCGCGGACGCCCCCGGAAAACATTTTTTAGGGCTCTGGGGAACCCCGGAAAAAACAGCAACCATCTTGAAGAACCCTGGCACATATACCCACTAAAAACATTTCCAAGACCATTTTGATAAAGGGGCCACACCCAAGCATAACAGCAATTCATTTGCAAATGCACATGCATTTGGCAACGTGTGAAAAACCCTTCAAACCACCACCAGAATGTTCAGGTGCCTGCGAAATATTTTCATTCTGAATATAACAGCAAGCCCTTTTCGACACTGCCCCAACATTCCTTGGTAATTTTCACTGGCACCCTGGCCACCATTTCAATGTCTGCTTCACCAGAGAAAACTCTTCCCATCGTTTCTCGGCCTGCACATAAGAGAAAGATTGTGGGGCCAGTGGAGGATTAAAGGATGCGGGGGTGGGGGTGGTAGAGGCAGGGGTGGACGAGGGGGCCACCCAGAGGTGGGGGTTAAGGTGGGGGAGGGGAAAAACAACAGTGTGGGAGGCGGTGGAATATGTAAGCTAAACGTGATTGCAGCAGCGTACAGTTTTATATGTCACAAGTTTTAGTAACTGCTGTATGTGCATGGCTTCACTGAAATCAAAGCAGAGGACACTGAAGCAAATGAGTTTATTGAGACCACGCACCACGACCACAACAACAGCAACCAATATCAGATTGACCACCATACATATACTTATAAGTTCCAATACCCAAATAAACTGATTTGTAACATAACCCAACCTACCAAATAAAAAGCCCCTGGTTACCTCACAAAACCTCCTCAGAAAGCCCCCAAATACACCACCTGATGTGAGTATGTTATTAGCCAAATAAAGGAAGGAATGGTGCTTGTGGCGGTGGTGATGCTGCCAGCGGGGCAGCTGAGGCTGCAGCGACGGCAGGAGCAGTGAAGGGAAGGAGTTCATGGTAGCAGCCACAGGTGCGGGGTGGGACAGCAGTGAAAAAGGTGGTGGCGGTGGCAGCTGTGGTAGCACTGACGGTGGTGGTGACAGTGGAGTAGGGAGGTAATGGTGGAGATAGTAAAGGCGGCAGCAGAAGAGGTGATGGTGCAGGCATGTCGGAGAGGGTGGTGGCGGACGAGGTGAAGGTGGAGGCAGCGGGGAGGTGTTGGCAGTGTTGGCAGAGGCGGCAGTGGCAGGACTGGGGGAGGCGGTGGCAGCAGTGGCATTGGAGTTGGCGGCGGTGCGTGTGTCCAAAACAACAGTGGTGGTGGACGAGGTGGAGGGCGTGGTAACAACAAAGATGCAGTGGAGGCAGGGGCGGCACTGGAGGACCTGGTGGCAGGAACAGCGAGGGCAGAGGACGCAGCAGAGATGGGGGCGGAGGAGGCAGTGGTGCAGTCAGTATTGGAGGCAGTGTGGCATAGTATGAGGCGGTGTCAACAGTGAGGTTAGATGACGAGGTGTGGATAGAGGCAGCAGGAGTGGCGGGGGTGGGGGTGGTGGAGCCTGTGATGGCAGATGGGCTGGAGTGGTGGGAACAGTGGATGGCGCCAGCGGGGTGGGAGGAAGCTCGGGGCTATCACTCTGCATGATGGACATATCTGACCTGCCTGAGCAATGTGGTTAGACTTTCGGGTTGAATGCGTGCACTCTGTTTCCTATAGAGTGGAAGGTTAATAAATGTCCAAAGACACCACCATCTATATCCACCCAGGGTTAAGCATTCCTATCCCACTGGACCTGACCCCATTCCACCAAAACCCAACCCCAACCATACCTCCTGAGCAGCCTGGTTTCATTCTCTGCCGATGCTTCTGTTTGGCCTATCGACTGCACTATGCGCACGTCCTTAGCTCCAGCCTTGGCACCCGGGAGCTTCAATGACTGCCTCCTTTCATTGAACGCCTCTTTCTCCTGGGCCTGTGTAGAGAAGGGAACGCAGTGATAGTTAATAAACAAAATGATGTTACCAAAACCTAGAAAAATTTTTCGGTACACATTCACGACAGCAAAAGCAAAAGCAAGGCATGTGCGGCCGCCTCGTTCTTGTTGCGTATGGATTCCCTAAGACACGTCTGCATCCAACGCCGTCTCTGCAAAATAGAGCAGGTGGCCTGCAGGCGCCTGCCTGCCTGCTTGCTCAAGTCCAGGGTCGCTGAAATAAGTACAGTTGCATCCCCCAAACAGGCACACTGTTTACAGATGCATCTCGTTCTTCCTGCAATGCTTATCCTTTAGCGCGTTTGGGATATTAATGCAGCCGCCATCGTACTTGCAGCAATGATGAGCCGTAATGGAACTTGAAAATCAAGGATGCCAAACTTAATACAAAATAGTGACATGTCGTTGCTGAACAAGAAGTGCACAACTTGACAAGTCTGTGAGATGCTTAAGCCTGGCGCCCCAGCCTTCATACTAACATAGTAATGATGTTGTAAGATAACTAAGTTCTAAAGTTGCACGTCATGAAGTCTTACCCATGTCGCCAGCAGTCGCAACTTGCCAGTGTCCGTCTCCTTGTCATACCCTTCCTGTTGCCCATTATTAACATGTACATTTCAATACTCGAAGGCGTATTAGATTTATAAATTAAAGTTGTAGGATACATTAGGCAGTTAGTTGATGCATTGCGCGAATGTGTACCTTCCCTATGCAAGTACTGTGCCGTACTCCTCGCTTTATTTCCCCACGCTTGACGCAGGGAAATTTTGCAGTCAAATATATTACATGATTTATGGACGGAAGAGCCTACTGAAGTCGCAGTGTTTTGTGACAGGGTCTGCATCTTTAGGCAGCTTTTAACAATAATGCCAACTTGCCATAGCATAAACTCCAGGAGGCAAGGGACGCCAGGCAGCGTCCCTTTCCGGAGTTGCACCTCCAACAATTCTATGGCATCTATTTTCGCTTCATATTCTGGACGCCCAACTTCTGCTGACGAGGGACTGCCGTTGAGGGACCTCGCGCACCCATTCCTGCCATTCCCGGGACCACCACCACGGGGACGGCGCCAGCGGCTCCAACGAAAACAAATGATTCCCAGATAGGCGAGGATACCTGGGGTATTTTGGCGGACGGTGCCGACGGAGATTTCTGACCACCTGGCACCTACCGAGGGGTACCTGGCTTCTGACGGCACTACCGCTGCCCCCCAAACACCAGCCAGCACTCCTGAAGCGTCCCCCACCTGCGTGGGGACCACCTGCGTGTCGGCGATCTGCTGTTCTTGTTTCGCCACCTGCGCCACCCCTGCGACCCCCGTCACCATGCAGGTGTTTCCTGACCGATACCTACGATTCAACATAGGTGTTCCTCGGTTCACTCCAAGCACCCTGATGAGGCATGGCCTCTAGACGTCGCAGAGAACGGAGCCATGACCGCCTTATCGCGTCTCCTTTCTGTTCCATCGACAGGCCTTGTATGACAAACATAGAGATCAGTACGGCACGGGTGATGAGCTTCACATCCTTTAACCATCTCCCTTCGCATCATGACACGTTGACAAATGGTCGTACGAAGCCAAGGTAGCTAACTAATACGCCAGCGAGAAGAGTGGCCCACGGACAAGCACTAGTCGAGTGCCTTGAGCATCCCTAATCCTGTTATGGCGGGCATTATGGGCACATCCATGAGTGCTGCAAACATACCCCGCCCACATGCGGATCCATGTTATGGCAAATGACATCATGGGACAACCAGCAAAGCATATCATAGCTTTTGAGGGGTTGGAAGGGACCAGCGGCCGAAGGACTATATATTTAAGGGTTCTACGGAGAGCGAGTCAGTCTGCGAGCCTGGGCTGGATGTATGACGTTGCTGGCACTGTCTGGATGAACCCTGTGAAGAGGCACGGCACGGAAATAATTGGCCTGCGTGGTGGGGTTAACCCTATCAATGTGACGACCCTCCCCCTCGTACGTTGGCTCAATATAACAGTGCAGGCCAAGACCGCTTGCCTTTACAAACAGCAATATATCCAGTAAGTCCTCCGATCACCACCACCCCCACCCGAAGCCCTAATACAAAGGGGCGGGGTAGAAGCGGGCCGCACCTCTTCCCCGTTCAGGCGTTCACCCTAAGCCCTTAACCCTTGTGCGTCTGCTCACTCGTTCATGACCCGGCCCCGCCAACTGTGCACTGCCAACTGTGCAGCGCCTGCCACACTTCCCTTTCCTCTACCCCTCCCGTCCCCTTTGGTATATTTCCCAGCACTACTACACACAACGCGCACTGCAAACGAGCGGTCTGCTCTTTTGTGGCACCCCACCTCGAATCCAAACGACGTTAGGTCATTATGAGGGGTGGCTAGTGCCGATAGTCGGGCTTGAAACCCGGTGAAGAGCTGAGAGCGCTACAGCAGCGGTCCACCCTGCAGGCCTTACCTGAACAGATACATGTGGCAAAGTTCCATCATCCCGTGCCTTTTCCAGTCAAAGCGTGATATCATACATCGCAAAGCTGTTCATTCCTCCTGTGCTGTCTGTACGGTGTGTTATAAACCCTAGGGATCCCTTCAGCTCGCATCCTTGGAGTGTCCACAAGACTCTCAGACTTTGCGAGTCAGCGCGCCTTCCTGGCACCGACATGCCACCTGTGCGGCTCCCCGTTTGTCCCCCAGCTTGCCTTTCCTCGGATTCGGGGGCCATGCCAGCGACCCCTTCCTAAGAAACCATAGGGCGACTGGAGGGATTTGCTGATCAATCCCCGCTACCTCTCCTGGAGCTTAACCTTCTCATCACACTTGATGCACAGTCACGCACCCACAGCTACCACCGTGTCATCTTCCATGACAGGCGTCACAGCATCTGCCTATGCGTCCTGTTCATCATGACCGCTTTGCCGAGCCAAGCAAGCAAACCACCTCATCACGGGCCACCGCGCGAGTTGGCCATCACAGCTGCCGCCGCTGTTGTCACAGTAATGGCAGGAGCAGAAGGCGTTGAGGTGCTGATGTTGTAGTGTTCCAGGATGGCGGCAATAACGCCCTTTACCTTATAGACCTCCTCGTCTAAGACCTCCACTACGCTGTACTTGTTGCCCAGAAGTGCCCGGGGCTGTACGGCCATGCCGTATGACTCTGTCCCTGCTCCACCGGCGGTGCTGAGACGTGCTATGACGGTGCTGCCTGGGCTTGGTACGGCCTTACCCGCTACTGCGTCCCCGCCAACGGTTGTGGAGCTCACCTCGTTGCTATGCCTGCCCACGATGCACTGTTAGCGCTGCCATTCACAGATAAGGAGGTCGGCGCGCCAGCCGGGGTTTTGGTGGCGCCACCAGTGGTGCTGCGGCCCACAGAACCAGACCGTGGGCGTATGGGACGCAGCCCAGGTTGTGCCACCGTGTTCACGGTGCAAACATTCGACATTGTTGCTGGTGCCACTTATAAAGCGCCTGTCCCGGCCTTAGCAGGTGACGGAGACAACCCGCGTGCTGTGCAAGATGTCGCGGCCATCCCATGTACGCGGTTGGGCGGTGTGAGGAGGGGGACCGACTTATCGTGATACGGGTAGGGCTGTGAGGGAGAGATTTGCTGCGAATGAGGGGCTTTGTTATGGATCTGGGCCTGAGGCATGGCCATGGCAGCTGCGGGTCTCAACCAGCCAGGAGAGGTTGAATGTCACAGCCGGCCTTTGGATAACGCCTTAGGACATTGTGTCAGCTGAGGTGCAGCCGGGCGACTGTGACTGCTACTGCTGTTGGGGGGAAATGCTTAGTGGTAGTTTATCGTTAGTAAGCAACATGTTCCCTCTTCTGTACAACCCATCTCCTTGGCCGCCTCAGGCAGGGGTCCCCCACATCCGTACCACACACAGTAGCAAGCGGCGACAGCAGCCCTTGGTACGGGTCCCTCCAGGTGGTAAGCGCTCACCCCGAATCATGCGCGAAATCCATTCTGCACACGGACCAACCTTGACCGCGACCTTTCCTTAACGGCACCGGTAATCCCCATTATCTCTGAGGATCCCCTTACAGTGCTTCACGATGCAGCCAGGTGTGCCCTCCCCTCCCCTGCCCTCCCGCCCCCTCCCGCCCCCTCCCTTCCCCTGCCCTCCCCTGCCCTCCCCTGCCCTCCCCTGCCCTCCCCTGCCCTCCCCTGCCCTCCCCTGCCCTCCCCTGCCCTCCCCTGCCCTCCCCTGCCCTCCCCTGCCCTCCCCTGCCCTCCCCTGCCCTCCCCTGCCCTCCCCTGCCCACCTCTGCCCTCCCCTGCCCTCCCCTGCCCTCCCCTGCCCCCCCCTGCCCTCCCCTGCCCTCCCCTGCCCTCCCCTGCCCTCCCCTGCCCTCCCCTGCCCTCCCCTGCCCTCCCCTGCCCTCCCCTGCCCTCCCCTCCCCTCCCCTCCCCGTAGATAAGTGATGCTTGCCATCAGCCAATTTGTGTTCATTCAGGGTTTGCAGTGTTTGACTCTTCAGCGACTCCTCATCACACCTGCATGTCCGCCTCCGCCTCCAGCAAACCCTGACGTGGTGGTAAGAGGGGCGGGGGTTGGGGGTCATGACATCAAACGTTACGGTGAGGCCGCCTTTGGTGTATGGCCGTATCCGTGCAGCAGCAAATTGCCCGAAGGAAGCGTGGCGAGACCGCCATTTTTGAGGATGTCCCGCAGTTGAGCTGCATCGCACTTCGTAACAGCAGTGTGCTTTCCTGCCCCCATCGATATCATCGTTTTCACGTCGCTGCTGCAGCCATTGATATAGTGCGGCTGCAGGCATATATGCCCCTTGGCGGAACGATGACTTCTTTCAATGATTTCGTTACCGTTGACAAAACCGGCCTACCACCGACATGGCGCCAAATCTTTTTACCTGCAGATACTCCATATCCTCCAAAAATGCTGCCCACTCGTCCAGAAGTGCCGTAGGCAACATCTCCCGTACAGCATCGATGCAGGATATGTTGAGTTTGTCTGCCACGCTCACAATCACGCTCGGCGCGTCCGTGTAGCGTGTGGCTGTGGAGAAGGCTGTGGAGGATGCCGTGGAGGGGCTACATCCAGTGATTCTGGGTGATGTGGTGCCCGGTCGGGAGAGCGGCGAGGGTAGAGAGATGGTGGCCGAGGCCGTGGCGGACAACACGGCAGGTGGGCGAGAGGATGTGCCGGGTGGGAGGGGGAGGACACTGCTGTGGAGGGCGGCCGCGGTGGCAGGCCAGCGGAATGCAGTCAGCCGCCGGTCTCGACAATCTGTACGGAAGCACACCCGCATAGTCGTGGTGAGGGACCAACGTTTGAGTAGAAGATAACAGTCTTAACAGAAGCGCGATTATTAGTACCTGGGAATTCACTTGGTCCTCAGGTTCAGGCAGGTAGCAATTGCTGCTACGGGCAAAATGCGCGTGCTCTTGGTGGCAAGAGGCGGCTGGGGGGCCATAGCATGTAATTTCGCCAGGGGGACATTCGTAACGTGCAGGGAGCTCGGGGCTCAGCTTAACCCAGCAGGCGCCGTACTGACAGGGCCAGTGCTGCCTGGCGTTCCCGGGCACCGGCCCGGGGAGTAAATTCAGGGCCCGCCACCCCCCCATTTGTGTGGCATTGAAGCTGGGCTAAGTCCTAAAGAAGCCTTTCCATCCATACGCCGCGAAAATAAAGCAACAGCCTACAAATGCACGAAATAGAAGCAGGCCCAATTGTCGGAAAGTCATATTATTGTATTATATATGGGCTCCTTGGAATTTTTCTTTGTAAACTGCGGCACATTAACTTTTGCGTTCCGTGCGTAGGATCGCGATATTGAAGTACGCGCACGTACCGATCGCTGGAAGACCTTACTTTTACATGAGGCCTTTACAAAATCTCCAAACGCAATGAACCCATTATTTGCTCGACAATTATCAGGTTTATTTTTATTGTCCCTAGGCGTCCGCGACTTTTACCCTGTGTTAACAGTTTCGCATATTTAACGCAAATCGCGTATGCGAGCGAACTTCGTGATATTTGTGTGCGTTCCGATGCGATTGCGTATTCGCTTTTCAGGATTTTTGTACTATTGTAAAACTGTGTTTTAAATTTATTTTTGTGCCTAAATCTTAAAGAATATTCTAGCTTAATCAAGTTTTTTATCAGACGCAAGCTTTAGCATATAGTTTTCCGTCCGCTGCGTTCCGGGTGTGCGTTACATTCGCACGGATTCGCACCGGGATTCGCGTGCTTACGCTCCTTACGCAGCCAAAAGCAATGTAACGCGCCCGATACGCAGTTTTCTGTAGCCATAGTGGTTGATTGCCACAAAGGCCTCTTGAGATGTTGACAGGGTGCTTCTTGCACCTTATATTGTGATAGTGTGTTGCCGTACGTCTACGACTACTACAGTTGGTGCTGCTTAGTACCAAGGATCTCCATTTGGCTACGGAAGGCTCATGGAAGCTTTTGCCAAAGTACGTCCGCCTGTCATGCCAGATTACTGCCCCGCAAACACACTAAATGCAAACCACTCCGTTGCATGCCTAAACCAGCTGGTTCTCGTCCGTGGGTTGTAGGATTGGGTTCCTGACAACCAAAGGGCTTGATGTCTTGATCTTAGCTCCAAACGTGGCTTGGCAAGCGTACACGTTACAATAGTCGGAACTAAATAAAGAGAAGACAGCAAAAGATAATCCGAAGTAGGTCTGTTATGCCCAAGAAGTACAAACGCTTCTAGAGCCAAGTGACAAAGCTCACTTGCTCAAGCATTGCTAATATACCCGTTCAACTACTTTTGCCGTACACCTTGTCGTGACAGTCGAAAGGTCCAAAGCACATCAGACCAAAATCCGACAACTATATTGGATAGAACACGCGAAATTGATTGGCACAAAATAAACGGCTGGAAAACAACGGTCTAGTTGACGCCGTCACTCTATCCTACGCCACATTATCCTGTCATACAACTACCTCGCTATAAAAGAGGCTCGCCTTGGTCCGGTCTCTCCACCAAATGTTCTCAACTCAGCCAGCTCGAATGGGCCAATTGTCTGGTCCCATTTTGTTAGGTCATGCTATTTGCCCTTATCATGTCTTGAGCCACGACTCAATGCCACGACTCGCACTACCTAACATGTGCGGTCACCCCATCCGTCATGACACACCAGTACCCTGTCGTTTGAATGGTGTGTAACACGGCAGCTCAATTACCACACGACATGCGGATCCACCACATACACTTGGATGCCGTGCTCAAGCGATGTTTCCACCTGAACTGCAACCATCCAGAACCCCTTGGCTAACGACTGAACCTTTTTACAAAGTTGAGTGAATCCTCGACTACCCCACTCAACGTGTCGGTAAGTGGAAGTACACGAGTAGTTACGTAGTCAAGTGGGCTGGTTACACATCCGAGCATAACACTTGGGAGCCAGCATCCCATTTTATGGCTGACTTAGCAGACGCACTGGCTGAAGCTAAGCAACGAGCCCTTGATGCAGTGGGGACACTGCGTCCGGAGGGGGGATAGTTGTCGTATGCAACATCCTTATAAGGTCTGCTGACCTAAGTCCTACCCTGGTAGGCGGGGCTTCAGACCACGATTATAACTATCTCAAAAATAGTCTGATCCGTCGTACGGGATCTCGCAAATACCAATGAAGGTCTTGTGCTCTATCCATCGGTAGTTCTCACTAGCACGTTACTGAGTTCTCACTACCATGTTACTGAGTTCTCTCTACCGCATTTCTATAAAATGTTTTTAATTGTTGTGTAATACAACAGATAGGGTGGAGGTCTTCTTCAGCAAGTGAAAAAATGATCAGTTCCGGGAGGGCAATATATGTGATCGTGCTGCCAGCAGGAACGAACCTCTGAGACCTGCCCAGCGCGGCTATTGCGCCGCTTCCTTAAAGAGGCAGCTTGTGGCTCCGTCGGAGCTGCCTTTGTTTCGGATTTGGAATGGGCACCAGGCGCGGCGCCAGCGGGGCCCCATCATCTTAAGCATGGCTCCGGTCTCCTATGAGAAAATGCGAAGGGTTTGGCTTAAGTTGGTGGGAAAAGTATTGGGTTTGCCTGATCTGAGGCGGCAGTCAAGGCATGCTTTAGGCTGCATAGTTTGAGGTCGGGAGGTGCCACAATGGTGGCCGTAGCAGGAGTGGAGGAGCGTTTGTTTCAGGCCCACAGGGGCTGGCGGTCCCTGGAGTGATGCTGCCCTACTTGAAGCAGACACCTGGGGTGCGGTTGGGGTTCACTAAGGCCTTCGTTGCTTGGAATACTAACTCACAAAATTAACGAAAATTCGGTGTTCCCATTCGGCTTGACCCATCGCTTTGTTCATTACCTCGCTGGGGACGATAGTGTGTAACGAGATTTGCAGAAACCCAAACGCAGGCCATGAACACGTTTCCACGAGGGCGATCGATGGCCTTCCGTGCTACCAAAAACTACGGACACCGCCAATAAAGGGTAAGGACTTACCAAGGATACTGCTTGCACCTCTCCTCTGCTGCTCCTTCAAACAATGCCGCCGGTACCCCAAAGGAAATTTCATCTTTTCATAAGTAAATTAGGTACAGTACAAGCATTTAACGTCTTATCCTGCACCCTAGGGGCTGTCCTTCACTCTACACTTTGTTCCCACTTTCTGGGGAATGTTAGTTTCGGAGCCAAGCTCGAAGAGCGTGCGGAGCTTGCCTCAATACTATGCATTTATTACTTTTTGCCCTTCAAAACTTTCCGCACCGTTATTCTGCTAACTTGCGTCCTAATATAGTTATTGCACAGAATTACCTTTCCTTGCATCGCGAACATTCACGTTCATGTTGCATCTATACATTCACATATTGTCACACGCTCTTGTCATTTTAAGGCACGGGAAAATATAAGATGGTTAAAAATGCCGACGACAGTCAAATGGAAGAGTCCGGGGACCCGGACCCTTCCGCTACAGAGTACCAAGCCATTACAACAGAAAATGAAGCTTCTCAGAGTGTTAATTATGACGGAGAGCCAGGAAAAGACAGGGCAGACGACCGCTCGAATGTAACCGGTAACGACAATACAGCCCCGGACTTAACTTACTATGAGGATGAGGCGAAACTATCCCAGAGTGTGAAACAAGGTTCTCATCAACAGGACAGGCAGCAAGGTCCAGTGGAAATTTTGGATCCTGAGGTTGTCGCACAAACGGCGCAGATTGCACGGTTAGAGGATGTTAGGGCCGCGTCGTCAGAAGCTGATGCGCAGGCTTCTGACTCCGTGGATGCCAACGCAATAATGTCTCAAGGTTACGCGATGACTCAAGACAGGCTATCTATTGCTAATCCGACCACGCTCGACACCTCTCCTGCTGACAATGCTAACCCAGAGGTCAGCGATGTAAGGCCGCAGGACGACGCTGATGGAAAAGAACCGGCACATTCAGACGCTCCTCTGGGCGAACCTTCGCAACAGTCTGAAGTAACAGCGGAGGTTAATCCGCAGACGGCAGCGGTCGGTAATTTGCAGTCATCCGGTCCAGTGTTGGGGCTTGCAGAAGCAGTTTTTGAAACCCACGACGCTGCCGGCGAGCACGCTACTCCAGAAAATGTAGTTTATACGAATCCAGCTGCATCCATCGTTGCTGAAGAGGACCTCGGCGCCCCTGAAGACAATCGCGCACAACTGTTAGTGGTTCTGGGTCTAGATACGCACCGCCATAACAACGCTCTGGTCATTGATGACGACACCTTAGTAACATGCGTCGGATCGCACTTGGTGTTCGTGTCGCTGAGCAGCGACCGTCGGCGCTACCTGCGCGGCCTGGACGGTGGCGGCGTTGGAGCGGTGGCGGTGCACCCATCGCGGACGCTGCTTGCCGTCGGCGAAAAGGCTCGCAGAAATACGGGGCCGTGTGTGTACATCTATACATATCCCGAGCTGAAATGCATAAAGGTGCGGCTGCCTTGGGCCCCCAGATACGAGGGCCTTGTCCGTAGCAAGGGCGTCGGCTGCTGTTGCAGGCTGTTCTGCGTTCTGATCATAGTAAGGTACGCCTTCGACGCTCCAGCGTGTAGGCCCATGACGCGCCAACCTAATCAGCCTTAAAGCTAGCTTGCTTTCCCAGTAAGGGGTTGTAATATACAGGTTGACTATTTAATTCCTGGTGTGCTTGCCCTCTACCATGGATTGTAGGTTCTCCGTGCCGGCACGGAGCGCGCGTACAGCGCGCTTGCCTTCGACCTCAAGGGAGACACGCTAGCATCCGTAGGCTCCTTCCCTGATTTCCTGCTGACGCTATGGGACTGGCGTGCCGAGTCAATTGTGCTGCGCGCCAAGGCCTTCAGCCAGGACGTGTACACAGTGGCTTTCTCGCCGTTCTTCGAGGGCCAGCTCACAACCTCAGGTGTGTGCAACAAAAGAGCCGCTGCCGAGGGCCCCCGTTTGCAAGGAATCTTATGAAGGGGGGTACCTGGCTGTACTCGCTGGGTGAGATTAGGATAACGATAGCTGGGCCATCGGCGTTGTGGAAGGGATCAATAGCTGTTGTGAACATATGTGTCCGCGGGTGGACAGCCGAAGAGACAGCTGGAACAGTGCGGCTCCGCTGCACTGCACTTATTAGCTGTAGTCGTCAGTCTGAGTGTTACTCTGCGCTCTTTGACTCGCGTCCTGTGGCCCCTGTAGGCCAGGGCCATATCCGGTTCTGGCGCATGGCCTCCACCTTCACGGGCCTCAAGCTCCAGGGCGCCCTTGGCAAGTTCGGTAACGTGGAGCTAAGCGATGTTGCGGGCTTTGTGGAGCTGCCGGATGGGAAGGTGCTGTCCACCACAGAAACCGGCGAGCTATTGCTTTGGGACGGAGGTCTGATAAAAGTAAGTAGCGGCCGGGCCGCAACTGGGGTTGCTTATCCCGTCAATGTGGTCATTCGGTTCATGTAGCTGCAAAAATAAGTGCCCCCAGTCTTCAGCAGTTGCCAACAACCCATCAGTTTATTCCGTAACCGGTCCCTGATACGCCTGAGGCCTCCCACATTCCTCCCGTGAGCCGGCAGATGCTCAGTTGCCTTTGCCTCCGCAGCCTCCGTTAATACTTAAAAGCGTTAATACTTAAAAGCGCAATTATGCCTGCTCATTCAGCTCGGCCACCTCGACCGCAGTCTTGCCGTCCAGGTACTTTGCTATGCGATGCCCACCACTATGAGGGCAAAGGGCCGTGAAACAGGGTAGGGGACCAGGCAACAAGCCAACGAACCGTAATGACCCGGCAGGGGGGACAAAGGTTAGCAAGCTGCGCCTACGCAGGTATACATATCAACTTCCTCGTATTGCTAACCCTAAGATAGCCTCGGCAGTTTATTTCGAACCCTGGCTTGCACACGGTTACGTCAGCAAAGGGCCTTGCAACCATACTAGATAAAATTCATGCCCGAGCACCGGTGAGCGGATGGCGCCCAGCGTCTGACGCAGTCTCCAAGAGTAGCTTGACACTTCCGGCCTGGCCGTAACTAGCTGCGCAGTGCAGTGACGTGTTCTGATTGGTGCCAAAAGCGTCCAGCTTGGCTCGTAGGATTTCACTACCGAATTATATTAAGGCAGCAAGACTGGGCATGCTGATAATACACCAGGTCCGGATGCACACGAACCTGAAATGTTACGACTGGAGCGACCGGCACCCAACCCCCGAACAGGATTACTATTGTATGAATTCGCAGCTGTGCAGTTTGAAATCACGGACCCGGGATGGGTTGGAGAACAAAGGACGGAGAAAGGGAAAATTTAACCGTCATTCCGCTGGCCGGAATGATATCTGTGAAAATGGATGGCATGGTCCGGTCACAATTAATGGCATTCCGCCAGAATTGCATGCTACTGAACTGGTGGACAATGGGTCGGTTAAATGCTAGTTGCAAGTACCGGACCAAAGCTTTTTGTAGCTTGTGTGTGTAAGCCACGTAAGCTGCTTGGTCAGGTGGACACGTCACGAGTAGCACAGGGACCAACGTCTGCAGCGAGGTTTGGGCCGGATGGATGTGCTGGTAAGGCACACAATGTTGCATACTAGATACTACTGCATTTCTGTTTGCGAGTCGTTGTGCTGTCCTGTAATTCCCTCTCAACAGGTGGTGCTGCTGCGGCCGGGGGCGAAGCCCTGCCATGACGGTCCCGTGGAGGTGCTGCTTCACGACCGGGCTTCAGGGGTTATCCTGTCTGCAGGTGCCGATGGCTACGTGCGCGTATGGGACTTTAACCAGGTGTGCATCAGGAGCTGGGGAACTATTGCTAATGATAATTCGCAGTGGTGATGACGTCAGAAGGGAGGGTGCCAAGTGGGCGGTACTCTATCCTATTCATGACATTCCGCATTTATTGCCCATTCAAAAGGTATATTTTAGCCGCAATCGTAGATCAGGCTAAATTGGGTTTTGAGGAGGCCGCATAAGGAGAGCTTGCGCGCTTCAGTTGTCTGTTTGGTTATAAGGCCCTTCTAGCGTTTGGCGCCTTTGGCTTGTTTAGGGATTTGTTTGTGTTATTCTCTTGTCCTTAGGATTTAGGCCTTGTTCCTTTAGTCTTGCTGTTCTTTCGTCCTTCTTCTGCGTTTTGCATTCCTCCCTTTCCATCCCCGTAGCTGGTTGACTGACTGTTGACTGTGCTTTAGTTGTTGGTTAGAGCGGTTGGTGTGGAGTGGTCCAGCCTGGTTAGGCTGTGTGGGGGATTGTTCAATGCGGGGCGCCCGTGGAGATGGGGCCTCGCAGCTTCCTGGTGGTAGCCCTTGTCCGGTGTTCGCCGCGGAGGGTGAACCTGGAGATGCGGACTAAAAATGGCCTGTTCGTGCCGCCGTGCCCTTCTTTCCATTACCCACCAGGTCAACGATGCTGAGCCGCGGGAGGATGGACACAGCTTGGAGCTGAAGCCTTTGGATGAGGTGTTAGTGGCACCCGGGGCCCACTTGGTGGCGTTGATGTGGGAGGGCCGGCGCTGGGTGGCGGTGGACCTGGCAGGGCGCATTTATGTCATCGCCCTGCCGGTTACGGGATCTATAAGTGAGTCTCTCCCATGCTCACGCATTCGAGAAGGCTGGAAGGCTGCTCTGGCAGAAGGCGGGACTTATGACGCTGTGTTCGATGTGCAAGATTGTTCTTGTTCCGGGTGCAAGATTTTTCTGATGTCATCTCCAGTGTCTTTGGGTGCTGCTTCCCTGCCTTCTTAACATCCACGCACGGTCTTCGCCCGTCCTACGGGCATCCTACCAGGCAAAGGCGCTTCTGTCCTGTGTGTGGGGAGGCTTCCAGCTGGTGCCGTGGCGGGCCTCGCGCCGTCACCGCAGTCGCATGTGTGCATCAGCGCCAGTAGAGATGGTCAGATGCGGGTGCTGGACTACAGGTGCGCCTTCTGGCCCTCATACGGAACTCTTTTTCAACAAGAGCACAGCGCCACGTTATTTGTTGCTCTTTCGGAACAGAACGTTGCAAATTAGCCGCGCCAACGCCTGCGCAGAAACTGTCTTCAGGACCGTCAGGGCCTCATCATCGCAGTCCTAGGGTTTAGGACTGTGGTAAATAGGGGGAGCAAGAGTCTGGGTGAATACACAAAATGGGTTTTAGCCATGTAGAGGAGGCATGCCTAAGGAAAGATGAAGCGGACATATGAAGAAGCTGAAGGATGTGTTCTCTAAGTACTGCCGAAGGGCTTACCGGTGGGCCGATCAAGTCGTTTTCTTCCGTGCCTTATGCCGGACGTCCTCCACTCTCCGTCATGGGTTCCTGCAACAGGTCCGTTGTCTTCCTAACGCTCCCTCCTCATGTGTAGGACCGGCACGATACTGGCTGAGGCCGCCAGCTTACAGCCGATCACAGTTTTTGCTCCTATCCCCGCCTCTGCTGGCGCCACAAGCATGGCCGCTGTGGCCGGCTATCGGGACGGTGTCGTCCGGGTATTCACGCGCAGCGGCCCTCTGGTCGATCTGAATGAGCCCGATAGCCTGGACTCCAATACGTCGCCATTTCCTCAAGACTTGGCGCTGATAGGCGTGGCCAAGCCCCATAAGGGCGCCGTCCTGGCTCTGGCTGTGTCACAAGACGCAGCGCGCCTGGCTTCCTGCGGTGACGATGGCACCGTGTTCTTCTTTGACATGGCACCTGTGGGGCAGAAGGTGGCAGCTGCGGATGCGGAGGACGCATCATGCGGCGTGCTGGTGCCGCGCGCATATGTCCGGCTAGCGCAGGGCGGCGGTGCGGTGACATGCGCCACGTGGAGCGCAGACGGGAGAACTTTGCTGCTGGGCACCAACCGGGGCACAATACTACAGGTACGCAGCAGGGCTGCCTTTGGGGACAGATACGTCCCATAGGATATGGTGCATCATGTGCAACATGCCAGGGGCCCGCTGACAGAGGGACCGCCAAGTCTCCATACTTCGGTATTGACCGAACAGCTGCTCCGAAACCATTAGCCCTACGTCTTATAATGATTCCATCTCCGCGGTGCCGCTCCTGTCACGCCCCTCACATCGTTGGGCCTCCGTGCTGTCTGGCTATCGTTGATGCATATGCTAGGTGACCCTTCCGCCAGAGGGCCTGGACACCCACCACTCCTACGAATGGACGGATGCTATCGTGCATTCTTACACATTTTGTGTGCCGAAGCCCAAGCGGCCCAAGAAGGCCCAAAAAAGCAAGGACCGGAAGGAGGGAGACAACGCCGGGGAGCGGGGCGAGGCGCAGGAAGGCGGCAGCTCGGGCCAAGTGGACGGTGATGCCGCTAAGGGCGACTCGCAGGTTGGTACCTCCAACGGCATGGAGGAAACAAAAGGGATGGGTCCGATATGGCATTTTATGTTTTTCAGGCGTGATTGATGTTATAGCACGCCTCTCCTGTGTTGTATGGCGGGGCCCAAGACCCCTTTAATGTGCACGGAGTTTGGGGCCTGCAAAGGGCAGGTTGGCCAAGCCCACGCGCTATCCATCACTGGTAAACCTTGCATTGGCATTGCACCAGGCTGGGTTTAGGGCCGAGTGGAAATGTTTCTGTACATGAATGTAGTTCAACTTCGAAAGCAAACGCTTTAATCCTGTATGTGATTGCCGTTGTCTTAATTTATCGCTTCAGCTGTCGGATTGCTCGATTGATTGCGCAGGCCGGGGAGGAAGGGGCTGGGCAGGGTGAAGATGAGGAGGAGGAGGGCGAGGAGGAGGGCGACGAGGACGGTGATCAGGGCAGCCCCGACGAGCTAGCGGCCACTTGTGGAGAGCTGCTGACTATCGCTTTGGCGCCCGACGACCCAGCGACGTTGCTGGTCACGGCAGGCGGGAACGGACATGCGGCTCGAAAGGTGAGGATAAACAACCGGCAATGGAAGAGGTTGCAGCCGACGGGTGGGTCATTGGTTTTGTTGGGGTAAAAGGCATGAGATTCATTGGCTTTTTGTGCGCTGAGGTAAAAGGGGGAGTTATGGGAATAAGGTGCCTACATGTTTTCATAAAGCTTTGTACCGGTCGGTGCTCACCGACCTCTCTGGTGGGCCCTTCGCAACACTCATGTGGCCAGCATGACTCTCTCTGTCTCTGTAGGTAAACGCGACTCTAGCGCACTGTCCAGTCACAGGAGTTCATTCAGCATACCTTAAAACCTTAGAAGGACTTGGGATGGAAATACAATCATGGACGCAGTGCAAGGCCGCAGGGTGCCAGGGCGACTTAGCACCCCGCCGTATCCTCGCAGGTGTGGCGCGTGAACTTGAACGAGCCCCTGGCGGCGCCATTGCTAGATGGATTCGCATCGGCGCCCATCACATTCTTCGGCTATTCGGCGGACGGCAGTATGGCGCTGCTGGGCAGTGGTGACGGCTTGGTGCGGGTGCAGGCCCTTGACGGTAAGCAACCAGCAGTGTGGGTTTAATGGTATGCAGGTACGGATTCTGGTTTCTCCTGATGCATTGATGCGTTAACACTGGCCATAATCGCAAGTTATCGAAATCATGCCTTGTATCGGCCGAGCATGGCTGTGCACACGGACTTTTGTTATGTTGTCTGTGGAAACGTTATCCGCAGTGCACAGAGGCATGGCGAAGTGGACGTACCAGAAGCTTAATAACGCTAAACAATAAAATACTGCTACTACATTATCACTGGGAATATCGCGTTCATTCATTGCTTTTGCCTCGGCGTCCCATTGCGCAGGCCCCTACGGCGCACCTTTAGGGCCCTATTGGGAGAGTGCACTCCATGACATGCAGACGGGCCGGGTAACGGCAGTGGCGGTTTCCTACGACGGTGCTTACCTACTTTCTGCTGCACGAGATGGTTCGGTACATCTGCTGGTGAGTATCGGCCGCGGGGACAGGGGCTCGTGTGCGCGGCTCAACACCGCCTCAGCGGTTATTCACGCGCTGCGGCAAACCAAGAGCCCTGTCTGCAATCCGCAATTTCAATTCGTACGCGCAACAAAGGTTTACATGTTACATGCGTGCAGATGTTACAGCTGTTCGGCAGCGTGGAGCCCCAGGAAGCGCCCTTGGAGGACCTTCCTGACGCCAGGATGCTGCCAGCTCCCGTGGATGTGACGTCGCCTACGGCCTATACCCTCGAAGAGGAAAAGCAGCAAGCCGAACGTGACCAGCAGGTAGGGCACTCATCCGCGGCAATCCTCAGCACAACGACAGAGCGACCTTCTTTCCTGTCTTCCAATTCTAGGTCCGCATGGCGGAAGAGAAGAAGCTGTCGGTGCGCGAGCGCTTAGCCCGAATTCGAGCGGAGTTTGAGGTGCTGCTGGCGGAGAATGAGGCGCAAGCGGAAGCACTGCGGCTGAGCCGAGACGAGCTGGTGGTGGACCCTGGGCTCCGCGACCTGATGGAGGCAGAGGCGCTGCGGCGCGAGGAGGTGGCTCGGCTGGAGTTGGCGTGGGAGAGCGAGCGGCAGCGGCTAGGTTTAGCCAAGCTACGGAGTTACTTCCTGGACGGAGTGGAAACTGAGCGGGTGGTGGGTAGGGCAAGGACTGGGTAATGTTCTAGTGAGCACTCCAGCCGCTGCGCTAGATTTTCGCTGTTGGATGGACCATTTCACGATGGGCGATGGTTCAACTCGGAGCATTTGTGAATGATACCATTACAATACTGTGATCACAAGCCGTACATAACCAAATTCATAGTTCATCGGGTAAGACAAGGTTACTGCCGCGCAGTTATACTCGTGCCACGTCCCACCCACAGGCACTGTACTCGTTGCGCAACGGCAGCGTCGTGACGACCTTTCGTACCGCCAGGCTGTCAGAGGAGACACGCGCAGAGCTGGCAGCACTGCGGGCCGCAGCGGCGGCGGCGGCGTGCGCGGCGGTGGCAGGTGGCGACGGCGCGGGGAGAGATGGCATCGGCGGCGATGCGCGGAAAGGCAGCGACACAGGTACGCCCTGCGCTCAGCGCATATTTGCATGTCAGCTGGATTGTTTGTGAACCCGTGACCGCATCTTACGGCCATCAGCTTGGAAACTGTGTGGCCAAATTTTTCAGGCATACTACTGGAGTCTCGCTCCTGAGTGCAATACCATTATACGGATACCTCTTCCCAGTAGTGGGGATAAGAGGCAATGTGCTGGCTGCTTTTTCCTTAGGGTGTCGTAGTTTTGGATTGGCTTTGCAATTTGCAGTATATATCATACTTCCTGGTAACGCATTCATGTATTGGTGGTGGAAGGTGGCGGGCCGGCTGGAGATGCAGCCGCGCGGGCTCGGCTTGCTGAAGCTACAGCAGCTTTGGAAGAGGGCACCGCCAGCGGGAAGCTTAACAAAGCCGACCTGCGCCGCCTGTCACGCAAGCGGCGCGAGGCCGAGTGGGCGGCATTTAACGCCACCCGCCCCGACGACACGTACGACAGTCCCGCGGACCTTAAGGCCATAGAGGTGCGTTTGGATTCCTTGCCTGCACTATGGCCCGGACGTCGGGCTTCATGCTCGAAGAGACTTATTGGTTACTTCCCGTTTCACGTACATCCCTCTAGTGTTAACTGTGCAGGAAGCGCGCCGCACAATTGGCGATTTCAAGCTGAAGAGCGATCCAAACTTCGTGGTTCCGGAGGAGGAGCGCATGACACCCCAACGCAAGCGCCATGCGATGCTGGAACTGGAGGAAGCGCTGTACAACATTAAGCACGCCTTCAACGAAAAGTTCTTTGCATTGCGGGATGTCAAGCGCAAGGTGTTGACGGACGTGCGCGTTAAGCTCAATGCGCTGGCCGAGCTGGCAGCGTTGGCCAGTTCCACGGCTGGCGGCAGCACTGGGGTCACCGGCGGTGGAGGCGGTGCAGACGTCGAAGCTACAATCGCCGCGTACCTGGCGCCCTTCGCATCCATTCCTTCCACACTATTGCCAGATGAACAACCCGCGGAGGCTCGAGAGGCGGTCACAGACGAGGACCTCGCCGCGTTTGCATTGCGCAAGCAGGAGGAGGAGCGCAAGGCGGCAGCAGCGGCGGCGGGTGGGTTAGGAGGCTTTGCCACTACGGGCGGCGCAAAGCGTCCAGCAGCTGGTGCCACCGCACCTGCACAGGGGCATGGCGGCACAGGTGCAGGGAGCGGCGCCGGTACTGGCGCGGGTGGTGCGGGAGGGCTGAGTGCCTCTGAAGAGGCTTTGGCCAAAATGATGGCGGCCGTGCCGCAAAGCGAGCTGGAGAAAGGGCTGGCCGCTTACAACCGCCGCCGCGTGGAGCACATGCGCAGCAAGCTGACGGGTGTGTCAGGGCGGGCATCTTACGGGACACTGTGCACCCCCTGAAAACGGTTCGGGACAAATCACAGTACGAACCCGAAGTTGAAAGCTCGTATTTATGCAGCGACATGTGGAAAGCTGGAAATGTCGCGAACGTGGAGCGACTGCATCTGCTCCACATTCGGTGCTCCTGCCTCCCCAGGCGACTAATTTTTTATCACCTCCTCTATTCTATTACTTACCCTCTCGCAGAGGAGATCAACTCCATGATCGAGGCCTTCAACGATGCGCACGCCGCACTCAAAGCTGAGAAGCTGGGCCTAGAGGCGGACGTCAAGGCTGGCGAGATGCGGCTGCTGGTCATGTTGCAGGAATTGCAGTTACTGCGGGAGTTTGACAAACGCGAGAGCGTGCTGCTGCAGAAGCGGCAGGCTAAGCTGGATGACAAGCAAGAAATTGTGGACAAAATCACCGAGTGCACCGACAAGCTGGAGCAGAAGCGTGTGGAGCTCGAAGGCCTGATTGCACGGCGAGCGGCTGTCATTGCTGAGCTGGACGCCATCCTGCCAGAGACGGACCCCTACCGCGAGCCGCTCGTGCGCATCTTCCACCGCCGCATCAAGCGGTCCAAGAAGAAGGCGGGCGGCGGTGATGAAGATTATGATAGCGAGGAGGATGAGGACGAGGACGAGATGGGTGGGTGATAGACGTTGTGTGGGTCAAGTAGGCCACGCTTAAACCAGCACGGACTCATGCCAGACCTTTCCGCAGGGAAGCGCACGGTTATACAGCGTAGGAGGAACCTCACGTGCTGCCTGGATCGCATGTTGTCACGGTCACACCCGCGCCCCGCTCGCCACCATGCTCATCCCCATATCCACGCCTCGATCATTCCAATGTCCCACCCTAAGCGCACGCACACCTTCCCCACGGCCACCGTGGCGATAGCACGTGAACGGACTGTCTGGATTTGATCATCGCCTGACGTGCCCCTGCTGCCCTCTCGGCTGCGCAGGTGATGATGAGGCCGATGATGACGATGATGGCGGCGAGGAAGTTTGCCCGGCTGGCTGTGACCAGTCCGTGTATGAACGGGTATGTGACCTGCGGGAGAAGCGGCTAGACGAGGAAGACATGATCGCGGAGTTCCAAAAGACTATCGAGGTGAGGTGCGAGAGCAGAAAAGGTTTTAGCGAGGGGTGCAAGTTAAGACAATTCGGGAGCACATGTGACTCGGGTTGCAAAGGAGTTGTATTTTGGCACTACCTATCCTGCAGGTGCTCCGCAAGGAGAAGGAGGCATTAGCCAAGAAGCAGCGGCTGGTGGAACAGGGCTTGGCAGCTGTGAACGCAGATATGGCGGAGTTCCAGAAGGAGAAACAGGGCCGGCTCAACCAGGTGGAGGTGGTGGTGTCCCTCAAGATGCACCAGGTGCGTGGGTTCACAGCCTGGATGCTGCAAGCAGCGCTATCAAACATATATTTTCAACATATTAGCCATCAGACTTCTGTGTGATCCTATAGCCACACTGTTACTATTCAAGCACTACTAAAGCTTTGCATTCAAATAATCTGCGAGGCCCTTTGTTAATACGTGACGGGGCAGGCGGGTTCTGGCGGCGTTTTGACAATGCAGGTGGAGTATCTGATTGACGGTTGCCTACCAGATGACCTGTCAGCGGCATTGGTTTTCAGCGCAACACAGCTGCGACGACTGCAGAGACGGGTGGATGAGCTGGAGGATGAGAAGGTGGCGCTGCGTGCGCAACATAAGGATCTCAAGCGGGAGCAAGCAGCGCTTCTGAAGGACAAGGCCGAGAAGGAGAAGAAGGTGGGGGGAGGGAGGACAAGGTCAACGTAGGGCATGCTTGACTGCAGTTTGCAGCCAGCGTGGCAGAGAACAGCGGCTGTCCGGGGATGATATGTGGTGCGGTTGTTTGTCTGTATTCAGTATGCGCATGGTATTATGTGTGCGCGGTGTTTTTAAGTGCTTGCTTAATGGTTTCTAAGTTATTGCCTAGTCCACCTTAGTGGGAAGCTATTGCGTGCATAATAACTGTGCGATGCTGCGCCCCAGCGTTTCCCCTTGCCTTTCGACCACAATCCTCAAGCGGTAAAAATCTGCGTAATTGGGTTCGCTCCATAACGGTTTACAATGCTTCGCGTCAGGTTGCCGAATTGGAGGCGCGCGCACACGATGTGCAGATGCTGAAGTTCGGGCAGGTGATAGATCTGGAGCTGCTGGACAAAGTGAGCAGCAGCCGAGGAACGGAGGACCTCAAGGAGGAGCTAAGGAAGCAGGCAAGTAAAGCGGTAAACGAGCCCATAACAAGTTGAGGGCTGCATGTTTCGCAGCTGTCGACAGAATCTGCTGTTGCACTATTGAGTGCGTGCATCTACTTTTCTACACAATAGATTTCATGAAATTTGACGGAGGCGAGCAACTCGGCACTGTCCGTTTGCCAGTAAGAATCAGAGCTGCAGTTATAAACACGGCGACCTCATCAACTGACCTTAATGCTATTCGATTCCGTTCACTGGCAGCTTTTTGGCAACGCGCATCTGATTTCCACGCTTAACGCCTTGCAGGAGCTGCAGTACGCGCGGGAGCTTGCAGAGTGGGACGCCAAGATCGCTGCCCGCATGGATGAGTTGGTGGTGCTGACGAGGGAGAACACTGCCTGCCTTAACGCTGTGAGCGAACTGACCGCTGCACAGCGGAAGCTTGAGACGGGCCTCACTGCCACCCGCAAGGGGCTGTTCGCGGATCCCGTGCAGCAGCGAAAAGCCGAGGTGTGTCAGGGTTACGCCACAAGTTTGGACTTCCATCCCGTGCCCTTGCACCGGAGGCAGCAAATGTTGGTCCATGTGTCGCAAAGCATATCTAACGGGTGGCAGCCGTGTGCACTCCGTCCGAGCAGCAGGGGACCAATGGCCCGGGGTCATTACCAGAAAGCAAACAACGTGTTGCAAATGAAGCCAATTAGGATAAGCGGCCACCCGTCGGATGGCAGGTGGGACAGAGACCTACTTTACCTTATCTTCGGCCTTCCGTACGTTACCATGTCGTAAGTCAAGAGGACTACTGCTCAAGCGTTGCGCTGCAACCGTGCCTGCCCTTATCCCGCAGGTGGAGGAGCGCGATGCGTTGGTGCAGCTAGTTAATGCACAAGCACAAGAGATTGACCGTCTGAAGACTCAGTTGTTAGCATTGCGCAGGAAAGATACCAGTATGTATGCGTGATCTGGGGCTCCGTATTAATGGAGCAATCAGTTAGCACTTGTCCATATAGGTCCACATGCCTGCTTCTCAAGGATGCCCCAAGTATCACGAGCGAGATTTATGGCTGTAGCGTCCGCACCATCTTTTTGGCAGGTGTCAGCAGCATCTTGGCCGTGACGCCCGTTATTACCTCTTTGGTACAAGTATACCCAATCGAAATTTCTGTTTGAATACAAATGGTTGCTTTACGGGGCCATGGGGCCGTGCCCAAGCCATGCACGGGCACGGTCCGTGTTTTACCCGTTGGGCGGGACCCTGCCTTAAAAGCTGCCCAAAAGAATTTCGTTGGAAATCACAGGCCGTGGCTGCATCGCGGCCCGCAGACACACGTAATCTGTTAGGGAAGGTCTTAGGAAGGAACTGCAGCGCAATGCGCTGGCTTCTTTGCGATTCTGGACCTGCATGCGCCCATCATGGCTGAACAGCGCGGTATCACGCCAGCCATCATCCCGTAACTGTTTAGATTTCGAACTTGAATGCTTCTCTTTGTTTTCTTGTTAATATTATTGTGGAGTGCTGTGCGGTCCCGGGTCCTGCAACTGAATTTTACTCATAAGCTCACTTGCTTATTATGAACAGGAAAGATCCAATAAAAGAAGCAATAGATAAAGAACGTAGGAATAAGCCACAACGTGGCGAAGTAGACCTGCATCGACCTGTACAATATTAGCAGCAGCGCCCGAAACCAGCATATGTAAGGTGAGACGTTAGATAGGCAAGATGGGCCATTCGTCCAACGGACGCACACCAACCAAGGCGTTATGGACTTTGGCAACAAAATCATTGTGCTTAACGACCAATTGCCTGCTGATACCCTGCATGCATACATGACACGCCCAGGGTTTACGCCCCTAGCCAGCCTTGTCGCACGTACGCACGCACGCTTTGCACAGTTAACGAACGTTTCTGATCGCCTGGCATGTGCAGCACCGTGCAGCATTGTGTGCAGGAATCCCGGCATGCCAGCGCAACAAAGCTGTCACCCCAACACCTCCTCATTCCCTCCCCATCCTTACGCAGCCCCGGGACGTGGTTTCTTGTGACTTAATTATGTCACTACCACAGACCAAGGGCGGTGACACCGCCATTTGTGTCCCCGTGGGCAAATTGACCAAGTTTGTCACATTTGCCCCCACGTGTGATCAGATCACGACCATTGACTTTGTGATACTGCTCGTCAAACATGTGATCTGCAAGCATGGTGCCATTGATGCCCTCCTCATCACAGATCATGACCAGAAGCCATGCATAATGCTGCCAAACGACTCAGCTTCAACCAGCTGCTCTTGTCCGCCTTCCACCCTCAAATGAATGCATGGACAAAGTGAACGTGTAAACCGTGTGCTGCAGGACGTTATCCACAATTATGTGGGACCTGATATGACAGACTGGGAGAAATACCTTGACATGGTAGAATTCGCCATCAACAACAGCAAAAACAAGGTCATAGGGTACATGCCCTTCCACCTCCTGTGTAGTACATATCTACACATGCCGCTGGAATTCGGCCGTTCCAAGCACCCTGCCATCCATGAGCTCTATGATGTGCTAAAAAAGCCAAAGAGTGCTTACATGTGGCAAACCTACATACGCCAGGCTCAGAATACTTACAGAAAACGGTGACCTGCATACTTCCAAGTTGATTGGGCAGCAAGATTCTGTAGTTCCTGGGGTATCTATGGGTAGTATCCGAGAGGGCCAGCTGTCTGGCATCTTTCGATCGAGCCTTTGCTGTAGGCGGATAAAACAGAGATACAAAAAGTTCTGCTCAACTCCAACAACGAAGTTCTCGTTCTGAGCACCAAACACGAAAGGGTGTGGCAAGGTCATGCCCAGATTCATTGCCATGCACCGTTCCCTATCCTAAGCCTGGTGGCTGAAGCTGCGGTCAGACTGAAGCTATTGGCTCAGTTGTAAACACACAAGGTCCCCTAAGATGACCCTGAGAGTTAGGGTGCCATGATTGCTTCTGTGCAGTGGCATATTCAATCCGGACTGCCAATGACTTGTTTCTTACGAGAAACAGGGTGGTAAAGGATCTGCGGGGGCCTCAGTGAGAAGATGAGCAGCAGGATAGCACGGTTCCATAGCCGTGTCCTTATATATCTTATCCATCCTCACTGGGAGGACTCAGTCGTGGTTGAATGCCCCACCCGTGAAAGGACGAACCTATGGCCCTGGGTGGGCCATGTGGTGTGGTGTGGGTTGATACCCACCTAAATGCCGGGTGGTCCAGTCAGGACTGGCACATGGTTAGGGGCCTCAGAGAGCAAGAGAATCTGCGAATGAAATCAAATGTGAAGTTAGGGTCAAGTGAACCCTAGCGGCCTCATCAAATGAGGGGTACACATGCCTGGTTGGTGTAATATCCCGAGGTTCCCTATAACACACGCCAGCCTAAGGGAGGCGTGACCATAATAACAATAACACATTATGTGTTCCATGTGTCATTGCTGTTGTATGTAGTTGTTTATTGCCGCAATCGCCTCTCGAGATGTTGACAGGGTGCTTCTTGCACCTTATATTGTGATAGTGTGTGCCGTACGTCTACGACTACGTACTACAGCTGTGGCCTAACATGCAAAGCAGCAATGCCCCCCCTCCCCTGTCATACCTGTGGAGGAAGGCGACCCATTGTGGTTAGTGGATGAAATCCATGCCCACAGAGCCGCACACAGCGGCCGACACCAATAGTAGTAGAGTACGTACCGGATGCGCTATTGAGACCATGGCCGCGATTCCTGGGAAACAGCCCAAGATTGCCGTCACAATTGCCCCCAGGCAGTCCAAGAGGAGTGAAAAAGGTTAGTACCAACAGGATATTCCTGTACGAGTGTCATACCATGCAAGTGTTTACAGAACTTGCCGGGCCATGCAGGGACAACAATAATACAAGCAGAAGTATTGTAACTGGGGAATAGGCACCGTAGTATGTTATAAGTATCGGGTGGTCATGTTCGTTTACATTTTAGATAATGTTTAGGGAAGGTGTTCAGCAGACAATAGGGTGGGTTAATCCACACATGATGTCCTGATGTGTTAAATTTAAGAATTACAGAGAGGTTATGTGCCAAAGCGGGGGTGAAGGTAAAGTGTTTAATGATGGTCATTTTCTGGGTACATGAAATCATCCTCAGGTGCTATGCTTTGGCATACCAGCCACTAGGAAAGTGAGTGGAACCACCAGAATCCACTGCCAGCTTCGGAGGGAGCTTGACGGATGGTTTAGCGGATGGGGTTACTTTCAGCATGTTCGACATGTTGAGCTCATAAGGTACTACGTTAGTTGTAGCTTGGAGGTTAGCAGCATTAGTTGCCGGTGTTGAGAAGGTTAGACCGCCGGCTGATAATGAAGAATGTCGACCGCTTGGATAATAAAGCGGACAAGGGTTACTGACAGGTCGTTGAAAAGGAGTTAGGTGAATTATTTATTTTGCCGTTTTGCGACGTACGCAGTTTGCCATGCGAAGTACGTTTTGAAGGGATATACGCAGGACGCTAGTTTCAGCTTCGTGGATCTTCCGTTAGGAAGCCTTTAACTAGTCAGATTTTAAGCATGCGCGTTCTCATCACCAATTTCAGACGGACTTGACCAGCGCGACGGACCACTCGGACTAACTTCGCGACAACGGTAGCTTCCACGTGTAAGTATCACGCCACTTATTTAAGCCATTCTCTTTAAGTACACATGCAAGAATATCTGACAATATCATGTTTAATCAACCTGACCTGCCGCTTGATTTGGCTACCACGTGAAGCAGGGACCGCACTGCTTTCCACACAGACCGAAACTGTATACGTCTAGGGCCAAGCGAGAATGATGATTCTTTGAAAACTGCTGCTGATGCTCGGGGTTCAGTTCAGGACATATTTCGGATAACAGCGCTGTAGCGGGAAGTTCGTTGTGCGCGGACAGGAGACGGCAGATATTCATTCCGTGACCTATAATATATTTTTTGTCCTCGGCATTACAAACAGCATAACACTAAAGTGGCCCCGGCAGCAACGCCACCGGCGGCTAACCTAATGGAACCTGAGAACCGACGCCACTGCCAAACAAAACCTACCAAGACTTGACTAGCTGACCCTCGTTAAGGTGGGGCTGCGGGCCATGTATGCGCTTATCCATAAGCTGAGTCTTCAGGGCCTTTTGCTACCTAGGATTGGTTTAAAATGTTTCGATGCGCAAATTAGGTCCATTCTCTCTTATGGGGTCCAGGTCTGGGGCCCTGAGAGACTCTTAGAAGTTTTAAGGGCTGAGGATACCGCGGGGTGTGGCTGCTTTGAGAAGGCACTCAAGGATCCTATGGTAACGTTACAACAATCCTTTTTACGTGCGCTAGCAGGTGTCAAAGTTGCACCTAATAGTTTACTCTTCAGGGAGTTTGATCAATACCCGCTTCAGGTTTTCTGGGCTAAATTAGTTTTCCGTTTCTGGAATAAGTTGGTTGATGCTCGTGGTTCTATCTATTACTGGGTTTTCAGGGAAGAGTTGAGGCTAGCCCTTCTCACGAATTGTCAGGGTGAGACCTGGGGTGCCCAGATGCTTCACCTCCTGAGGATCATGGGTTGTGACCTGGTTGGGCATTCTGCTATTACAGATATAGAGGAGAAAGTTAATGCCTTGGCGGCTTACCGGGTGGACACTGCTAAACTTGTGGAGGGTTTGCAGAGTAAGATGAGGGCAGGTTGGAGGAGTGATAGGATTGCCATAGATCCACGAGACTTTGTGTCAGATGGGCTACATCCAGGCATTAAAATGTGCAGATATCATCACTGGATGGGGGACTCTAAGCACATGGCGGGCTATATTCCGCACACACATCACATCAGCCTTATCCGTTTCAGGCTTTGCTGTTGGGTTATTGAGGTGAACCGTCCGAATGGGAGAGTTAGAGCACTTCGCTATTGTCCTATGTGTGAGAGTGGCGTGGTTGACGATGAATATCATGTCCTTATGGAATGTCCAGCTTATGAGAGCATAAGGCTAGAGTTGTTGCAAGCTGGGGACGTTCTGAGAGGAAACATGATCGCTATTATGAGCTTGGATAACCAGCGCATTCTGGCCGAAGCACTTTATGAGATTCGTTGTATGAGAAGATCTTGGGCAGGCGAATTAATAATATAGTTTACCGTTATCAGCAGTTCCTTTTCTTTCTTTTCCGTTCGTTCTGTTTCTCTTGTCTTTTTTTATACTTTTTCTGACGTTCTTTTTTATCTCTTCTTTGTCTTTTGTCTTTTTTGCTTCGCGGTCCGTGAGCCTCCTGGCTCGTACCGGGCCTTGCGAGTTCAGAGTAACTTGTAATCAATCAATCAAAGCTGACCTGCCTGCTGCTCCGTAAACAGCCTTGCTGATTGGCTTGATACTCCCGCTTGACCCCACTACAACTCCCTACCGAAAACCCCATATTTGATTGGATCAGTGGCCGGCCGTGACATTTAGGTTCATGATGACCGAGGCCGATCTAGGCCTCGTGGATAGCAAAACCTGAGGACGTGCCATGCCGGGTGGTGAGGGCGGGTATAAAAGGCGAACCCAAGGTCACAACACGGCGAATAGCCGGAAATGTTGCGACCTGAGACTAACCTCAATGCCGCAGTACAGCAAGGACGAGCAAGATGCACTTAGTTACTTGCTTCGTCCAAGAACCAACCTTCTCGCATCAAGCCAGCGTAACAATTAAATCGCTCGTTGATCGCCTTTTTACGATAACCGATTTCATACTTCTAGCTAAAAATCATTTACCTCATTATATGATAATAATAGTTATTCTTATTATTTAATTGAAGGATAAGAGTGATTGTCTACCTTGCAATATCGTCGCTTTGACTATATGGCGCTGCTGGGCTGCCGGTTAGCTTATGGTCTTCCGCTTTCAGAGCACGCGCCATTTCTTTGTTAAGCGGCTTATCATTTTTTGCCACATATGCCTTTGCAACATTTCCGGTTGGCGTTAATCAGCGTATCGTGCCAATCAGGTGTGCTTCGTCCGCGATCCGTGCACCCCGCTGTTATTCGTGATCAATTGTACATGCACATGTACACGACGTCAAGGCCTATCGAACGGTTCCTCGATAGGGCCACTTTGCCGCCCTGGCCTCGCATGTACGACTGTACGAAAATTATATTCGCGGGCCACGGTCCTGATTGTCTGATGGGCCGCTGAGTAAGTCTTACTCACATGCTAATTTTGATATGATATAATTTATAGCAAGCTGCAAGAATGGTCTTCTGATGTTTTCTAGTTTTATCAGTCAGTTTATACCAATATCGCAAAAGAGGTGGTAAATCTGAGTTATCGCACGGCTGGAGTGTATCCAATTAATGCCAGGATGCTGCTAGCGCATAGCGGCATTTCCCATGTTAATATGAAGAAGGTCCCTTGGCTGCTCCTAGCCATGGCAATTGCGGTCAGCTGTTCTTCGTGGATGCTCCATCACAGATTGAACATTATTGATCATAGATCCTTTCATGCTTCAACGTGCAACAAAGTCGACTGTGTCGTTGTCCTCCGTGGTGGCTTCTCCAGGCGACAGACAAGCAAAAAACAGGTGCGGATGCGCATTCCCTGTAGCATCATGGATGAATGAATCGCAATCCCCTTGTAAATGTAAAATGGCGCCCGCCAACCATGCTGCGCAGTGTGGTAGCTCCGGCTCTACGGAATGTAGCATACAAGTTCCCGATGTGTCCGACGAATGGAGGTAGGATGCTAATAACTTATTTCTGCGAAGGCAGAATGGGAAGAAGCAGTACCGGCACGTGCTTGCAGTTTGACAGCCTGGGTGCGCCTGGACAACAACTTGGACGACCTGCTAGACACGACGGCGATTTCGTTCGGCCCAGTGAGCCTGAAGTTTGCTGCACCTGCTGTACCGTATGTGGCCGTGGAGGCAACTTGGCCAGAGATAAGGCGGACGTTTATATATAAACAAGGCTTCCGTGCGCATTGCGCAGACCTCGCAATCCGCTCTAGCCAGGCACCCTCGCGTGATGATGCGTTGCGGCAGTGCGCACAGTTACCAGGTGAGGTTTGGTCGTAATGCACTAACATTTATAGAATCCCGCCTTCCAAGGCCCCGGTTCACCATTTCCTTGCACTCCGGCCCCACTAACCGTTTGGCACTATGCAGGTTGCACTGTTATGACGCGAAACTTGCAGGACCATGTTACTTACTTTTGCCAGGGGACATATTCCGTTGAGACACGCGATTCGGCATGGGACACAGCAATGCTGTCAGAATCGCCTGCCTCAATAGATTATACTGGGGGAGTTGCCGTGAAGAGCTGGTAAGCATGGCGAACGGGATCATCGCTCCCTCTGCGTGGCAGGGCTGGGTTATCGTGATGCACATGCATGCATAAGCATCATCCCCACCGACAAGCCCTGCTGACCGCGATATTGCAGGAGTTACCTTACGTTGACTTGCGAGTCAGGCGTGCTGCTTTTCTATTTGAATGGCATCCTCCGTCAGAGACTGGATATAAGCACACCCGCAGACTTCACGCGAGTCGACGTGGGCTGGTCGGCCCGGTGGTTTGAAGGCCTCTTTCCTGGCGACATAGGGAACATTCACGTATGGCGCCGCAAATTGCAGCCCAATGAAGTGGTGATGAGTATGTCCAACGAGCTCCCTGCCCGTGACCATGTGATAGATGTGACTCCATCTGCGCTCTGGACTGCCCCACCGGTCACTAAGTCTGGATGGACTAGTCAAACACCGCCTAACCAGCCATCAAACTGCGCTGCGTCTGTTGTGGTGCCTTTCCTTGACCATACTCCCGTCCACCAGCTGCAGATGGTCGCGTCTCACTTGCAGCAGCACGCTGGCGACTCGTGCCAGGTCAACATTTTCCTTGTCGCGTGCGCGCGTCAGGCCTTACACAGTGCCAGCTTTGGCGGCCTCCGCCAAGCCGTGGTCTTGCAGCCCGCGGCGAAACTGCAGTGGGATGCGTGCGTCCGGTACGGGTTTCAGCAGGCGTTGACGCGGGACTTGGAAACGCCATATGTCGCCGTAGTGGCTGGATCGTTGCTGCCCTTGCAAGGCTGGCTATCGGGCCTTGTCAGCGAGCTCCAGCAACACACAGACGTCTCTGTGGTTTTCTCGAAGATCTTGTTCGCGAACGGCACTGTTAAGGCATATGGGTCTCGTTTCGAGCAGGTGTACGATGATTATTTGGCGCGCCAGGTGGTACGGCCCGTAGAGATGTATGCGGGCTATCCATGGAACTATGGCCCAACCATGAAAACCATGGTTGTACAAGCTGCCGGCTGCTCAGCTTGGCTTATGCGCTCGTCCGGCGTCAATAAACTTCTAGAAGATGGAGGATTTTCGTTGAGTCTGGGCAGCTACCTGGCCTGCTCGGACATGGCGCTTCGGCTTCATCAGGCAGGCCGTACGGTGCTGGTGTCTCCGCTGAGCAGCTTTATCGATACTGAGACACAAACACAGCGGGAGGATCCAGCCAAATTGCAGACATTCGAACAAACTTGGGGTCCTAAGCTCGAAATGCAGTACGTTTCGGGTCTGGCGCTTAGTGCGACTGTGACTTGGGTAATGCATTGCGGCGGGTTTGCGGGGATTGAAGCCTTTAACCTCGTTCAGCACCTTGAGGGTAAGCTGAGGCTCAGGGCTCAAATTCAACGTGGTTGGCCATTCTGTGAGCACCCGGACATTCTCCACGACATGCCCCTTGCATTTTCTGAACGCGTATATCGGCTTCGGCACCTCTCAGCGTACCTGCCTTCGGACATCGTCATTCACCATAAGGATTATCGGCAGCTGGCAGCATGGCCCTGGCCTCCAAACAACTCGTCTGCTTACTTGATCGGTCGTTATTCATGGGATGTGGACCGTGTCCACCGTCAACAGGCAGATCAGGTGAAGCGGGAACTAGATGAGGTTTGGGTCCCGTCCAACTGGCATGCTACATCCTTACAGCAGGAAGGTATCCAAGTGGACAAGATTATTGTTGTACCTGAAAGTGTCGACTCTCACCTTTATGATCCGGACATTTGGGACCCGCTGACCTTGCCACGGCAGCGCAGACTGTCTTTCCTATCTTCATTCAGTATGGACAATCACGCGGGTTGGCAAGAAGTGCTTGTGGCGTACCTGAAGGTAAGTGAGTGCTTGATGCCATTGTAACCTTAATGTGTGATGGTGCATGACTCACTTTGTACACTGCAGGCCTTTCGTAACCAAACAGATGTGTCACTATATATACATACGGCAATATTCCCTCAGCGAACATACAGGAGAGACATCATTTACGAATGTATGCATACTTTCTTGCACAGCAGCAACGATACATATCTTCAATCCATTAGCCTATATCCGGATCATACAAGTGGCGCACCGCACGTGTATGTGTTCGGTCAGCAGCTTACACAGCTTGAGCTGGTCAGGATTTATTCTTCGGTTGATGTGGTGGTAGTACCGTCCAGAAGCGAGGGGTGGGATGCTTCGTACATGGAGGCAATGAGCCTCGGCAAGCCACTAATCGCCTCTAATTGGGGCGGTTTGGCTGAATATATCCAATCAGACTTCGCTTTCTTGCTGAACTACACCATCGCTCCGGTAAATTCCTTGGATGATGGGTTCCGCGGAGCAAATTGGGCCCAGCCGAGTGTCGGGGGATTGGTTACTGCATTTCGTACGGCATATGGAAACGAAAACCTACATGCCATGGGGCAGAAGGCTAGATGGAAGGTTGTAGAAGTCTACGACAACGAGGTGGTCAGCAATATGATCCTGGAGAGGTTGAAAGGAATTAGTGAATCCAGGAAGTCAGAGAGTCGCAGTGCGAAACACCTCGATATGGCCAAAGACCAGTTACCACCAGATGTGCAGATGTGCTCCCTGCTTCCGAAGGCCAGTGTTCAGTTGAGCCGAACGACGCCTGCGCTTAAGGTTGCTGTGGTGTCGACGGCGCCACCGCGGCGGTGCGGAATTGCAACCTTCAACAGCGCTCTGCTGGAGTACTTGCAGCCGCTGTTGCCACAGGGCAGCTCAGTGGAGGTCTTCCCGCTGATTTGGGACACTGAGATGCCTGCGCTCGGCGGCAAGCCTGTGATGGCTAATGCTATACGACAGAAAAACTATGGCGATTATGTGGACACAGCTCGCGTGATTAATGGGGGAGGCTTCAATGCGGTTATATTGCAGCACGAGTTCGGGATATGGGGTGGCACGGATGGCAGCTTCGTTGTTTGCTTTGCGAAAATGCTGAGGTTGCCTGTTGTCAGCGTAATCCACACGCTCAGTGATAACCTGCAGGATACGCACCAATACATATTGCAACACCTGGTGGCAACGTCGACGGCCGTTGTCGTCATGTCAGAGTCCTCGCGGAACAAGCTGGGCGCCTTTCACGGTATACCAAGCGACAACGTGGTTGTACTGCCACATGGCGCCCCGGTGATGTCTGCAGTAAATCCCGTGGCGGCAAAGGCAATGTTGAATCTTACCGGCAAAATTGTTCTGATGACGAATGGTCTAATAAATCCTATGAAAGGAATTGATCTGGTTCTGAAAGCATTACCTGCGATTGTGGAGGAGTTCCCTTCAGTTATTTACTTGATCGTCGGTGAGCCCCATCCGGACTGCGGCAAGCCCTGTGCCGATTACTTCGCCGAGCTGGTTGCAACGGCTTCGGATTACCGTATCGTAGATCATGTTAGGTTTGTGACTAAGTTTCTTGATAACCGTCTACTGCTTCAGTACGTGCAGGCGGCGGACATTTATCTCCTCCCATACAAGGACCGCATCACAACAAATTCGGGCACCCTGACGATGGCGCTTGCCGCCGGAAAAGCGGTTGTGTCCACGCCTTTCGATCACGCGGCCTCTGTGTTAATTGGGCGTGGTGTGCTGGTGGATTTTGATAGCCCCGTGTCGTTGCAAGATGGAATACTTGAGTTGCTACGCGATGATAGACTCAGGACAAAATATCAGCGGGCGGCTCGGGAGTTCTCATTGGGTCGTGATTGGCGCTCAGTGGCGGGAAGATATGCAACCTTGCTAAGAAATATTACCGCGTCTTTTTAGGAGAGATCATTAGAGCTCTACGTATCAGCGCGCGCTAATGCTATTATTCTGGTGACCCGTTTCTTGAAGATGCGTGTCATGAAGTCGGGACAGTTCCTGGTACGGTGCATCGGACCACAGCTAACTGTTGCGGGGGTCGGAGGTCCTCACTGTCCGAGCACGGCATACTGTGTGCTGCGTTGCGTGACCGTTTCCTTTGACGTGATGGACCAACTTGGACACAGCACAACGCGAATGAATGACTTAACAGCAAAGCATTAATGATGTTTATTCTTGTGCAACGTTATGGAGTCTTGATTGGGGATTATTTGGAATGATGTTTGCCGGGTATGCACCTTTTTTCATAACAAATCTCTTTCCTGAAGGAAGGGGCCACGAGACTCACGAAGAACGCACTTCGCACGGATGCCTGTGTGCACTTTGCCCTATTGAGGGATAAGGGACGGTGGAATATCGGATGTGTTATTTCTAATGATGTCTTGGACGCGCACTGAGCATTATTGCAGGATTGGCACATTGAGACGATTAAGATGGCGAGGGATAGGTTGAAGGATGCACATGCGTCAATATGCACATGAGTGCGTGCTAGGTAGTTATGAAACAAGAGTTGTACGTTCTCTTATCTGGACCTTGCCCTTTTCCTGAGTAGATTTTGAGTGATTTGGGTCGGCGTGCGTCGTGATGTGTGCCTGGAATTCTTCGGAGATATATATGAGATACGCCAGATCCTAAGGCGCGGAGAGATAGACAGGCAGACCGCTCTCCCCTGGCTACAAATAGTAACATCTGCGGTGATGTAGGTTAGTGCAGCCATCCGAATGGTTTGCGGCCTTATTAAAATGAGTGTCACGTTGTCATTGCGCACGGCCATGCGCTACAGGAGCTAAAGTTTATGGTGTTACACTGTGGGCAACTCGCCCTGCAAAGACGAGCACCGGGGGCCCTCACCGGACCGAGCCACAGCGCAGAGGAGCAGCTTCCCTCCCTTATAAAACTGGCCTTCCGATAACATCCCCGAATTCGGCCCTATTCAATGTAGCATCGTTGCAAGCAGAAAGACATAACGTCATGCAACAACTCATGTAGACAGGTCTGAATCATTAATGTGCATGTATTAAAAATGTAATGCTTTTGTTTTTTACCGTGATGAATATGTCGTGTTCAAGCTTGCACATTATTTCGATCTGCAGAAACACAGCTGAGCAGTATACGTGTATCGGCCTCCGTACTTGATCTGAAGTCCTCTGAGCAGGCAAAGTGATTTGGGCATAGGAAGTAGGGGTCAAACCTTGTCGACCGCAGCTTCCTTTGCCGAGCAATGTACGATACCTGTAAGTGTGGAACTACCAGCCCGCATCCCTTACATACTGTCGCATATGAGTAATTGGCCGGGCATACCTGGGCACAAGAATGGAGTACAAGTCAAAGCCGAGGTACTTGATAAGGGACTTCTTGACGAAAAAAGTCGTTGCTCGTCCAAGAAAATTCAAAATAACGCCCAACCGTCCCTGTACTTGTCAGGCCGCTCTCGATCCAGCTTAAGCACCCTAGCATACCACTGCATAACTGCGGGCGTTCAGCGCCACCTGGAGACGCACGTGTACTAATGAGACTAATGCGATCATTGTAAATATGGTCCTGGCAAAGCTTTACGCCAGCTTGACCAATTTTAGTAGTTGGGCCCCCGATGTACAAGATTGTTACTCTGGCGCTGCCCGTCGCAAAGTGTGCCAAAGCACAAGACCCGGAGAAGTAGCAGGCTGCCAGAGGCAGGGAAAGATAGCTGACAAGAGCAGCTCCCGAAATGCAGGCATTAATGATCAGGACTGCTGCCGCCAGGAGAGCAAACATAACAGGAGCGAAAACTGCGGGCGAAAAAAGAACATGCGAGTGAAGCGCACAAACTCGCACGAAAATAATGCGCCGGCATGCAGCGAGGCCGAACGCCGATGCGACGCCGATCCCAACCGCAGCCACAAGGGTCAACAGTCCAAGAAGCGACCAGCCTCAACAAGTGCTACAACGGCAGGCCCGACGCTACCAACAAAAGCGGCTGCGAAATAGCCTCAAAAACGCTCCACCTCGATGCTTCCCGAAGCAAAAAACAGCACATGGCGAACGGAACGAGGAAAAACCGGAACAGGGGCACCATAGGCCAGGAAATCCCGCTGGCGCCTAGGCCGGAAGGAGGGAAAGAACCTAAGGCAAAACCAAGCTCGCCCAGACGGAGATTTGGGTCTTGCCGCCATGGAAAACTACCACCCGCAGCCTTTCCCATTCCCATTCCCTGCCCACTTGCCTGTGCTGTAAACTTTTAGATGCTGGGCGCGCGAGCAGGCCCATGGTTTCACGTTAACAGTTTCGAGTGTCTTCTTATCATCTTCTATATAACGACTTCGGTTTCAAGGGATTTTTGCACGCTGCTGTGTGCGGACATACACCCAAAGAGCTTCTGGAGAAATGACATCTTTTGGGGGTGACATATTGTTAAAATGCAGATGATTATAAGTTCCTAGGCTCAACCATGATCGGAAATGAGTAGAATGACTTCGCGTTGCATGCACATACACGTGATTTCCGGGCAGTGGATTTCAGAAAGACAGTCGCGGATGTTACATAAGATTGGAGGACTCAAAGTTTTCACATAGCGCAAGTTTCCCGCTTTATGATATGCTACCATAGTTGATATCTCTAGGGGTTGTGATACATAATGTCGTCTGGACTAGTATTGAAGATAGCCAGGGCAGCGGCGAAGGAAAATATCTTAAAATGGTAAGTTTAAGCTAGTTTTGGAAAAAAATATTCTTTGGCATGGTTGCTTATGCCGTTACATGTGTCCAGGGCTGCCGTCAATCGCCTGCCTTGGCTGTCGGCTCTAAGCAATGGACGATTTTTCGCATCATGTAAGTTTGATCATATAATCAGCTGAATTAGTTTGACGCGATGTTTGAAGTCATGCCGAGCTCATCAATGCAGACCCTGCGCACGTCGTGCTCAACATGCCGTCACTTTCGCCCACGATGACCCAGGTGAGCTCTTTAGGTCCCAGGTAGTCTGCTGAACTATTGCTGCCTACAATATTCCGAGTCACGAACCAGGGGAACATCACAAAATGGCGCAAGCAACCCGGTGATCCGGTCGCGCCGGGTCAGATTTTAGCGGAAGTGGAGACGGATAAGGCAACGATTGAATGGGAAGCCCAAGAGGAGGGTTTCATGGCGAAGCATTTGGTGCCTGAGGGTACGGCGGACATTGAAGTCGGCATCCCTGTGGCAGTCCTTGCCGAAGAGGCCGACGGCGTTGCCGGACTGGCCTCGTTTACCCCAGGGGCCTCTTCTCATTCTACAGCAGTGCCAGCAGCACAGCCGGCCACAGCTGCGGCGGCGCCTCCCAAATCGCCACCAACGTCCACGCCGAAGGTCCAGCTTCCCCCCCACCAGGTGATCTCAGTACTTCGCTGCATGGAGGGCCTTCCTCCGGGTCAATCTTGGGTATAATGGGTAAACTGCAAAGCTTGCGCATGTAGGCCATTCATTTCTATAATCTACACCTCGCTCTCGGCGCGACTTCCTAAATGGCAGGTTCTCAATATGCCCGCGCTTTCTCCCACCATGAACAGCGGCAGCATCGTGGAATGGAAGAAAAAGGTACGCATGTAGTCGTCGATACCGCAGTAATTAGTGCACCGGCTCGTGGACATGCCGCGCCTGTGTAGGGGCCAGATCATTCCTTGTTAGGATTGTTGACTCCCATGATTGCCTGTAACATGAACCGTTTGTTGTAAAACATATGGTATTCAACAGGTCGGCGACATGGTGGCTCCGGGCGATGTGTACTGCGAGGTTGAGACCGACAAGGCAACGATTTCGTGGGAAAGCCAAGAGGAAGGTTGGTTCAGCAGTCCTAGCAGAGGGGCCTCAACAAGCTCACACGCTCAGCCCGCTCCAAATGATCACATTAGGGTACAGGTGGCGATGAGAACATCATGAAGATGTTTTCCGAGGCACGCTCTGGCTGCCATTTTCTGATGCCTAACGCGTAACGTTTGTCATGAATTCCTGTCAGGTTTCATTGCTCGCATATTGCTACCCAACAGCTCCAAGGACATCGAAGTTGGAACAGCAGCGCTGGTGCTCGTAGACGACAAGGTAGGGTTGCTCATGGTCCGCTTGGCTTCCAAATGTTGCATGGATCTTTTAGGAAGTACCTGGGGCTGGGGATATCTGTAACAATCGTGCTTAGGCAATTGCGTGCCTAGAGCGGCTGCTTCGTGCGACAGTCCAGGACTTCATTTAACTGCGCCGCAGCGCCAATTCATCCAGCCAAGGACCCGGAACGGGACTCTGTGCTGACACGCTGTGGAAGTGCACTCCAGCACAGTATGTGCCAAATCCCTTTTCTCAGTGTCAACTATTGATTTGCTTGCCAGCCAAGGGCTCTTTTTCATCTCGTGTGCAGGAGGCCGTATCGGCTTTCGCCAACTTCGAAATAACTGCCGCTGCCTCAATGGAGCCACCGGCCCCCACGCCAGCCACTACTACGGCTGCTGTGGAGGTGCCCGCCAACGCTGCTCTGGTGCAACCGCCAGGTGTGTTAGCGGATGTTTAAATTTAGCTCAGATATTGACCTTGGTCGCATGACCATCACTTTGCCTGCACATATCAGTCTCGGATTCACTGGCAGTTGTGCAGCAGTCCGTCCCTGAACGGAGAGGCCCAGAATCTAGGGCGAGCCTATACACACCCCTCAGCCCCTTTCCCTTGACTCCGCTTGGCCACGAGAAGGTTGCTGGTTTGGGTAGGAAAACAACGGACCTGGTCGAAGTAACCGAGGACGGGTGGATGATTTACTCACATGATACCTTGTCCCTTTGCCCCGGATCAATCCATTTCCGTTTGCAGCAGTGAGCGCCGAGGCTCCCGCGGCAGCTACCTTGGCCGCGCCTGGTTCTCGGCTTCGGGCGAGCCCGTATGCACGCAAATTGGCCGCTGAAACTGGTGCAACCCTTACGGTGAGGTTATATCCAAAGCACGGGATCTTGCGCATGAGTCATCGTGCGAATGATACTGTGCATCCTAATTACGGTGCTAGGAACATGGGGTATCGTTAGAGGACTGCATATTCCTTCAGTGTGGATGCTCACCAGCCACCTTGTAATGTGGCTGGTGTGCATCTCCGGTTTTTACGGGGGGGGACACGGATGCTGCTCCGTTTCTGGGTATACTGTGTTGTGCTGTGGCAGTTGACTGACTATCATCGCATCGTGGAATCTTGGATTCTTCCTGCAGGACATTTCTGGTACGGGACCTGATGGACGTATTGTGGCGGCGGACGTTCAGGGAGCGCCACGCAGTGCCGCCCTGCCTGCCGCTGAGATGCCGGCTGTGAAGCCGACAGCAACGCCAGCCTCTGCCGCAGCCTCTGCAGCACCGAAGGGAGATTTCGCTGCAACATTTGTTGATCTGCCGCATAACCAGATCCGTCGAGTTGTGGCACGGCGGCTGCTCGAGAGCAAGCAAACAGTGCCTCATTACTACCTCACCATGGAGTGCAAGGTGCGCACTGAATTGGATTGCATCATAGATTTGAGCTGCAAGTGACGGTTTTGCATGGAATGGCTTGCGTTCACGGCATCTGCTGTGGCCGTCTGTTGTGACCGACTCCAGGTTTGCACCACGTTGCTGTTCAGCATGCACATCCCTGGACCGGTAGCGCTTGCAGTGTGCGTAAGGTTGCAGTGATGCACGTCATTCCGCTACTTCCTGCAGGTTGAAGAAATGCTGAAGCTTCGGGAGCGCATTAACGCATTAAACTCGGCGGGGCAGAAGCCTGGAAAGGGTGGTACCTCGCCGATGCCCAAACTAAGCGTCAATGACTTTGTAATTAAGGCGGCCGCCAAGGCGCTCAAGGAAGTCCCAGGTATGGACTGTTCCCTTCCCGAGAAGGAAGTGGCAGGTGACTGGTGACTGGTGATGGCTATTAACGACGGGAGGGAAAACACTAGTATTTTTGCGTGCACGATGCCCAGAGCATGCATTTCAGCTTAATACATACAATGTTGATCAACATTTGCTCCGCACTCCAGGCAGCATGCTGAAGCAAGGGACTGGAAGCGCGTTCCCTCTGGCCCGACGGGAAACATCATTACGGGGGTCCTGGCTCGGGACCAAGACTGGTACCTTCATAGAGCGAGTAAGCCATACACATGTGCACTGCCTGCGTGGGACCACACATACATACCCAGTGCACTTCTGACATGCGGTTGGTCACTGCAAAGTTCGTACTTACAGCTTGCAATTGAACCGACCTTTGGATTCGGATATTCAGCAATTACCTTGAGGCGTATGTTCCTGCTTGGGGACTGCCTACGATGAGTCAATCCATCTCTTCGTCACAATATTTCCCTGGAGCAATTCTGGCGCCCAACCAGTTTCCACCGGGCAACCGGCTGGTCACAGCTTCACATGAACCTTCATCACCCTGGGGCGTGAAGCACCCACGTTGCACTTTCGGTCGCAGGTGTGAACGCCAGCTGGTTCCCCGACTTCATTCGGCAGTACAACAATGTTGACATCAGCGTCGCAGTGCAGACGCCAACGGGCCTGCAGGTGAACAACACCTATGCATTTCTTGAACTCGTTCTCTTGCATGTGACGACGTTTGGTTGTTCTTCTGTATGCTAACGTGATGTTGCGTGTGCGTAAGCTACGTGTTATTATTATATGTGGCGATGACGAGCGCAATTCAATCTGGAGGGTCACATGCTCCCGATGACGTGTAGAGAGCAAGGCTAATCCTACGGCTTGGGTCCGATCGGTACAAGTCCTGTCTGTTTGTCCTTTTTCCTAGGTGCCGATCGTCAAGAACGTGGATCTAAAGGGCCTTGGCGCCATCAGTGCCGAGATCCGGGCACTTGCGGCAAAGGTAAGTGATGTGATAAACGAATGTGCGATCACCAGAAACACGACGCGTGTGAGGCCAGCAATGCGCTACTGATTACGAAACTTATGGCAGTCTGCGGTGTAAGTTCGGTGGGCGCTGTTAGTCGCCGACATGGCTGGCAGGCATCTGAAGCATGATCTAGGCTCAGTAATCTCTCGGGGTGGATGTTGTCTGGTATGGAGTGTGTATATCCCTGTGCTTCGTTGGCCGTTGCATGTCGGTCGAGGCACGGGGCACCATTTGACGTAAGCTTTGACTTTGCCAGCGCATTAGCTTACACGAAATGTCCTATCGAATAGCTTGTCACCATAGCTAATTGCTCCATAGATTGCTGTGACCCTTCACGATTTGCCCCGCTGTGATTGCTGCAGGCGAAGGAGGGCAAGCTGCTTCCCGAGGACTACGTCGGGGGCACCTTCACGGTCTCCAACCTGGGCATGTATGGCATCAAGCAGTTCGCGGCAATTGTTAACCCACCACAGGTGTGTTGCGTCGTTTGCCTATTCGAACTTCCCGTAAAGAGCGGACGGTTGGCGGAAATGCAGCTCACATTCCACGCCTGTTATTAGAGGTTGAGGGGCAAAGGAACTTAGGTCACGAGGTGGGGGAAACCTCCCTTTGTGACTGCAAACGTTGCTGGTTAATCGGGCCATTACGACTGCATGGTGAAAAATGCATCGAGGGTTTCTACCAGGACTGCCCGCAAATAACCCGAACCCCAAAATTCCTTGCGGGTCCAGGCTGCGATCTTGGCTGTCGGCGCCACGACGCCTGTTGTTGCACTTGTAAACGGCGTGGCCAAGGAGGTTCCTACCGTCCTGGTGACCCTCAGCTGCGACCACCGGGTGGTTGATGGTGCCATGGGCGCAGAGTGGCTGGCGGCGTTCAAGTCACAGATTGAAAATCCACTGCTTTCCCTCTTCTAGGTTTGAGCAGGAATCCTTGGTTGAAAGTACATGCTTATAAGCTTGCCTGCATGGTACAGCTTTTATCTGAAGCATTCGTGGTCCGAGTTCGTATCCTGAACGGTGTCTCAAACGATTTGCTTGAATGGCGTGACTGCCCGTTCCTAAGGTCAGCAATGAATAAGTGCCCTGCAGAACGTAGAGGAAGTCTGATTCGGTTGGTGTTCAATTGAAGGGGCGATTACTGGCGATTTAAGTAGTTTGGCTCCTTGCGGCTCCAACTTTTTCGTGCGGGTTAGTTTCAACGGCGTGGGATGTGTTGGTGGCAAACCTATGAAGGACTGAAGGCAGTTTTTTTAATCGCAACAAACTCGAAACTGGCAACCACCCTGCATCTGGTTCGTACCGCATGTATCATGTTATAAAGCGGTCTACAAAGTGAAGCTGCTTGATATACCTAGCATGTAAGAACACAAGAAAGTAAAGTCCACCAGGGGCAGGCTAACAACTGGAACTCTGAAAGACTTGTACCGGGAGCAACCAGGATTGACTACCAAATCTCAAGAACACGGACAGACTTGGACCTGCAGAATTGCGGAGATAAAAGATAAGACTTAAGAATTCATCCTGAGAAGGTTTGTTTTAACCCTCCAAACTGACAGACCGACCCTAACGTACGTTTCAGGAGTAGAAGTTTGTCGTACGTTTCCTAATCTTATCAAATTGAGCTAGAAAGCATTTTTCTATTTGCTTATATTAAATGAAGAGAGATAGCATGCATGAAACTCACCCACCCTTCACCCTGGCCGCCTCCACTGCAGCCCCTAACACTTTCGCCACTGTCCTCCCCGTCCCCACCGTTGCCACCGCCACCCTCGCTACCCCAATTGCCTCAACCACCCTCACTGTCCGCCTGCCTCTGCCTCCACCTCACCACCGCCTCCCCCACCGTTGCCACCCTCACTGCCGTTGCCTCAAACACCAAATTCATCACACGTACTGTGCCAGGCCGGGCCTGGGCTACAGCGTGTAGTTTGCGTCTGTGAGCACACCTACATTCCCCTTGCCTTGCTGCTTAGCAAAAGGAACGCCTCGCATTGGCGTCAGCTTGAGAGACGCCTTTTGTCCATTCAGTTATAATGTGCCTTCGCTTGAAGCGGGGTGGTCGCTGGGAGGCAGTGGCAGTAGTCCTTCCGATAATAAACCAGTTGGCTTGTTTTTATAGTATTTTTTCTATGCATAATCATTTTCGTTTCTGTTCTCACAAGCTCACTTGCATGCTTAGGTATCATCAGGGCACACATCCGATGTTCTGGGCTGCCGATGTAGGGGTGTCCCCTGGAGAAGAGGTTACTTGTACACGTGCGCCGGCAAAAAGAGTAAAATTAAACATGACAGCCTTCAGTTCGGCGTGTGTCCATGGGGGGTGTAGATAAGTGCTGGGTTTCCCTGTTAACACCAGGTTAACCATATCTCGTCGGTGGGCCCCGCACCTCCTATTGACCACCTGTTACTATGGTACTTGGCATGTCCACGGCACGGTCCTGTAGATCACAGCAGCACGCCTTGGCTGCCTGCAGGCTTGTACCTAAAATGTGATCAGCAACGCGAGAAGATCTTTTTTGGAGTGGCTCCCCCAAGATTATTGCGTACTACTTAAACGCAGTAATCTGCGGTACTCCTTTTTTACTGCAAGGGATCTTCACCTGTTCGTCAGAAGGTCAATCGATCATGGACAATCCAACATTGAGCTCGGGTCCATTCCTCCGTACACGTACTTGCCGTAACCTCTGGGCGGCTTGGGACATACCATTAACGACTACAATATATTCAGGGCAATTAACATAGTACGAGGCATAGAATGTCATTTTCCGTATCATTTCATCATTTCGGCTAAAATGTATGATACCAATAATTCGCCATTCCTGGAATTGCGTACACCTTTTTCTGATGCCGAAGCTTGGCGGATGCTGTTAATGCTTCCATTGTTGCCGTTACGATTAATGGTCGCGTTTCTGGCATGCTGTGTTGTGGCTGCCATAAACACCTTGGCGGCATGGAACTGGCCGGTGGCTGAGCCCTTGACCGAGCGCCGACGAGCTTGGGTTTTATTCAGCAAGGAATTTTTAGTAATTGTATTGTGGATGCTGGGATTTCGGGTTGAGGTGAAGGGTCGGGAGAATATTGCAAAGGCGGAGGCACTTGGCTCCGTCATTGTCTTCAACCACGTAAGCTACGTAGATGCACCCGCAATTATGTGGCTACTGGCTCCATCTGGTGTTGGCAAAGCAAGCGTTTCCAACGTACCCGTCCTGAAGTACGTTGTGCGCGCTTACCAAGCTGTGTTTTTCCACGAAGAAAAGCCACAACGGCCAGTTTTGAAGCCTAAGGAGAAAAAGAAGACGGAAGACCCCGTTGCTTATGTTGTTACGGGCAGCGTGACTGAAGTCCTACAAAAACGCGTTTCGGAGCCCTCCTATGGCAAACCGGGTGGTTTTCCGATGGTGTGCATGGCTCCGGAGGGCACCTGCAGCGACGGACGAGGGCTTCTAGAATTTCGGACGGGTGCCTTTGTTCTTGGCCGCCCTGTCTTGCCGGTGTGCCTCAAGTACAGCATCAAGGAGCACAACCCTGCTTGGACACAGGTGGGCATCTTGCTCGTACACGCGTTGCTAGGGTGATGATGGCGTCATGGGATCATCTACTTTTCCAGGTTTACTCGGAGCTATGGCACTTGATTCGCCTGATGTGCCAGTGGCGGAATGATCTTGAAATCCTTATCTTGCCGCCGTACATTCCATCGGATGTCGAGAAGGCCAATCCGAAGCTATATGCCGCCAATGTGCGTTCCCTTATGGCCAACGCTATGGGGCAATCGCTTCTGCCACACAGCCATGCACATTTCTTGGCGCTGAAAAAACTGAAGGTAGGCGTATTATTTAGAGGCAGTCTAGGGAGTGTACGGTCGCAATGTAATTGCAGAAAGATCCGTTGTCAGTAGTTTATTTCCATCAGGCAGCGTATTTGGTTTACTTTGCGTCGTACATCCCGTCTTGCAACGGTCTGTAACACCTATGTATAGGATTGGATGGCCATAATGCATGTAGCTGCTCGCATGTGGCTTCCCTCACCATATCTTGGGTTCGCTACCGGTGGTGTTTGATGATGTCGCACTTACTTCAGGTGATGGTGGACTGGAGCGGGACTAAGGTACTGGCACCTCCAGGTATTGTTGACGAAGATGGAAAAATTGACTTTGCAAAGCACGGCCTACTGCAATAGGCGCGGTACGCTGGATGATGCGGTATCCTGTCATGTAACTAGGCTTATGCTGGTCGGTTCGCATAAGGCTCACTCGAAATGCTCAGGAGGGAGTCTGGGGCGGATTATGCGCTTGCTCCTGTATGCACCTGATGTGCACCGATTGCAGCTGACGGGCTCTCCTCTCGATGGTTGCAAAATGTTATAGATAGGGCTATAAATGCACCTCAGTAAACATGTCAGGCATCATAAGGCCCATGATTGAATGCCCGTGATAGACAAGGTGGTGTCCATATGTTCTATACGGTGGTCTTATTGTAGATTTGATAAAGGGTGTGTGTATATGGAATGAAGCAGCAGTTATTTCAACTTGTGTGCTTTCGAATTTAGAGGGATTGATACTTTTCTCTGGTAGCACCTCATTATAGTCCACACGCGTCCACAAAATAGATCGATGTGGTAACCACTAGCAAAGTCCAGTAACTGCCCGTTACTTTCTTTGTAACAGACATTTGTTGGGGAATGCGAACTTCCATACGACATGGTTTTAAAAATGCGTCGTTAAGTTAAATATGTACCAAATCTTTTGGGGAACACTGGGCGACCATTAACAGGGCTCAATCATCGCTCTGGGATCCCTTAAGAAACATTGCTTGTAAACTAAGCCAAACGAATTTACACCACATGGATGTGTGGAGTCATTTCTGCTTCCTGTTATAGGCATGATCAACAATGTTGCATGAATGAAAATTTTACTTTGATGCCAATTTAGGATCCCTCAATTGATCTCTTAGTAAGAACTGCTTAAGGTGCGTGAGTGAATGGAAATTGCCAAATACCATCCCCTGGTAATGGCCATTTGCCTGGCATTCAGGATTAGATATGTACCATACCGGACACCATTGTGCAAGAAATGCCATCAGGGATAATAGCCAAAAACGGAGGTACCGAAATGGCCAACTATCTTTACAATGAAGTGCATGCGCCCCCACTCTATCAGGTATGGGGGCATCCTAAATCATGGGGACCCTTCCCCTTGCAGTTAACCAGATGACTGTATGTGTAGTCAGTCATGGCCTGCTCAAGCATGCTCACAATAATTAAGCAGCCCATCAGGGAATAGTGTCAGGGCCACGGCCCACGAATATAATTTTCGTTCAGTCGTACACGCAAACTCAGTATTGCAAGTGGCATTACGGCTGTACTAGTTGAATGCCGCAAAGGCATCTCGAGATAGGGTGCTTCTTGCACCTTATATTGTGATAGTGTGTTGCCGTATGTCTACGACTACTACGAAGGCACCATTTAATAGGCCTTGATGTTGTGCACAAGTTAACATAAAATTGAGCACGGTTACATGGGTCATGAATGAAGCACACCTGATGACCACTGTACGCTGGTTAATGCCAGCCAGAAATGTTATTAAGGCATGTATGGATAAAAATCACGGGCCGCTTAACAAAGAAATGTGCGCGTTCTGAAAGTGCAAGACCTTCAGCAGACCAGACCAGACGAGCAGACCAGCAGCAGTGCCAAGCAACTACATGAAGCGAGGCTACAGTATGGCTGGTGGTCCTGTAGGACACTACATTTACCTTAGTAAAATCGGCCTGGACAACCCAGTAGGCAATCATGCGCTAAGCATGATGCCTAACCGAAAACGAACTAAGTCGTAAAAGTAGACTGTACTACATCCCGCCGGTAGGTGAACCAATAAAGTCCAAGGCGTGCTTTGGCCAGATACTCAAGTATTACAATACGAAGTATTCAGAGTTCAAGACTCTGCTGCCACCGGACCACATTCGATGTACCAAGTTTGCAATCTAACATACTTAACACGCTCTCGCCAATCCATATAAGAAAGCTTCCGAACCCTACACTTAGCATCGTTAAAACGACGACTGCTACAGATCCTGATGAAGTACATCCTGAACTGAACCCCACGCAACACCAGCAGGTTTTAAGCTAGGGCCTAGGCATTTGCAGTTTCAGTCAGCATGCATGGAAGGCTGGTACTATGTGGCACAGTGGTTGTAGTAGTCGTACATGTACAGCGCATACTATCACAATATAAGGGGTAAGAATCACCCTGACAATATCTTGAGCGGCTTTTTCGGCACTCAACTACCACAATTGGTAATGAGAACAGATTGTCACTAATGGACCTTAAGGTCTTCAGATTAACCTTGACAAATTGCAACTGTTGTGGACGGCTGATAGGTGACATGGACATACAAAGTAGTAGATCAACTGAGCATAAGGACTGATGCTTGAAAACTCTGTGAGTGCTATGATGCATGCTGAGAGCCGGGCATGTCGTGCCTTGGGGACACAAAACTCCCATGGCCAGGGTAGGCGATGGTAAGCACTGCTGACAGTGCCCGCCTGAGACGTGCCCTCCAGGAGGGGGACAGTGTCGTCATCGTATATGGCACACGCTATCACAATATTAGGTGCAAGAAGCAATCTGTCAACATCTTGAGAGGCCTTCTCGGCACTCAACTACTACAGTGGTCCTTATGCAATGTGCTGCTGCACATTATCATGGTTGCCAAAGCAGGTCAGGATAAGATTATATGATACCATCAGATATTTTTGCATGTGAATGGCAAACCATACATCTGTTGCAGCAGGCAATCGGCACAACCGACACATGCTGGAGCAACACTGGAGGTATTCAACATTAGGTAAAAAGTATGGCTAAAAAGGTCTACTGCATTTGCTGTGGACAATCAACTGCACTTGGCATTTTACCCCTGACTCGCTTGTGAGACCACTGGAACATATAGCCACATCCCTTTCTTCTCTAGTATATGTATACCCAATTGGTTCTGCTATAGCCACTTGCTGGCATGCATCTCTTTTTATATATGTTCCTCCATGCTGTTCCTCTACTTACCCTTCTCTACTGTATCTCCTCATATATGCATCCTTGGTACCCAAAACACTATGACCACAGCTGCTTCAGGAAGTCCGTTCACCCATGTTTGCAGCTGTAATGCAAGGCCATGACCAGATACCCCGTCGCCCGGATGCCTCCATGCTTGTGATTAACATTTTTGCAGAGATGTGACATTCTTCTTAGGACTTTCTTTCTACACGCTTTCAAGGATGCCAGCGTATATTTTGCAGAGCACCCAGCCAGGTTTGATACTCCGAGCCCCGTGACACACAACAGGAGAAATACATACAGCTTGCATGTTGGGCCACTGCTAAAAAGAGGGGCAAGCAGAAATAACGAACTTGGTTCACAAGCGCAGCCATACACCAGCCCCATCCAAGGAAATAACCTTACTTGCTTTCCCAATCCTGATAAGGAACTACCAAACCCAAAAATGGTATTTGGGGAGAACGCTTGGCACTTGCCGCTCTAGCCAACCCCCCAGGACAGCTGCCGTGCAGTATTATTATGTCCACCCAGCTACTATCCACCCTGCGCAAGCCCACCCAAATACGTATGACCCATCAGAAGCCATTCCGCATTGCTGCCACTCATATGGCATAAACAAAGACTGCACTTGCACCGCACACATTCATTAGCTAATCACGACTCTGTAACATTTTTTACAACTCCCTAAGATCCAAAGCAAGCAAACGGCCTACCTGCAAGCCTGCAGCAACATCACCCGACACAAATCAGTCCACCCCACTGCAATGATGAGATCCTCTTCTTGCCTAGTTGATGCTCAACTGCTGATGCCGTCAGGAAAATGAGGAACTTGGAAGACGAATATTAAAGCGCCAGCCCCGTTTCATTGTGTAATCAATTACCTGGCCGGAAGCGTCGCCAGGCGCCACCAGGACCCGCACATTGCAGGGTACGTGAGCATGGGAAAGCCTTCACACGCCCATTGTCCAAGACATCGAGCGGGTGGCAGCAATGGCAACTGAGGCCGTCGACCTCCCCTGCTATCCTTCACGCTGCCACTGTAATGTAGTCCTCGAATAAGCTCAAATGGCATGAGGTTAAACGCAGAATGTGACCCGGTCAGGTGCGGCCCGTAAGATTCGTTGGGTTAACGATGAAGATTCTTTGTCCCCGACCAAAGGTTCACAGGCCGGCAACAAAACCAGTCAATCACTCCCGAACGCTTAGGCTTCTAAAGCTGCTTAAAAACTTCTTCTGTGCAAGCAGGTACCGAGAATTCAATCCGTGATCCCTGAAGAGAAACGAGACAAGCATGCCATGTCACCGTCGCATACCACAATTCCACATAAAACATACCCATGCCTACTGCCCTGTTAGGAGCCAATCGTTGTGGGTGTCGAATGCGTCAGCCAAACGTCCAGTTAATAAAAACCGGCCCCACAAAGACACTTAAAAGTTCGAAGAGTTTTGGGTTCGAAGGAAGAAAACTGAAGGCAGTATTTATCGTACAACATGCACAAGTAGCAAAATGACCATCGACACATCCTTCCGGACAAGCCCCCAGTGCTGCTTTTTGCTGTTGCCGCCAACACCTAACAGGCGTACCAAGGATTAAGCACAGCCAGAGGGTGCTTTTGATGCATGCCATGCTCGCAATAAAATTGCAACAGCCGTCCATAGCTAGCATCGCTTAATGACTATTTCTCTGGGCATGGCGACGTGGCGGCCAAGCAATTGAGGATTGCAACGGCATCTGGGAAATAGGGGTACGACAGCACACTGCCCCGAACCGTCTGCACCAGTGAGAAGAGGTTGCTTGACATGAAGTCCTACGGCCAGCGAAGCATGCAACCAGCCAACAAGCATTTCGACAGGTTATGGGAAGGAAATCAACTTCAGGGTTGAGAAACGAGGGATGCAGGATGCATACCGATGGCAAATGCGCTAACAGAGGAAGGCACTAGCAACGCTGCAGAACGACCCGTTCCGTCCTTTGCACCATTAGCTAAACAAATGGCTACCAGGACAGACAGACAAGCAGTCAGACAGATAGACACGGTCCAAATGCATTTCACACACACAGACAGAAAATTCCTACCGGACAGGAAGGCAAAAGGCTGCGGTTACAGATACTGCGCGCCACGAAGGCTTGGGTGGGCTTAGGAAACATACCCCCCAAGCATGGACGCAAAGCGGCACGCGCAATATGCATCTTAACAGCGCAAAACGCGATGCTGAAGCGTAACGTGAGTGCATACAAGAATAAGGCCCTGAATGGGACTTTTCTGCCGCCTTCCTTGGCTGGTCATATGCAAGCTGTCATTCCCAGCGCACCGTGATTAGCTCCAACGCATTGAACTCGAACATCACGTTGCGGTACAGCCGGACAGCCATCTCGTCTACCTCCAACATCAACTCGCCGCAAACCAGTGGGCAGTCGCGTGGCCGTTGCCATGCCGGTCTCCCATAGAACGCTGCTAAATGTGCGTCCAGCTGCGCTGCCAAGGTGTGCCGCTCCTCCAGCACCTTTTCAGTCCGCTCCTTGTAAAGTGCCAGCGCGGCCTTGGCGTCCACAAGCTGCTGGGGGTTGAAGCGCAGGCCCTCTGCCACGGGCACCTGCCCAGGGCCAACCGGGCAGTCACCACATCGGAAAGCAAGTTCATTTACAGATTGCCACCGGCCGTGACGTTATTGGATAATGCATGCATGGCAGTCAGGAGCTGCGTTCACCAATCAGAAGCCTCTCAAGTGGCACAACCAGAACAACATCATTCAGAGTCAACGTTCAGACAACATAGTCCTACCATGTCCCCTCCCTACTAAGGCAATAACGACACAAACCTCGCACTGAACGGAAACGTTTACCCAAAAGCTCTCCGGCGGCGGCTCATCCCGTGCTCCGGTTTCAAAATTGATGTACATGATCTCCGTCATAAGGAACGGATGATCCATCCGCAATGCTCGAAATGTGGGCGCCAGCCGCTCGTACAGTTCCGCGAGTTTCAATTGTGGACCTGAATCATGTGGACGAGCATCGTACGCATGTAGCACGAGACCTGCCTCCCGAACCCAGTGCTTCCACAAGCTGGATAGCTGCCGAAGAACGTGAGGTGGCACGCGGTTGTGGGCGGGAAGCGCTGTGAACAACGCTATTCTGCCAGAGGTGTATTTTTCCGCGTGTTTCATTACTTTAGCGTAGTCCATGTGACCCTGGATGGTCCGAGTCAGGGCTGCGGGTCGTTGGCATGTCCCCGATGCTAATTTCTCGCCGAAATTCACGGCGCAACCGCCAGCTGGCTGCGACTCCGAACCTGACGAAAGGCCACCGCTGGAGGCAGACGCCCGAAGCTCAGTGATATGGACTGCGTTGGTGTGCAGTGCGTCGTCTGCACAAAATTGCGTAGCTTGCCAACCTTCGGCCGCCTGGCGCTTCTGTTTCAAAAGCTGCACCTGCTGCTCCCGAATTGGAAGGACGACCTCCAGCACCTACAGAGCGTGCAGTTAGGAGCATGCCCTCTCACCGTTAAAACTCTCTCCATCCCCTCGACGCACGCACATGGCCCGTCCCAGGGAAACCCTAAAACCCGCGTGCAAGCCCGCTACGGTTCCTAATTTGGACGCCCATTAGCTACCCATCTGGAACAATTGTTATAACAATACTCTTTCATGTGCAATGCGTTGTATACAGGCAGGAAGCTGCAGACTAGAAGCTACAAATGGCACAAGGAGCATTTTCACGTTCGGCATGGAAGCAACACAGGTTCTTGGTGCTTCTTTATGGCCTACATTACCTCCTTGTTTTAAGTGTAAATCTGCAATCTCAGAGGGCAGTCCGACAATAACACCTAAGTTTTACGTGTATTTTCATGTCGAGCTGCCAAGCTTGCATGCGAGCGACGAGGAATTCTATGCATGGCCTGATGGTGCGACAGAGCGCAGAACAAGCCATCTTCAATAACTTCCCTTATAGCACTACCTTAATACGTTGTTGTAGCATATCGCGCTCATCCTGTGCCGCTTTAAATTCCCGAAGTTTCTGCTCCAATGCGGCTTCTAACTCATGCAGCTGCTGCTCGCGAGATCGAAGGGGCTTTCTGCCTCCTCGTGGGCGTCGCCGAGGCTGCTGCTGACCATCCTCGTTTTCCGCCCCCCCACATAAGGTGGATGGTAACGTGAACTGCGCTTCTGAGGGACTAGGAAGCGAACAATCATCCAACTGGTATGCAAGGTACAACGAATTTATGTCTTCAGCTGTCATTCTCATAGTGCTCGTGACCCAGTCAACGCAGGAAACATTTCATAGGAGTTTGGGAAACCTGAAATTTCACAAATGGCGTATGACAATTTAGAGTTACAAAGACGTCAATTTTCTTTCAAAGGTAGGGCAAGTGAGCACCTCAGCAAGCTACGCGGTCCATCGCCGTAACGCATTACAAATAATGTGCCTCCGTACATTTGCATTTTCCACTTCTTTTTCGGTTTTCGCCACGGATCACCACCTACAACTATCTAAAACAAAGCATCCCTGCGCCATGAGACGATTTACTTGCGTAATCAAATTGCTTCTTGCCAAACTGAAAGACACTAGTCGAATGCTGCCCGCGCGTATCCTTAGAAGTCGTCGCCGTCGTCTTCCTCTAACGCTTTCGCCAGCTCCTGCTCCGCCGCGAGACGCTCCTGCCGCGCCTCACTACTCTCGCCCTTGCGCCTGCGTACAAATCCCAGGCACTTATAAGCCAAACAAATTGAACGTGCCAGTTTTCGAATATCCGAAATTGACAAGTTGTCAAAGATCCATCCAACACATGGAACCAAACACCGCTTTCAATGAACCCCGCCCCTAACACACAAACCTGTGTGCATCTGGCTCGAACCGCATCGCCTTAATCGCCTCGTTATGCAAATCCAAGCAGAACGCAATGCGTGCATGGAACGCCGCCTGAGGCTCGGCCGTGGAATACACATCCATCCGTTCACGGCTGGCCATGAAGCCCCCGTCGTGATCGATGACCGCGTCGATGCCCCCGTCGCGAATGGCCTTTGCCACAATGTACTCTGTGGCGCGAGTTCATGGCAGCACATCACACAGCACAGCATAACGTGCCATGCGCCACTGATATCATCTCGCTGGCTAGGAAACGTGCTTCGGTGCGAACAATAAGTAAATCGTGCTAGTTTTAGGTATGCTCACGTATTACCAAAGCCACGCGACATGGCCGAGGCCAACATTTTTTGTGCGGCCTGAGCACCTGAGTCTCAGTTGCGTAGTGGAATTCTATTGTGTGATCCCCCTTACTATTCCCGACCCAAATTTGCAGTTCACATCCTGCCCCATCCCTCTCGAGCAGATCCCACTAGCACGACTCAGATCCCACGGCTTCACCACACCACATTTAACCTGGTCTTGCCGGGCCCCCAAAACCCGGTAAGGTTTACAGCCTCAAACAGGCACCGCTATGATAAGGACCCAGATCCCACGCATGCAAACAGTACCGACATGTGATGTGCGGCGACTCAACCATGCTATACAATCTCCTGCACCGTATGGTTTGCGCTTGCTTGCCCGATTCGTGGCATTGTTCACACCCGGCGAGCTTCCTCACCTGCATCTTCCGCGCTGGCCAGATGCAACTTGGCTGCGATCTCTGCGAGGCTGATGCGGCTGTATGCCAGGTTGATGCGGCGTAAGCCGATGCGAATGACGTTCTGATGCAGTCGCGTGATCAGGTTGTGTGTGCGATCTACCAGGAACACAGGGCTGAATCGCTCAGTAACCTGGGACGGAAACGAGAATGACAGGATGGAGGGGTGCGGATAGGGTTTGGTGACAGGGCCGTATATTATAACGTGGCCAGCATGCACGTGCACATGTACTGAGCCTCCCAATACGCTCGTGTTCGGGTGCGTGATAAATGATTTCATAATTTTTAATATTTCATCGTTTAACAAGGAAAAGTAGTTTCTTAGGGCGCACCTGCTTAAACGCAAGAGTATCGCCTGCCTTAACGCTCTGAGTTAGCTCGAAATAGGGCTGAAGGGCCGAGGACATGCCCGGCTGCGCAAACTCCTGGCGGTCTGGGATCTCGCCGAGCAGCAGCCGCACCAAGATCAGCCATTTGGATACGGTGATGCGGAAGCCGTGCGCTATGCTTGGCGCGCGGCGTAGGGCCTGGGCATGGGTAGGAGAGAGAAGCAGCGGAGCGAAAGGTCAGGGTAGTGCGTGACGAGGGCGAGAGAATCCCAAGGCACAGCATGATGGGCTTGGAACGGGTAATCAGGCCCCTCCCGTGGCGGCATATAGTGCGGGCGATGGAGGTCAGAACGTGTGTTAGGAAGCCATGCGTCGTGTTCCCCTTCAAATCACGGTCTCGCCCCGAGGGCCGCACCTGCTGCAGACAGTCCTTCGCCTCCGTGTACTCCAACTGAATGGTTCGGATGCGACCCATGTAGTACAGATACCGGCAGTACTGCTGGCCGCTCCGGAATTGGTCCGCCTTTTGGGCCTTACTCCGGAACTTCTCCGCCTGCGCAAACCCCAGCGTCAGACGGTCGGGAAGGGTCAAGGAGAGAAATAACTGTTCCGGACAAATTAACCCCACCCCGACCCGCACGGAGAAAGACGGAACCGCGCGTAACCTTTGCCACATAAGCGCAGCTCAGGCCTCCATCTTGCGGTAGAACGACTTTACGCATATACGCCAGGTGCACATCTGGAAGGAATCCAAAAAGCGTTCACCCAAACGCCGTTATACCTGGTCGTAAAGATTGTAGTGCAGGTAGTTGCGCAGTAGCAAATTCATGAGTGTCTCCTGTCCAATCGCGTCGTGCCGCAGAACTGCCGTTCGATGCAGGGCCAGCAAGGTGCTGTGCAGCGGGCAAGGAGTAAATATGTTGATACAAAGCCCCAAAAGCCGAACCCGAATTGGGGTGGCGACGGGCAATCCCCGCCTCGGCATCATTTAAAAACGGGCACAATTAAGAATGATGCGAGGAGGCATCTTCTTATGCCGCCGCCATGCCTTCCAAAACTAAGCTGCGAGGGAGTACCAAATTCAACATCAGTGCCACTCGTGACGTGCATTCCCGCAGGCGCATTCCGTCTACCGGTCTGTCCTAAGTTACCGCAGGAACTACACCGGTTGGTTCTCTCGCATTAGTAGGCAATCCTCTCCGAAACATTTACTCTTCAGTCCACTTTCCTGTCCTCTCTGTTGCCATTGCGTGCCCTCTTCCCGCCAGAGGTCTCATTCCACCAGGACGAGGCCCAATACCGGTCAATCCCAAAGGGCCACCCGTTTGAATGCGTGTTTTCAGGGAATGCCATGCTTTCAAAGGAAAAGCCGTGTGCAAACGTGCGCCGCATGCACGACATGAAGCATGTGACAGAAAGGGAGGGGTCAGGGGTACAGCAATGGGGCGGGGCACAGAGACCCAGGCGCATGAAGGGGTGTTGAGAAGGTCGGAAGCTGGTTATTGTTTCCACACCCATGCTGCTGTTGGGACTGCCTGTGGAACTATCAGTTCAGCAGGCCGCTGCTACCAAGTACCTGCGGATGCTCGCCAAGTCCCCTTCTTGCTCATAGCTCAGGCTGTAATAGAAGTATATGCGCGCCGCGATGACGTCCAGAGTTCGGCGGTTGAACTGGGCCAGGCGGGCTACCGCATTCTCGGCAACGCTGCGAGCCTGCATGTCCAGGATTGTGTCTGTGTGGTGAAATAGTTCTGAACGTATTGAACAGCTGCGCACGTGGTATACACAGACATTCCGCTACGTTAGAAACTGCTGTTGTGGAGGAAATATAGGGAGTTACGATGAGCCGCACATTTAAGTAGGCTGGCCCGGGAATGGCGTCGCGTTTTGGGTAGCCACAACACAGCAGCTGCGCGTGGCCAACACAACGGCCTGGTTAGGTAGGGTCTGACACTCACATACACGCACGTACACGTTTCACCATCCAAGGGATATCTACCCCGCCTACCATCGGGTACTGTTTGCTGTCGCAGAGGAAGATCAACACAATGAGGTATGCGTACAATTCCACCTCGGGAATCACCGTCGCCGCCTCGCACTGCGCCGACGTCGTTGCTTCTTCCGCATCCATGCCCGACGTCGCCGCCTAGTGGAAAGCCCACAGCACAGTGAACCATTGACAGATTCGGTAGTAACAGCTAGGTATTTGCGCATACAAGGAAAGCTTACCTGCTCTACGCGTGAGCATAGGAAAGCGCGGGACTCTAGACCAGCCGGCAGAGTCTGCTGCAAAAAGCATTTTACGTTTGTCGCCGTAAGCTGCTTCCGGACGCTTGCAGTTTGTCGGAGGAGTCTGCCGATCAATAGCCTGGTATCCTTCGCTTTAACAGACTTCTCCACAAGCGCAACAACTGATTTCAGTTTATCCTCCACACTGATTGGCGCTGGGGTTTGCGCAGGTGTATCAGCAGCGCCATTTGGCTTTGGCACGTCCTCTTGCTTGTCAATGTCCATTCAGATCTACCCGCGCATACAAGGAATTTCCCGTGTAAGAACCCAAACACATAAAAATGTGCACGTAACACCAATCGTGCTAATTATTGGCGCCAGACGACTGAACAATTTTCTTTCGAGTTACGCTTACGCGAGTCTTACCGTACTGCACTTTGCCCAAATGCTCAGGCAGACTCGAAAGGTAACGCGTTTGAATGCACAAGTTATTGAGTTACGCGGAGGACACGGCAGCACTCCGTTTAATTTGTGAGCTTGTTACATTATGAGGTCTGTGACGGTTGGCTACCCCTGGGCCCTGTGCGGTCATGAACACATAGGTTCCTTCAACCGCCAAGTACCAACATAGTGGGAAGATGACTTGTTGTCGGTATACATGAACGTGCCCGTGAACATTACCACCGTGAAAGTTACCTCAGCCAGTCTGTACGTGCAGGGCTCCGGAACCAGTACAAAGGGGATAAACTGACGGGTGTCTACGTCAAACTCATCGGCTCGCCCTGCATACATTTCGACCTCTCACCCTGCTGGCGTTCAGCACAGAACTTGCCATGGCTGTGGCTCATCCGCTCAGATTTGCTGGCAAGCAAAGGACAGCAGTTGGGTTGCCGGCGCCCGGCGGCACACCATCCCAAAATGCTGACGCAGATGTCATGGAGGACAGGGCACGGCACATGCAAGGCGCCAAGGCGTGAAACCCAAGGATGAGTGTTCAACAGTACGCACATGCCCAACTTAAGCTAGTGAACGACGTACCAAAACTGCTTTCTTGGAAAGTCGAAAGTGAATACAACAGTATACAACCACCTGTTAACATGTTTAAACATCTCATATATGAAATGCTGCAAGAATGGCAAGAATATCCTCGGCTATTCATCTCCAGCATCTTGGAGCATCTCGATGTGGCCCGACCATCCTCCAGGATCTCCAGGATGGCAATTAGGGACATTCATTCGGTATCCCAGGAGGGCCGCTCTTCCAGCAGCGCGCGTATTCAGCAGTTTTGGTCAGTTACCGCAGTGCAAAGCTCGGGAAACAATATCACGATTTTCATTCCATTCATTACCCGCCGTACACTGGAAGCTGAGGTATGCTAGTATGTGCGGTGCAGCATGCAAGTTCTTTCAGGGTTTACCCATGCCCAAGGACTCTCCCATACCCGTAGTTTGTAATATGCAATGACGCACGTAAAAGAAGTAATTAGGTACTAGGTTATTGCAGTTGGGGTACCGCCAGTTAACGTCTTTACAGGTGGGTATCGACAAACATCAGAAGACTTCTTTACCCATCCCAGCAGCTGCTGAAGTCGTAGGCCATTTATTATACGAAGACGAATACGTTTTTCACCGAAGACCGGCATCAAAAAAAAGTCATGCAAGTTCATGCAACCCTTAAAAGGTGGTGTTGAAAAACACCGGGTAGGTAAGAAGACGTGTCCAGTCACCCCAACATGCGTAACGAGGGGTCTTTAAGCACGCTCGCCGCGGATACGGCGCGCCAGCTGGATGTCTTTTGGCATGATGGTGACGCGCTTGGCGTGGATGGCGCACAGGTTCGTGTCCTCGAACAGACCCACCAGGTACGCCTCCGCCGCCTCCTGCAGGGCTAGCACTGCCTGACTCTGGAAACGAAGGTCAGTCTTGAAGTCTTGTGCAATCTCTCGAACCAGACGTTGGAACGGAAGCTTCCTAATCAACAGTTCGGTACTCTTCTGATACTTGCGAATTTCGCGCAAAGCGACCTGGAAGTTCGGGCACAAGGGACAAAGGAAAGGGTTCAGGCCGCAAGAGGTAACGTGATACATGCACACATCCATGTGTGAAGCAGCATTGTGGAGAGAGTCCCATAATGTAATATGCCAGACTATTCAAATAGTGAGCAAGGGGCGCCTCTTACCGTGCCGGGACGGTAGCGATGCGGCTTCTTCACACCACCTGTGGCTGGGGTCTTACGAGCAGCCTTGGTGGCCAGCTGCTTGCGAGGCGCCTTGCCGCCAGTGGACTTGCGGGCCGTCTGCTTGGTGCGGGCCATTGCTGCAATGACTTTTGTATAGGATGTATGATTGTTCAGAAGTTATGGACGACCGTTCGAAAAATGTGTCGTCTGCGCCATTCATATATAGTGCGAAGTCCAGGATTGTCAACTTTGGATTGCTTGATGTCAGGGTCAGCTCACTGGGCCACCTGCCGTACTGCTCGTCATATGAGTTCCATATTAATTCGCCAGTATACTTCACTGATGAATCACACAAGTCATATTTTAAATTTCCATATCAAATACGGTAACATGTCAGGACGCGGCAAGGGCGGTAAGGGTCTTGGCAAAGGTGGAGCCAAGCGTCATCGCAAGGTGCTTCGCGATAACATTCAGGGCATCACTAAGCCGGCTATTCGCCGCCTTGCTCGTCGTGGCGGTGTAAAACGTATCAGTGGCCTTATATACGAGGAGACGCGAACGGTGCTGAAGGCCTTCCTCGAGAATGTCATCCGTGATTCGGTCACCTACACCGAGCACGCACGGCGCAAGACCGTGACGGCAATGGACGTTGTCTACGCTCTGAAGCGGCAGGGCCGCACCCTCTACGGCTTCGGCGGCTAACGTATAGAAGTTGAAGTAACTTCAATTTATACACGGTGTTTTTCAACACCACCTACGAATATGGCGGAACTTTATAGAAAATTGTGCACGGCTTGTCATAACCTGTGAAATGTATATGTTATGATCCCGGCTTATGGCCAGGTCTAATATCCATATACCGGTCCATTGTGCCCTTTTCACCGATCTTATTATTGCTCGGTGCGAAGCGTTTAACGCCTCGAGCATATGATGCGTCTGCGTGTTGCAATCCCGAGATTTAAATATGCCTAGCAACGATCATCAGCGCTTTCTATCTGGATAAGTGTGGGCAGCCCAAGCACTAGCAGTAGGACCATCCAATTCACAGTAGGCCATAAGAAAAACCCATATACCCAAAATGAACAAGGCATTCGTTAGCAGAGAGGCTAATCTTCGTGTGCGTGTCGGGGGACTCGTCAGCAAGGATGCCGGCTTCCACTACAAGGCTGGCATTTATTATTCCGCTGCTTTCTTATAATCTCCATGTTTTCTCTGGATGCGGCACACTGATCATTTTCGCAACCCCCATTCACTTCGTTATCACCAAATTATTTACATCTGACTTTAGCGGCATTCATGGTGGCCTGTCCTGGCCTGTCGTATGCTATGTAAAAATTCAAGCAAGGCCTCGGCAATCTTGCAACCTCAACTACATGGGGGCCTACGTGTCTACGCCAGGCGCAACAATAAACATGCCACAGTGTCATTACCCCCATCGTTATGCAACTCGCCATGAGAGCACGTGCGGGAGATACGCTAGCATGGTTAATGAGTTGCACGGACTCATCACCACATTCTGAAATGTATCATTGCGACCTTGATTGAGCCATCTGCGCGTCGATAGTCCTGTGGGGGTTCAGGATTCAGGATAATCACTACGGAAAACCAACCAAAATGAAGCTTTTGACACGATAGAGCATCCATGCAGCTCTCACGCCAACCACAGTGTACTATTGGTGTGGTCCCACGCATTTCAGCTATGATCCTTAGCCATTCAAGCGCAAAAGCCACTAAAGGTCATGTCGGAAGGTTGAGTGACCAGTCTGGACTCCCCGGTCATATCCATATGTGAGGCCCTATGTGCGTGAGGAGACAGTCTCCGACAACCTGACTTGTGCTCACAGAATCTTCCCGAGTGCACACATTCGCATTTTGCGCACCCGAGTACTGCATACGCGGCGTCCATGTCTTCTCGCATGCCCCGCATATCCCTGGCCACATCCGCTCCCGCAGACCTCAACGCAATAAGCACTTGTGTAAGTGCGCCATTGCAATTGTGGAGTCTTGAACGAACAGCCCGCAGTCGCGACAGCCTATGCAAACGGCAGTTTGTTTCTGTTGGATTCTGTTATTATAATATTATAAGAGTTAATATATGTTTATAGGACGAGCTCTTACGCAAATAACTGCTGTTCCTGAATTGCTTGCAAAGTGCTTTCAAACGAATTTCCAGTCTTGGAGGACCTCAAAGACGCTGCATGGTCCATTGAGTTATCTTTTTTATGGTTAAATACGTGGAAAGCCCCGCTGTTCCTGCACTCGTTTTGCACGTTTTCGTTGTGCCGTACCCTGTTGGGACTTGCCATCTCAGTCCATGTGAACGCCGGGTTCCTCCACATCACTCTATCGACTGATCGAGTAAAGGATTTTAACTACGTTATGAGGTTTCCCATATCCATACAAGCATTTTAGGAATTCGTGTGCGCACATCCACCTCGACCATGGTGGGCTGGGCTGTCCTTCTTGCCGTGATTGGTTTTAGTCAATGCATGGCTCAAACAGTTACTGTAGATGGAAGTAAAGTTGTCGAGTTGGTGAGTCCGTAAGCCTGGCGGCTCTTTACGTATTATGTAACGCAAGAACAACGAGCCTTACGGCAAAAAATGGGCGCCCCGGCCCCTTCCAATTTTCCGGTGCAGCTTACAAGGCTCGCCAACCTCTCCGATCATGAGAACCCCGCGGTCACCCGCATCCTGTTTACGCAGAACGATATGTTGGCACGGAGGTAAGGCAATTTCACTGTCGTATTCCATGCATTCAACCTTATTTTGTGATGAATCGTCTTCGTTCAATTTCAGGTTCGTGAAGGACTTGATGCGTGAGAACAACCTTGTTGTCCGGTACGCCTAAAACCGCAAACCGTAAACTGCCATTGCCATCATGGAGGCATGCCTGTGGATTCCTTTTGCCTGCAATGCAAACCATTGATATGCCTATTCTTGTAGGCAAAGAATCTGGCCTGACTTCCATTTTACCTGCATTTATGCAGGGAGGATGCAATGGGAAACATCTTTGGGCGCTGGGAGGGCAGTAACCCAACCGGCGGTGTTGTGCTAACTGGATCCCATTGCGACGCCATTCCCTTGGCCGGTGGGTGACATGCACCTGTGCCACCTGCTGGGTAAAACCATCTGCGATTTCGGTTCTCGGATTGCAGTCAGTCCGATCAGAGATGAGCTACACGGCTACCCCATCCAGCCCCAGCCGCACAAACGCCATCTAGGTTCAGGCTAGGCGAGATCTGTGCACATCTTCACTTCACCTAATTAATTATCAAGACCATGTAAACAAATGTGTCTGCCATGAAGCAGCCGGCCGTCGGAACATAGGTATGATCTGCGGTAAAAATCTTATGGCTTGGTGTGCGGTACCTCCCAACATGTATGGCGGTCGGGCGGTGTATGCCACAACGAGTTCTACATATGACGTGGGAAGCATTGAGCCATCCTGACAGGAACGCGATCGCGCCCAACACAATGCGCGGACAGTAAAATGTGGGTTTTTACTCATGTGCATTGATGTACGGTGCGCGGCTGCAGGAATGTACGATGGGACCTTGGGCGTGATTGGAGCCATTGAAGCCGTCGCTGCCCTGCAGCGCTCGGTGAGCCGCGTAATTGTTAGGAAAAGGGCTGATGCACATGCGTCAGGCGCATGCACGCACAGGCGCATTTGCCTACGGTGGTATTCGTTCGAGGGAACTTCACCAATTGATGACGGAACCGTGCAACCAAAAGAAGTCGCATGTTTGGTGTTTCGGGGCTGTGGCTTGCGCATCTGGGGAAGATGTTTAGGCGTTCGTATGGTGTTAATAGAGGATACCCATTGAGCATACTACAGGATGGCCATTGAATTTCTTCGTTCGTTTCTCTTCATGCCTTCGTTGTGTCCCCTCCATCCAGTTATCTGAAAAATACCTGCACGACCTAACCAGTTACTGTACCCAATTCTGTTCCAGCCCACGTTTCAGACCGCAGTCCAATTTAATCCTTGTATGAACCCGCAATGTGTAGAGCTTCAAGCCGGGTCGGCCCATTGAGGTTATCATGTTCACCTCAGAGGAGCCCACCCGTTTCGGCCTCTCCTGCAGCGGAAGTCGGGCCATGGCGGGGACCCTAACGCCCGAAGTGCTTGAGTCCAAGTTGGATGCTGGAGGACAGCACTTCCTGCAGGTCACTGGGAAAGTTAGGGCAAGGGAGGAGGGAGCGGAGCTGACAATGGCTGTTAAGCGACCAACTTAACGAGAATGTAGGGAAGTTATCCCTGCCTGTTAGCAAAATGTTGGGAGGCTGAGGGAATCGCGCGTGATCTTGCAGCTGCCTCCTCACGTAGTACACCTCCACTTCGACCTCTTCTGTCCGTATCATAATGTTGGTCCACCGTTTTCCGCATGCTGTGCTTACAGGTCGCGAACGAAGTGGGTTACGGAGCCGCCACCACTCAGGAAATGTTGGATGCAGTGCGGGTTCTGGAGGGCGGCATCGCGTATTTTGTAGAGTTGCACATTGAGCAGGGTAAGGTGGAAGGCAGGTTCAAATTAGATGCTCAGTCCCGTCGTCGCTAAGCAGTAGGATGCGAGAATACAAGGAGGGACCCCTTCGGTTCATACGCAAGCAAAAGCATCATCCTTGCAAGGAGCAGGAGTCATACTAACTAGTTAATATCACCTCGGTATTTGGTATGCACATCATGCCGGCTGTTCTCCGCTTCCGTTTTCCGTTCAGCTCATTACCTCGTAAGACCCTTAAGCTCCAAATGTCTGCCCAACGCTGCGATTAACGATGCGATGTTAGGTCCCCTACTGGAGCGCGAAGGCGTCGATATTGGTGTTGTGACCGCCATATCTGCGCCGGCCGCCCTGGAAGTCAAGTTCGCAGGTGACGGTGGTCATGCGGGCGGTCAGCTCATGCCAGACAGGTGAGAATACGGTTGAGGAGGATAAACACTTGCATTTCACAGTGCCAAAAGGACAAAGTCCGGTCTGATGGGGGAATCAAACACATTCGCTGTTGCTACTTTCTCCGCATCGGTGATCTTACGCTTCACGACGCTGGGCCGGCCCAGCGCATGAACTCTCTCTTGAGGAGCCCAATCCAGTCCACATTTACCGGTCCTCACAGCCGTCGCCAAGGGGAAGCACGGATCCCGCGGCCTCCTCAGCGCCTCCCAGCTGCGGCCTATTCCGCTCTCTGCACAGCTTCTTTCTTTCACCTGGGGATCCTCAAACCAACGGTGCAAAGTATCTACTTTTTTCGCCGGCCATGGACTCGTGTGACCTGTCCCCGTTATTTTCCTATGTTTAAAACGATTCATTCTTGCCTTCATATTTGTGGCCTTAATCCCTCCACATAGGAATGACGCTGGCCTGGCAGGTGCCGAGCTGGCGTTGGCGGTCGAGCGGCACGTCCTGGGAACCGGGAGCGTGGACACGGTGGGAACGACAGGCACCTTCGAGATTGCTCCTGGGGCGATTAATTCGGTGCCACGAGATGCCCGTCTGGCCATTGGTGAGGAGAGATTGGGGCGTTGGATACGTGTTTTTGCACGATCATTTGAAATGTGGTCGTGCCGCCAAGTATAGTTAGAAGGAATATCGGTTGCCCTTCCCTGTCTACCGTAGGTGGCGATCGAGCCGGCGCGCTTCCTAACTGTAGCATCATCCCTCCTATATCTGCAATCCGCCCCGCAGACATCCGCGATATTGATGGACCCCGCCGCGACGGTGTAGTGGCTGCAGTCCTGAATAGCGCAGAGCAGATTGCGGACCAGCGGAAGGTGAGGTGGGCTAGTGGCAGCTGCTATCTGCGAGCTTGTCAGTCATCACAATGTTTCTACATGTGTCGCTAAGTTGTGACTTCAACAGGATCCGCCTTCTGCTATACGCTGCACCTGTGCTGCTGAAGCTGGCGGGTAATCCGAACCGAGCAGATCATCCTTGCGCTGCTGGAGCAACCGCAACCCGTGGTTGCGGTGTGTCTGCTAATAAGGGACCAAACTCCGCTGCACATGCACCCTTCAGTTCGTAGTCTAGTTCGAAGCAGGTTACGGCCTACATATGGCTACCTCCAATCCCGGTCCCATTGGGATTGCCGCGATGGCGAATCGCGGCCCCGTGCATGCGCTGTCTTCCGCACCTTCGTTCGCCTGCTCCACGCTTTGCATCGAAGATAACAAGCCCACCATCTGGACATCCCGTTCGCCCATCGTACTTTTTGTTCCACCCGCTGCTGACCCATACATGGTCAGCAGTGCAGAACCCAGCCGCGCATTTTCCATCTGCCCTTCACTCAAGCTTCAACTCTTCCCAAGGTTCGCCTCTACTGTTTCCCCCAATCCTCCTTCCATTTGGGGAAAATTTCCGATCCCACAGGTGCGCGTGGCCTCTCGCATTATCAACCAGGACCCCCCTGCCACTAGCCACCCCAACATTGTGGAGGCGGTGGCCACCTCCGCTGATGCTCTGGGTCTGAGCACCAAGCGCATGGTATCGCGGGCATACCATGATTCCCTCTTCATGGCGAGGTGCGTGATAAACGGGTGTTTTAATAAAAATGAGAGCTGAAACACTTTACGTGCCAACCTGATGGCGTGCGCGATTCGCAGGATTGCACCCATGGGAATGATTTTCATCCCCTGCAAGAACGGCTGGAGCCACCGGCCCGATGAGTTCGCCAAGCCTTCTGATATCGCCAACGGAGTTCGTGTGCTGGCCCTCACTATGGCACGACTGTCCGAGGGAAGCTGGCCTAAGGACGAACTTTAATACAGGTGGCAGCCCAAATGTCCGGGCAGAAGGTGTGACAGAAAGCGGGGCGGTGTTGTCTATGCGCTGGCTACTGATCGGATGATGGATGCTGCTGGGCTACCAGGGTGGGCTATCAACCCACCAGGCAGGATGTGGGATTTCTTCGGGGAATGGGACTGACTGGACGCTGGGGCCCGTAAGGAAGGCCTGTGGATGAGGGCTTCTGGGTGGACAAGATACAAAAGAGTACATTGTGAATGATGTCAAAGCGAGAAGTTTAATGGCGAAACTTTGAACCACGACGACCTCGATAATATATGGGCAAAAACTGGAAGTGTGCATTGTACAATTCAATGACTTCAATACACATGGCAACAGTTGGCTGCCAAGTTAACACTGTTATTAGCATACGGCCATCTGCCGCGACTTCTGCCGCGACACGGGGCCCGCCAAGCATTGACAATTACCTGCAAGGATGACCGCGCAAGGCAAGGGAAACTATTCTCACACTGACTGCATTTGCAAATAGCACTTATCGAGGGCTAAGCCTCATGCCGTGTGCCTCTCATGCTGTGACCCCTGTTGTGACCTGCTCGGCCACACCGTTTCCTGTCGCTCGTGTACTGTCATTATAGGCCTTCCAATACTCATGTCCATTAATCGCCCAGGTGTACATGCACCACAGACAACCACAACCAGCTTCCCTCTTGATCGTCGTACTGCAATTGCGGCATTGCTAACTAAAATTTGTCTGCTACCTTCATGGAGCAGCCCTGGGAGGTGTTGGCGCTTTGTTAATGGTGCCTCAAAAATCTAAAAAGATAGCTCCCACCCATCATCATCAGGCCCATCGCCGGGTCACTGCCCCCAACCGCGTGCCTCTGCCCTCCACAACCACCTCGATGCTACGCCCCATCAGAATCCCAAGGACAAATCCTAGCTGGTTTTAATGCTTCTCAATCCGCCATCATCGCGCATTGCGTTCACTTCACCTCATCCATAAGCTGGCAAAAACGTTCGCTTGCAGATTAAGTTCTAGGCCAGGCGTATCGCCACCTATTCTACTACAACTGAATAATAGCAATCCGAACGAGATTTCTTTGGAACCAGGACGAGAAGGAGGGAGAGCCTACGCGCAACTTTCATGCATTGTCCATTCCCCCTTCGCCACGCCCCACGGCGTCCGCGTCCGCAGCACTACCCCGGGCTTTCGTGGCCACCCCAAAACCCGTTCCGGCAACGAAGTCCCAAGAAAGCGCGTCGGGGGCTCGCTCATGGAAAGAGACGCCGGGCGGGTGCAGGTTGCGCAAACGCTCCAAGATAGTATTTCGGATCTGTCAAAAGGCAGGGCAAGGGCGGAGGGAAGTAAGAGGAAGAGGGTAAATAGGAGCAAGAGACGACAGGGTCTATGACAGGGTCTATCTAGGATGTGAATAACATGCGAATAGATAGTTGACGTCGGTATGAAGGTGTCCTCCTTCCGGGCGCAGGGGGAGGGCTGCAGTGTCCGACTTCTGCTTCCAGGTGTTCCTTAACCACCTTCTAGATCATCCTTGCATACAGCAACAAAAATGAGCCCCTGGATTCGTCCCTCTCCAGCAATGTTGCACCGCTCCAGAGTCAAACAATCATGCTCACCTTGTCCAGCGTCTCCCGCTTGTTCTGGTTGGGCTTGGCTGGCGCCAGGGTGGGGGCCAGCCGGTAGTCGGGCCCGAACACCTCATAGTAGTCGTTGGGCGGCAGCATCTCCGACATGCTGCTCTCAACGCCTATAACAGAGAATGTATATGACGAGGTGATACATAGCTCAGCACGCAAGCTCGATTTTCCAATTCACTCTCTCTCTCTCCCTACGTTTCCTTGTCAGAAATCCTCCTCCTTGTATGCCCGTTAACCGCCCTAATCTGCCTCTCCCTTCTTTAATGCCTGCCTCTCTGTCCTGCACCCCTTGCTCCGGTCCGTACCTAACAACACGCCCGTCTCATAGGCCCAGCACCGTGCCACATTCTGTGCGGAACCGGGCGTAGAGGAGCCGGAGGAAAGGCACGGAGCGCTGATGTAAATAGCAAGAGAGATTTAAAATTAGGCAAGTGCGAACAAACGTCCCGGAGGCTTCCGGGAAGTGCAAGCTGGAACGCGAACAGGACCGCTGTGACCATTCCGCCGCAATTGCTGGTACGTCGTTACAATGCTCTCTGTTCGGCACGTAACAAAAAATTGCACGCTTGTGCGGAAGCCACTACATACAAATCCCGTTAATTATACTTCTCACAGAACTAATGCCAACATGGTAATAATGGAAACGTGGGATATTGCTTTTGAGCGTGTGTTGACAGTTAATTGCCTCGCGCATACCATACCTTCACCTTGTAGCCCCCGCCCCCCAGCACCAGCAGCGGCAACCCAAACGCGCGCAGAAAAGCGTGGCAACGGCCATGGCCCGGTATGGACAGGTTGAAGACGCCGAGCTTATCGCCTGCCAGGCTATCAGCACCTGATCCGGCAACACGATAAACACGGCACATAAACATTATGTGTATACGCACACATCGGCGTTACCCTTAACGGATACTGCCCCACCCCATTACTTACATCCATTTACCCGGTAGCCTACTGCAAACAAACGCGATGTAGTGATCGCGACTAACAGCTCAATTCTCCAAAGGTTCAGTCCTCCAAAATCTCCATACAACAAATCAGTAAAGCACACCTCGAAAACGCTGCTGCCTGACCGCGGGGACGACAACGTTTATCTAGGCAACATTGAAAGTACATCCCCTTTATGCTCACCGCTCTGGAGAACTATTGCCTCAGGTTGGAATCTCTCCATAATGGCCGTCATGATGGGACGGAACAGCCCCTCGTAGCTAGCGTCGTCCATGCCATTTCGGAGCGGCACGTTGACCTACCGGGTTCGACGGGCCAAAAAGACGAGGAGCAGTGAGCACACGGTAGTGCTTGGAGGCGGTGGGGTTGGGTCGAGAGTCAGGAAGACAACGGATGGCGCAAAGCTTTGTTGGGGTTAAAAAGACAATGCGCGCGGTCGCTGAAACCCGCGGAATGGGTTCTTCAAATCAATTGCCTAATGATACGGACGAACTTTCGGAAGGCGGAAAACGCGTCTGAATTCTGCTAAGAAAGCAACGCCTCCCAACGGCTGCCGCGAGGATGGGATGAGTCACATGCATCACTTCTGCTGTCGTTAAGCATTAGGGGTGGGCAGGACCGGACAGCGGGTTTGTACGTCCTTCTCCACACCAGAGCTTCGCTGGCATCATAAGGATAAAAGTTGACAGAGCGCAGTAGCTCACCAGCGGACCATCACCTGGCAACCACCTACCCCACCAAACCCCACCGAGAAGTCCTTCATCGAGGGCCCAGATGTGATGGCACATGAGAGGAAAGCGCCTTACCGCGTAGCCCCGTCCTCCCGCCAGGCCGCAATCCCCTAGGTCGCCAGTTCCGGGGAAGAAGTTGTCACCATACTTGTGAAACGACACCGTCATGACACGGTCTGACATGTGAAAACGGCAGCAGCAGGGTGTCCAGGGGCAGAACCGTGACCTCGGATGATAGAGAGCGGGCATTAGCAACGGGGTCAGTCAGTTCCATTCAGGTGAATGAAATGGATCTGTGAGTGAATGAGAGAGAGTGTGTGTGTGTGTGTGTGTGTGAGAGAGAGAGAGAGAGAGAGAGAGAGAGAGAGAGAGAGAGAGAGAGAAAGAACTTCAGGTAGCTCATGCGGATGACATGTGGGACAGCGCCATTGATTTCGTCGTGACGTGTCGCAACACCTAGCATGAACTTGTGTGGCGCGCACCTGAGGTCAGAAATGCCTCCTCTACGCCATCGCCGTGGTGCACATCGATGTCTACGTAGAGCACCCTACTGTGGACCTGCAGTGCATGGATGAAGACGCACCAGGGCGGGCAAGCGCCAGTTCCCGCAGGCCCGTGTGAGCAGTGAAAGCGTGAGGGGGGCCAAAACAATATGGCACGGTAAGGGCAGACGCCTCCTCCAAGGTTTGGTCTGGCGCTTGACATTTGAGGCAGCGAAGGTTGGTAGGAGGCTTAAGATTAGGTGGAATTTGCACGTTGCAACGCGGCATGGATTAGTGCAACCATTGCAATGGTACTTGACATATGAATGATCGGACGCACCTTAAGCAGCTCGAGAATCGCAAGCACAATGTCGTTAATGTAACAAAATCCAGAGGCCTGCAAATGAATTTCATTGAACCGGTTCTAGGTAAGAAAACTGGGACTCTGGGCCAGGTCGAGGGGTGGTGGGGCAGGGGAGGAGGGCGGATGCGCACAATGGGGTTAGCACTAAGCAGCAACTTGCAGACGTTAAGAGGATGCAATCTCAGTATGCTTCCCTTTAAACCTAGCCCAATCCTTCTGTCTTGAAACGGATAACAGACTGGCGTGCAAGTTTTGATACCATACCATTACAATGGTATGCGTAAACCTGCTTCATATTACATCCCTTGTCACAAAGTGATGCCGGAGCCTCCCGCAAAGGTACACCCGACTGTATTCTAGCATGTGATGCTGCTCTAAGCCAACTCGGTTTGGCATAGCATAACAAATGATGTAGGGACGTGCCGCACGCATCACCTCCGCTTTTTTGGCGTGGTGCATTCCGCCCGCCCAGTTAATGGCGATGTCAGCTCGCCCATAGTTGAGCTGCATGGCGGCTCCAATGGAAGCGCCTGCATAAATCTGGATGTATGGACATGTACGTTAGGGCAGGGGAGATTAGTTCAAATCGACCAGCCGTGCCGACAGCTCCTGCGAAGAGAGCGTGAGGGGTGAATACCATGGAGACGAGATGACGTAATTGCAGTAGTTGCCGATGTGGGTTTATGAAGGCCCGCCCATGCCAGTACCATGGCATTCCGCTACAATGGAACCCGCCTTCACATGCCCTCCTCCACTTACCCCACGCCCCGCCTGTCCACCACGGCGCCTGGCCTCGCACCTGGCAGTACTGGTACATCCTGTCGAAAATAGGACAGTCCCCTGCCACACTGAACTGCTTTAGCGCCGCCGACAGCTCTTCCTGCGTGCACCCAAGAAACATACAAACATCATCCTCAAGCAGCCTTTGCCCAAAACGAAGGCGATCCAAACCTCAATGCGCTGAAAATGGTACATATAACATGTATAAACATGTGAACCTACGGAGGGTACCGGGTAGGCCGGGACGGCATTGATGAAGGCAAGGCTGGGGCCGCTGTGAATCACTGCTGGACTTTATAAAGCTTATCACCACTGGCCCACAGGCCACAGGCCCCTGCCTGGTTTAGGTCCTTGGTAACAATCCTCGATGCCCCTGGTTCCATCGGTGTCCCTGCAGTGAAATGGCTTCTAGGATAACAGCATCCTTCACCCGCCCGGCCTCATCTCACCCAGCCCCCTGGGGAGGACAGTGTCCTCCAGAAACCCCCACTTCTTAAAGTGGGTCTGATGCCTTTGAAAACCATGTATCGTTCGCCGTACACAACGAGCTGCCTGAACGCCCTAACCCAGATCCGCTTTCTTACTAAAGCCACACGGGAGCTGATGCATTGTGATCCCTTACGGACCGTGCGTCCTGTGCTGGTATGTCTAGGGTAAGTCCAACACGGACGTATCCTAAATCTCACCTGATTGCCTGGCGTGACCGCCCGCAGGAAGTCCACATAGTCAGGCGAGTGGAACTCAACTAGATCGCACTTGCGGGCTGGACGGGGCCGCACGATCTGTTGCGAAGTCAGGGGACAAGATAGGGGAAATAGCTGGTCCAGTCACCGGAAGCCATGACCACTGAACGTTACCCCTCTCCTGACGCCAGGGATGTATTGCTGGCGGTTGGAGTAAGGGGATGCCGCATGCCGGGCAGGGATGATAGGTGGAAACAGATGGTGGGAAAGCATTCGGCGCTAGAAGAAACGGGCGGAAAGGCCAGTCCTCAAAGCATCCCAACCGACTCCATGTGGGACTTCGCCGTCCGTTCTCATCTTTTAAGGCTCGATGCTGCATGACACAGTGCTTTCTCAGCCCTCCGCGCCCATCATTTATCCCATCATGTTGCTCTCGCCCACACCCAAACAATCCAGCACGCACCCCTACCAGGTCCCTGCACAAATGTGCTGCCGTGTAGTGCCTTCCGTGCACCCGCAGAGACACCGCCCTGGTCTCACATACCAAGCGTCCAGAGCTGCATACATATCGTCATACACTCCTCAGTATCTGCCGCTGTAGTATTTCAACTATGAACGGTCAGGATCCCCACCAGCGTTCTTCACCCCGGACGGGACCCGCAAAGTTTTTAGTTTTTAGGAAAATGCCCGGAAAAATGTTGGGGCTGCTTCGGGGATCCCCGGGAAACTTTTACAGTGTGAGGCGCAGCTTCCCGTGTTTTTTGGCGTAACTAGGTATAGTTCCGGGGACCCTCCCGGAAAAGAATTTTTAGGGCTCCGGGGAACCTCGGAACAAACCGCTACCACCTTGAAGAACCCTGATCCCCACGCAGCTGGGGCGATGCTGTCCTTCCTTCCGTTTCTGCTGCTGCTGTATCCTTAATTCCATCAACAAGTGCACACAGGCCTTCCGAGTCCGCCACGCGGCCATTAAGCGCACAGATTACCCAAACCACCTGCAACAGTTGGGTACCCCAACCGACCGCCACCACTAGACAGAAAGACCCCCTCACGACCCGACCCACGAGCCCCAACCCAAGATCCCAGCCCCAACACACGGCCCGACCCACGAGCCCCAACATCGCTGCAATTGCTGCGATGCGGTATATATCAAGAACCCACATCGATAGCCGCGAGGTAAATGGCTAGAGTAGCCGTTACTCACATCCAGGTGGCGCCATAAGTCGTATCGTGTGACAAGACAGTGCGCCAGTCGTACTCGGTGGGGCTTCATGGGGTGACCCTGCCCATAATAGAAGTCACCGATATCGGGGTCATAGTAGTAGGTGACCTGGGGAAGCGACGGAGAGAGAAGGAATGCGGGGTGGGTTTGCATGCCAGGAAATTTCACTCAGGCCGTCATGTTACCGGAGCTAAAATCGGGATGAACACGAAATAAAGATGCGATCTGATGATTTACGTTGTGGGGAAGAAGGCCTTCTGTATTTTGCAAAGAGCAGGCTAGCGGGTCAACGCCGTGGGTGCCCATAGAAGCGGGCCTGGAAAAGTGGTCAGGGCTCAACCTCCTGTTCTCCTGCCGCCTCATAATCATCTGGCCAAGCAAGAAGATCAAGCGGTGGCGGGAGAACAGGGGAGGCTTTCGTGTGGGACCCCATTCACGCCAAGCTCAGAACAAAAAACGCCAGATGAAAGCGGCTATGGGACAGTATAGATTATCAGTTTCAAAAGGAAGACGAGACTAGGACGCCACATATCAAATTTCTTAGTAAAGATACTTCCAATCACTAGAAAACGGACAATTGCATCCGCCCGTGGGTGCTGGTGTGCACAGAACTTCGCACCTTGCGGCCTCCCATGCCTCCTCAATCAGATCGTTATCCTAAAAAAGCAAACATGGTTGGACGCTCAGACCTCAAGAAATAAACTTCCTGTGCTGGATAGTAACGGCGCAAGGGTAATAATTCTGAGGATATTAGACATCATAAAAAATGTTTTGATCCTTAATTTAATGCTTTCCATCGATCGTTTTGATTTTTTGCGCGCGTTGTGCCGTGCTGCGTACAGGTTTCTGCTGTACGTGTACAATGCCCCATGTGTGTGCCGTCAGGGAATCTTTCATCGCATCGTAAGCCAGCATGTGCAACAATATACCGGCAATTTTTCGACCAGCATATACATTACACTGCACTTGTAAAGCTAACAGTTCCTGGCTTTTCGTTCCGGCAGTATTTCAGGAACACGCACAACCTTAATAATGGGACTTCGGCCTGAACAAATGATATTAACATATTGTTAAGGCCAAGGGTGGAGGAGAATAACTTGGAGCGACATTTCACTTGCTTACGAAGGGCAGGGGCAACAGTCCCAAGGAGGCCCAGAGGCCAATAATTCAACGGCCATGTTGGCTGCTTGTAAAGCAGCATTTAGTGGGTGAGCGGAATCTCTGCGGGTTTGGGGGTTGAATATGAACGTTTTCCTTGTTACGACGAAAGGACAGTCGACGCGAGAGAAACGGCCTGAATCCTGTATGGCTGTTTCCCATCCACATATGTTAGATTAAGCATCGACATGCTTGGTTCAAGAATCAACCAAAGTATTTCAAGCGTCTTGCCCGCCCCAACTGCCAACAGTTATGGGTAGGGGTGTCGCGACAAGACACCAATCTGTACCCGGCCATAAACTTCCCAGCAGCAACCCTCCGCCCAGTCCTAACCCTTTCTCACTGGCCCCATCTGCACCACTAACCTTAACGCCTTGCAATCTCCGCTGTGCGACCCTTTTGTGCTTCCTTATTAGCTTTTTAGATTTATACGCCTGGCGACCTGTCAATGCACGCACAGAAATCTTCCTTCTCCTTCTGTGCTGCCACCATGCCTTTTTTAAAATCTTCTTATATCTGCCGCTTCGTCACGTGAATGATCATGTCATGATAAGCCAGCGCAGCTCCGTAACTTCAACTTTACATGACAGGCATCGTGCCCTTAGCTTCCCGCCATTGCCTCTGCGTTCGCGTCTCCCGCCGCAGCCTCAGCCCCTCCACCAGCGGTGGCGGCGGCCGCAGCTCCCCAAGCGAGAAGCAGATTGAGGCTTTCGTGCGCGCTCTTTCCGACTGCCAGTTCGATCAGGTGGCGGCTCACGTGGCCGAGTCCCGGTTACTGCTTGTATCCCCACTTAAGTGTCAGCCGGCGCGGTGTTCCGCATGGCACCTAGCAGCTGCAGCGGCCCCGCGGAGCGGCAACGCCAACGGAGAGCTGCTGCAGCTGTTGCTGCGACTATACAGCGAGCAGGAGCTACCGATGGAGAGTCTGGCGGACCTTTTGAACGCCCCCAACAAGAGGTAATTTGTTCCTCCTTGGAAGTAAGGATGTGCGCGTGAAGTTTCCGGGGGGGGCCTTCTGGAAGAACAGGCGGACATTGATTGAGCGGAGCAAAAACGTCGGGAGCGATGTGCAACTTTCTGAAGTTTGTCCTCCAGGTCGTGTAGATGTTGGCAAGTGTATGCAAGATTCATAGCCAGCACAAGTAATTGATACAATTAAGAAAATACTAAGAAGTTGCGGTTGACCAGGCGAGTATCTGATGGAAGGCGAGGGGCCTAAGTACGGCAATCTATCACTAATTGACCCACCCTCTTGTGTTTTGACCCATCCAATGAGCTGACAGGGGCCAGAGCTGTCTTCACTGCGCTGCGGAGGGAGGCAATGCCGCTGCTATACGGCTATTGTTGAGCCTTGGCTGCGAGCTACTGCGGGCCGACAAAAGTGGCCGTACGGCGCTACACTACGCGGCTGCGGTCGGCAGTGAAGAATGTGTTCGGTTGCTTCTGGCAATGGCAGAGGCGGAGGACGTCAGGACAGGGGGGACGGAAGGGGCGGCCGCGGCGATGCAGGAGGGCAGCGATGGCAGGGCACCGTCGCCGCCCCCATCCCCACCACTTCCGCCGCTACCGCAGCAGCAACACCCGAGACAGGCGGCTGCCGGGTCATTAGTCGTCAGGTGAGGTACTACGGCGGAATGCAGAGGCGGTACGTGGTACATTTAAGTACCATCTTGCACAACATCCGCTAAGGAATGAAGACACGTATCGCTTAGTGCTGAACAAGTACAAGGCTGCATTATGCCTATAACGGAAAAAAGGGAAGTGTAATACTTGTCATAAGAACAAGGAAAGGTTAAGAGTACAATATCTTGGCGTGCTTGCAACGCCGATGGTATCGAGTGTGGGTCGCCTGCGTGACATGCCAAGCAGGCTGCGCCAGGGCCTGTTCCAGAGCACGTCTGGAGCTCCAAAACCAAAGGCCAGGTATAGGCCCTGATACGGCATGAACCCGTGTAAATGGAAGTCCGCCATCCCCTTTTGGCAGGAACCAAAGCGTGTGGTCACTAATGTTGCCGTGAAGCTCATCAACTTGAGGAATCCCGAAATGTCCGCCTGTTCTCCTACCTCCGGCTTTTCGGCAGACTCGTGACCGCCACAGACGTGACGGGCCTTACGCCTCTGCACTTCGCCGCCGCCGTTAACTCGCTCCCGGTCATACGGCTTTTGTTAGCGGCGGGGTCGCCGTACACTGCACAGACTGCGACAGACAACTTAGAGGCGCGGATGCCATGCAACGCTGGCTGGACCTGCCTGCACGTGGCTGCCATGAGGGGGCACTACGATGTCGTTATGGTGGTGCTGCGACATCATGTGGGTATTTGGTCGGCCGATGTCATGTTAGCCCCTTATACTTGTTTCAAACACATGCCGCCTATTCCAATGCTGTTCCATGCGTCTGGCCTCAGTCCTACCCGGGCCAGCTACGAATTCCTGTGACCGGATCCGCTATCATGATGTCTTCGCTCCGAACGCTCCAAATCCCAACCCACATCAAGTCACTGGTTCCATGTCTTAATGCTGTGCACATTTGCATCCCTTCTCTCCCGCTGCGGCCCTGCAGCTTTCCTTAAGCGCTGAGCAACAGGTGGCAGGCTGGATACCCGGCAAAAATTGCCGCAGCAGCGACCCACGGGTCCTTTTGGACAGGCGGGGCACCTCAGCTCACTCCCTCGCTCTGTCTCGCGGCTTCGTTGACTTGGCAGATCTGTTGAACCCGGACATGCCCCTGTCCCAGTCGGTGCTGGGCAGTGGGCCTGTGGGCCCTGATGGACAGGAGCTGCAGCTGCCCGCCATGTTCGTATGTCCCATCACGCAGGTACGCCTCCCCAGCGTATTCTCCCACATCTGCGCCATTATAATAGCAACGATTCCGAACCCATGTGCGTTTTGTATACTTCCTTCCTCACGATCGGCCGGCTGCCATGCAGTCTACGCGTGGAGTCGGGAATGGTGGGGCTAATAGAGTGTGTGTGTGTGTGTGTGTGTAAGGGGGGAGGTGTTTGCGGAACCGAGACGTGATGGTCTGCATTTATGAAATATCTAGGCTAGTCAGGCAATGAGAAAGTAATGCGGCGGGTATAACAGAGGGTAATATGAGCAACAGAGAGGCTTAGGGCGTCCCGCCACCGGATGCCGCGTGATTCTAATGCAGCTTGTCACCATGCGGTCATGGTAATCAAACATCCCCAGCGATCCAGCATCCCTTCCACATCTGCTGCCGCCTTTTGATATGTTCTCATGTTTGTCAGGAGATGATGCGGGACCCCGTAGTTGCCTCGGATGGCTTCACCTACGAGCGGGCTGCCATTGCTCGCTGGCTGGCGGCGGGCAGGCGGACCTCTCCAATGACCAACCTCCCCTTTGCCTCGCGGCTCCTCTTTCCAAACAATGTCGTCAAGTCAGCAATCAAGGTAAATTGAAATCCTCCGACGAACCGCGCGCGCCTGGTTTTAATGTACGTTAATGAGCCGCCCGCAGCCCAACTATTCGGCCCGGGCGATTTGCCGGCCTCCAAAACGCTTCTGTGACCTGCTCCGGTGTCTTCTCGTCCGATTCCCTGTTACGATAACTCCGTCCGTTCGCTTTACCTCAAACCCCAATCCGGCAACATGTAGGAATGGCGGCAGGAGCACAAGCTGCCGGACCCCGACATTATGAAGCGCAGTGCGAGGCGCCTGGCCTGTGTGGGCTTGGGAACCTCCGTGCACGATAATAATGCTAGTGGTAATGGTGGTGGTGGTGGTGTGCGGCTGGGAGCGGGCCGGGGAAATAGTCGGGATCCCTTCCTATCACACCTCCGATCCCGCGGGTTGTGAGATCATACAGCATGGGCAAGGGCGGGCTTGAAAAACTGACAGGCCCGGCTGAAGACACTCACGGCAGTGCAAATTGCTTGTGCTGAATGGCCATTTCATAACTCACCTAACGCTGGTTATGATAGATGACGTGGCCACGCGGCCACCGACGGAACGGGAGGAAGAAAGAGGCTTAAGTCAAGGGAAGTTGCAGGTTAAGGTAGCACGTGCGGAAGATGAGAGAAGTTTCCAAAGCGCAGCCAATCACGAGGGAAGAGGATGAGATTCATATAAGTGGATTAGGTTTATGAGTTGTTTATTCGTTGGGCGTCAGTTCTCTGGACCTTCCTACTGGATCTGATTGAATCGCCCTTGCATCGGACTGCACAATTTTGTTTTGCGCTACAGTGGATTGAGCGGGGCGAAGGGTTGAAGAGGCACCCGTCCAGCACATATGCCACGTCCGCCCGTCTTCGCGCCCTGGCTTTTTCCGTATAGCGTAACATTCATGCGCGTGTTAAGCCGTTGGAAGGTTACCAGACGTCACAAGAGGTTTGGAACGCCGCCTGTGTCAAGGACTTTTGGATATCCATTTATGCTCGTCCTCGGTGCACGTCTGTCTGTAGTACGTTTATGTGATTTGAGTGTTTGCCCTCGAACTGCAGCAGCGTGTGTAGATGTGCCTAATACCTCTTAAGGCCTCTGCGCATGTTTGGGAGTTTTTATGCGACAAGTTTCTAAACACAGCGTGCGTACATATGATGTGCGTTTCTGGGAAGAAGGGGGAAGGCGGAGGTGTGTGTAGCTGTTTCTGGTATATGAAGGAGGAAAATAACAGACATGTTCTGTATTCTGAGAGTGTGCGTAACCCCCTCACGTGGGCTTAGGCGATGCATATCCGGGAGCATGGAAGCATGGGAACCCGTATACCGTTTCAGCCGTGTTGCGGGCGCATGACTGAGTGGGCAGCTGGAGGGAGCAGTCGGGGCGTTTGCGGGTTTTTTATGTCAGAATCCCAAAATATGATCGGTACACGCTCACCTGCACTACTCCTGAGGCTGTAAGTTGGGAACTGTGTCCGTGAGTGGACTCGAATGCCTAAGCGAGTTTCGAAAGCTTACCGTCTTGGTGCGGTATTTCGTATGACTCCATGCCGGGTCATTCTTCGTATCAGGTTGTGCCGCTGCGGTCCCAGAGGGAGGCGCTCGATGGTTTTACGAACTCACGACAGGAGGCAGCGATTTGAGGGATGAAATCGGCTGCGTTGCCGTGCTTGGTCTGCTGCTTGAGCTTCTGCCGCTGTTGTAGACGGAGCCGTTGATGACCGCTGATGCGGCGACGTTAACGGCTGCGGCTATGGCTGCTGGTGCCGATGATGATCAAGTCCATATCGTCATTGGCACATGGCAGCCCGGTGGCACTTGCGTTCATTGCAGAGAAGCAAAGCGACCGCTGACAGCGTGTAATAAGTGGAACAAAAAACGCAAGGCATGAGCTGATGCCTATGGTTTGTCTCAACAAGCTCAGGGTTAGTTGCTTTGTTGTTATTATCGTATTTGTTGCAGGGAGGTTCGATCTAGTGACACAGTTTTGACCGAGGAAGTGGAGGTTTTGAGATGTGGCCTTCATCCGCGACTCAATGCGTCAACCGTACGTGCGTCAAATCCTGTCGCCATGACAAGATTTACGGCAGGCCGCGTGTCAGGGTATTGATGAGAAGGACGCGAGTTTTTCATACAAGGAAAGGCTTCGCCCGTCACTATTACGTTCCTAGTTAGGAAGCCTAACACCCTTTACACAGGCTGCGGTGGCTGTGGAAACCCCATCCTCACCTCGTAGTGGTGGTTTAGCCAGCGAGTGCGCGTGATTGGAACATGTGGCAACAAGTGGTGGTTTGCGTCTTCACTGAGGCGCTGTCGATGGGCCCTATGTCAAGCGGAGACAGCTAGAATGCCGTTTAAAGCGTATTTCGGTGTGCTTGTTGGGCTCGGCTATGTGAACAGCCTTTTTGGATCCAATATCCCATAGACGATTCTTTCTGTGCGAACAGGATTGGCGGAAAGTGTTAAGTCTTTCGAAGGGATCGCGTCTCGAAGGGTCTTTCGCAGCAGTAGTGTTTCTTTCCCATCTCATGGACGACACGTTTGTGCATTTGGATCGGTCCTAAGGCATCAGGGTACGCAGGAAGCAGAGTATCTAAGCACCTAGAATGGTAGCGGGACGCCGCATGCGGTAGTATACATTAAAGTCAGATGTATGTGCCCCAAGTTGTTGAGTGAGTGCCTCCCTTGCTTTGTGGTCGAAGTTCATGCTTGTTTTCATCCATCATCAGTTTCGGGAATCGACTTTCAAGCTTTCACAACTGTCAACGATAATGTTAACTAAATAACGATGTCCATACGTGATTGCGATCCATCATTAGGGCCTTGTCGGTTTCGGATCCAGTCGGATCCGGCCCTAGCAGCGCATATGCCGCCGTTGATGCCTTGGTTAATAGGTGTTTGTTCGCATTATTGTGCAAGTCTTGGGTTTTTCATAAATGGCCATACCGCCGTGAAGTGCATCCCAAATGTCATTTTCGCTGTTTTCTGAGTCACGTTTTGGCATGGGATCAGTTTGGAGGTGGCGCATGGAGAGCCGCTGACCACGCTCCGGGGCTTCGCGGTGGGTTATGAAGTCACTCACCTTCATTGCCAGGCCAGCGCTGACTAGAGGAAAATAATGGCAGATGGTTTAGAGCGCGCCGCACATGAAAGCCACGAGAGTACTGCCGCGAGACTGGTACCTCATCCGTTGCAATGGTACACGGCAGCACGTGTGGCGGAGCCATCCAGAGTGTCTTAGGCTTGTGGAATTTAGGGCGCAGGCCGTCGCCAGGTCCCTAAGCCACCGATGCCATGAGACCACCACTTCTCCTGGATGACCGCTCATAGTTCGATGGTGCCGCCCCAAACGCGTTCGGACCTGGAGTTGAAATGATATATGCACCATTCAACATGTAATTGGCATCGGCTATACTTTGACCCCAGCCGTGGTGAAGCCACTTGTGGGACGATGCCGGCCATAGGACTTTCCAGCGCTTCCCTAATTCAGTTCCCTGGACCATCGCCAAGCTCCCCAGCTCAACCTTAATACGAGCAAGGTTCACACACAGGCTGTGGCTGTACCCTGGCTGATCCTGATGTACCCTGGCTGATGCTACGAAATCGTTACACATAACCTTAACGCATTGTCACAACGGATTAGGTAGCTTAGTCAATGTCAGGTTGGTTAGCCGCTCAGGCAGCGACAGGATCCAATCTGTTTCGTCCTTAGTAGGAACAAATCAATAGCAACGGCAAATCAACGATCGAGCGAGCTTCATTAGGGCGTATATCGCATGACCTACACGCCCCATGCATGTCCGTCTTACAGCCACCGTACAAGCCCAACGAAGACTCGTACTATAATGCATTCATTCATCGCTTGTGGCACTCAATAATCAACATGCAAGACGCATAATGTTAGAGCTCGTGCTCATGGCATTAGAAAGCCGAAATCCAACGCGTATTGACCTTGGAAACATCACCTTGCCTATGACCATCGTTTTGGTTGCCGCTGCGGAAAAAGCTGCTCCCATCACAGCCGACTCAGCATCTCGACCCCAAATGCACACTAAGCTAAGCTGTAGCGGAAAGAGCCTCTCACAGCCGAAGCGGATCACAGGGTTGCCACTTGGACCATGGCGGCTATCCATACCTCACTGCTCTCATAATCGTACACCGCCGTGGCTAAGCAAGCATCTCTGCAGATGGAAGCGGTACGTACCCTACAATAATCCAAGAACTTAATTAATGCGCCACTGGACAACCGTGTGTCAAGATTTGCACTACCTCAATCGTACATGTCGCTGTACACGAGTATTTTGACGTAGCGTACGGCTTGCAGCACGCATTTATACAACAGCCAACGAAGCCACCCAACGTAGCTCCAGGCCTCTGCGACAATGTGCCGTACAGACCCGTAGTCCAGGGTTTGGGAAAAGCCCCACCTCAGTAGTGATGCGGCATAATAATATTTGATGCATATGCGAAGCGCAAAACTCGCTCCGGCGTATTCATGATAATCACGTTACGCCGGATTTCTGCGCGTTATGGACAACGGGTAGGTATACATCGCCATTCGACCTAATTATGCATGGGCTTTTTGCCTGTACACAACAGGATATGCGTGGGCGGCAAGGGCAGAGCTCTGATGCATGAAACCCTAGAGGCCAATCTATTCGGCATTATTCATCTGCCGCTCTCACGTGTAGCATTACGGAGATGAATGCTCCTGTTTTCCCGCCCTAACGTACGAGATGCAATAAATCCTCTTTCTCCCCCAACGACCCATCCCAACCCACGACCTTGCGTCTATGTCATCCAGTCACCCGCCTGAAGGTAGAGCTCTTGAAGTTAGATTTTCCCAGCCAGTATGTCCCTATCGACTTACTCTATATCAATGATCACATTCATTTACTTTAAATCAGATATCGACGCAACTATTTTCAGCATGTCGCCGACGGTAGGTCGGATGCGACACCAAGTTTGACCGTAAAGTAGTTGCATGGATCGTACTTTTTCTTCGTTCGCAGCAGGCTGCTATAGTCGCCAAAAAATCGCGTCTTCCAATCGCCCAGCACGTTGTACAAATTGCCCCAGGTGGTGTACTCGTTGTTGCATGATGAGTTACCGAAGTTGTATAAGGTCGGCAGGTACGTCGTACTTACATATTCCATACGAAGCTCGTCCTCGGATGGGTCAAACCACTTATCACTGAATAGAGCTTCGTACATTGCGCTACGCATGCCAGCCGGCACCGAGCCCACCGAGCCACTGCGCACTGCGCCGCCGAACATAAACCACAGCAGCATTGGCGGCTGGGTTTCCCCAATGATGAGAGAGAGGTCGTTCAGCATGGCCTGCTGAGGCGGCACAAATGCGTTTGCGAGAAACGACCGAGAAAAGAGCTCTGAGCTGTCTGGTTGCAGGTGGCGAACGACATCGAGAATGCTGGTATAATTCACGATGGGGTCCACGCTGCGGCGGTACGGGGAGTTCAGCAATGGTTGGAGCGCGTTGAAAGCGCCGACATAATCCCCGCCGGTGTAGAAAAAGCGGATGTAGACGACATCATTTTCGACGAGCAGCATGCCTGAAAGCTCGTTAGGCATTGAGTTAAACCACCGCACGTTGAAGATGTAATCGGAAAAGATGTTTGGGTAAGTCGCTCCGCTGAGCTGTGGGTTGTGCAGATGGAGGCTGACTTCTAGCCTGAGGATTTGCTGTGGGGCGGGGTAGGTCCTGGCCCTGAAGGAGACCGCGACGCCGAAGCTGTTCTGTCCGGCGCCAAGGTAAGCATGGAAGAGGTCGACGTAGCTATTGCGGGTCGCGGTAATTATGGTGCCATTGTAAAGCATTAACCTGATTTCCAAAATGCTCTCTATTCCAAGGCCGTACTGACGGGAGAACAGGCCATGACATCCGCCCGCAAGGCATCCAGCCGGGCAGACGGATTTGGACGGTGCGCCTACGAAAACGCGATTTGCGTCGGCCAGGGCTGAGTACACGTCCTCATGCGTCGCGCCGGACATGAACATGACGGTTTCGTCATCTGGGTTGTATTCCACGAAATTCAACTTCTCCATTCGGATCATCATCACACCTCGACCGTTGCTCCTGCCATTGTAATCATGTCCAGAGCACTTTGTCACGACACGGATTTTGTATGTCAAGGCGAAGGCTAGCGCGGAGCGGAGGTCCTTCTCCGACACAGGCGCCACGATAATGCCGGGGAAGTTGGTCTTCAAGGCATTCATCGTTACGGATGCGCTGAGAAATTTGTCCGGTGTCTTGTCCCACAGCCAAACCGACGTGGCACCCGAAAGCGTGGAAATCCATGTGTTCAATGTCGGCCTGTCGGGCCAGCATGTACCGCTGTTTGGAGTACAGAAAGCTCCATGGACCGAGTTAAGCATAAGAATTACACAAGTTGCTATCATGAACACATTCGCCGGGCCAGCCCGTGGCCACGCTTGCCGCGCCAACATTTCCTGTTGAAACGGTTTTGTGGATAGCAAGGTCGAATGCCTCGACAACATATTTAGTATTTTATTGTACATGTAAAACATATCACTAGAAAAGTTGCATCCTCAGAGCGGCTCAATAGAGCTTCCGCTGAAGCGACAACCAGCGGACAACGTTCAGGGACGCCGTACAACCACATTTCTTGAAAGGGAAGCATCGCTAGATGTGATCTGTAACACATTAATGCACAATCTGTACTACATATCTCCAAGGAATACATATGGATGTGACATGCACCGAAGATGATTCGACGGTTTGCGGTCAACCGGCGCCTTTAACTTTGTCGTCTGATATCTAACTTCCAATAATATATCTTTTTCCATATATCAAACATAGACATTATAATTTGTCTTTAAGGATTGCTTGGCAACCTCGCAGGTCTCAGTCTCCGCGTTCCGCCCGCCAACAGCATTTATTAAAATATCGAAGAAGAGAATTATAAGCCATCTTAAACAAACGCATGCATCAATATTTCCCTCTTACCTGTTCCTGTGTGTTGGAACCGAATGGCGCATTGTACGATACTGCTGTAATAATAATTTGAACGGGATCCTCCAGGCTAAAAGTGAACGCCTTCCAGCTTGATGGAAGTACGTTAGTAATTTGGATTATTTATTGTGTCATCTTTTATCGCAGTGTGTGTGTTTGTTATGTGGAATATAAGGAATCGGGCTTCATGACCGAATCGGCTTGGCGGCGTTGGTTCGACTTCCGTTTCTTAGTCTCCATCAATCAACACCGTTTGCCTATTTCAAACAGGGGAAGTTTTCCCTGCCACCATATGTGTCAAGAAAGCACTTCACAGGCAAGGTGTTTCATCTATCCCTAGCCTGACCGGGTCGAGGCAGAACCACGAACGAAGAACACATATACTACTTGACGCTGTCGACTCCAGTTTAAGCGCCCCGGCGCCGCACCGCGCAAAAGCCATTACAGGATTGCAATTGATTGCATGCTTCCAACGTGGCATCCACCCTCACCTCTACCACCTGCAATGCGCTGTACTCCCAACTCAAAACCTGAAGGCGTAAAGCCTCAACGCATGGTTTGCCCATGAGAACCACTGCAGAAAGCATGGTAAAGGGGATAGGTCAAGACGCACTATTAGGAAGGACCGTTTAAACGTCACTCGAGGCCATTCCTATGGCCCGGGGAAGCTGCCGATCGTGGCCGGCAGCTATAGCCCCCATGTTCATTCGTACGTGTAAGCCATGTGATTAGTACCCATACTCACATCGCCGTAACTCTTTTTACTTACAGGCAGTAATGATGCGCATCTGTGCGGCGCACAGCTGCACATTCTCCAGGGCGTGCGTGTACGACTCACGAACTCTGGTACGACGCATACCTTCCGAAGACCTCCATACCTCCACCAAGTCCACATCCTGTCCATACAGCCTCCAAATTAGGACATTAGAAAGCAGTTGTAAAAATAATATATAACGCAGTAAACCAACAAACCGTACTAGTGGCTATATTATCACAAACCAAGCTCTCTTATCCACAAAGACAGTTCCTGTCGACACTGCTTCGCACACGGCCAGGTTGTGGCTTGGACCGTTGGGCTTCCAAAAATGAGAGACAGTAATACGGCCGTGAAAAGACAACCAGAGCAGTTGTATATCGTCAGTTTGTCGAAATTTGGCGATTTTGAGTCTTGTGCGGATGATGACATTGATAATGCTCAGTCTCTTAGCCGAATTGCTAATAAAACCAAGTTCACAGCGCTGCAGTCTCAGCGATTTAATGTATGTTCCGGGCGCGCTCACATGGATCTAGAATACAAGCAAACTCGAAAATTATGCTAAATCGAAGACCAGCGACGCATATTCACAAATGTACCGCCTGAAAATGGCGAATGACATAAATGAAAGCCCCTGCTTCCGGAGTGGAACACAAGCCGAAACCAAAGCAAGCCATGCTTTATTCCTCCAGCCTCCTAACCGCCCTTTCCTCCTTCCTTGCTCCTTTAGGCCCCTTAGCCCTTGGGTGCGCAGCTGCAAACAGCGGTCGGCTGATCCGAGCCAACCGCGAACTTCGCCGTCATCAGGTTGCACGGATCGTACTTCTTTTTAACCGTCAGCAGCTTATCGTAATCCGAAAAGAACCGTGTCTTCCAGTCGCTCACGTTGTTGTAAGCTCCCCATGATGTAAACTCATTACTGTACGATGTCGGCGCCAAAGCGTATAACCCACTGAGGTACGGCTCCATGCTTTCCACACGGTCTCGATCCTCATGTGGATCGAACCATTGTGAGCCGAACAACACCTGCAGGGACGATAACCGTGCGTTGGTAGAAAAAGGGGTAAGACATGCAGATGGCGTATCTGGAAGTGCTGTTGCGTCAGATGCTGTAGCGTCAACGACAACGGGTGCTTCATCCGGGAACTCGGAACAACAAAGGCTCCGCGCATGAGCGCAGTGGTTAAGTTATGCTGCCCACTCGCAAAGTTTCCGAGCAGTGAAAGGCGATGTGGTGCATTCTCTGAAGGCGAGAGTTAGAGTGAGGGACGCATCGTTGGCTCTCGTTCCTATTCGACGTTCGGTGTGGAGTTGACGCCATGAAAAAAAAGTGAATCAAATCCTTTCCCAGGAACCCATATTTCGGAGTGAAGCAAGGAGGACATTCCTTTCGCACATCATGCACTGAATTATGAAAGTAAGGCCCAACCAGATGCAATTAAAAAATGGTTGGCCCCTTACTGTACACGCTACATTTTCGCTTGCCCTGCAGCAAACGTGTACTAAAACGCCCGCACAAGGGAGGAGGTCGACATGCCTACCTCATACATTGCGTTACGCATGCCAGTAGGCACCGAGCCGATTCCCGCGTGCTCCGGAACCGCACCGCCAAATACAAACCACATCCACATATATGGATTATTTTCCACAATGACGGAGGAGATTGTGTCCAGAACATCCTGGTCCTGAGGCAGGAAGCCGCTGGTGATGTACTTGCGCGCCCAGATATCAGTCACGGGCGGGTAGAGGTTCAGCGCCACCTCATACATATTAGAGAAGACCTCGGGGTCAGTCACGTGGCGCGTGAACGGCGACTCGAGAAGCGACTGCAGCTTCCGAAATGTGCCCTCGTAATCGGTTCCTGTGTAGACGAATTTCACTTTGACGCTTCCGAATTCGTAGTTGATGTTGCCAGCGAGCTCGCGTGGCATCTCATCGAACCAGGTGGCATTTAGAAAGAAGTTGGAAAGGAGATTGCCAGGGGTGTTGTCAGCAGTCGCGTCGAAGAGCGCATCAAACATGACGATTGCGGGGGGTGCTGGATATGTCTGGGCCTTGAAGGAGACCGCGACGCCGAAACTGTTCTGGCCGGCACCGAGGTAGGCGTGGAAGAGGTCCGCGTTACGGGTGCGGTTAAGAGTTATGACCGTGCCATTGAATAGCGCGAACCGGATCTCAAGGATGCTGTCGATGCCGAGACCGTATTGGCGGGACAGCAGGCCGTGGCAGCCGCCTGCAAGACAGCCTGCCGGACAGACGGTCTTGGACTGGCCGCCCACGTAGACGCGGTTGTAAGGCACCAGAGCGCTGTAGATATCGGCGTGCATTGCGCCGGAACCAAAAGAGATGGCCTGGGTCTTGTCGTCGTACAATGTCCAGTTGAGAAGCTCAGTTTTAATAAGCATCACGCCACGGCCGTTGCTACGGCCGTTGAAATCGTGGCCGGAGCACCGCGCGACAACGCGGATGCGGTTCTTGGACGCAAAATACAGGGCAGAACGCAGGTCGGCCTCTGTTCCCGGAACCACGATGAGACCAGGAAAGTTGCTCTTTAATAAGTTCATTGAGGTAGCCTCGCTGAGGAAAAGCTCTGGTGTTGTGTCAGGGGTGTACACGCGAGCGCTCGATGACAGCGTCGCCAGCCAGGCTGAAAACGAATTTCGGCTAGGCCAGCAGGAGCCTGGAGTTGGCGTACAATATCCTGCATCAGCTGAGTGTAGTAATGCGTGGCTTAACAGCACTGCAAGCCTCCAAAATCTTGACCAACGATTGATATGGCTGCAACATAGATTCATGATATTTAAGTTTCACGCTGTCGGTGCAATATAAAACGAAAAACAAGCGGAAGTAAAAAATGTATCAGCGACAAGTTGAGACGGTGGTCAATGTAAACCAAAAGGCTTACGCCGTTACGAAGTAGGAGCCTCCGTACTTTTCGGGAGCCGCTCACGAGGCTTGCATCAGGTTCCTTGCAATTTTCTGCATATGTTCACAAATTAACACATGGATTTAAATGTGTGCGTTTAATAATGCCTTGCGAAGTTTCGGTTGCTACCCTCTGAGCCTCTACCCTCTCATAACGGTTCGTGAACATTCACCAGCATTCCGGCTCTTCGACACGAAACGCCAGATGCATTCAATAAAAATAATATTTTCAAACAGAAGTATAGGATGTGGATCTCCAGGGAAGGACAAAAACGGATTTTGCGTCCTATGGTGCTAGGTGGTATGTGCGACTTCACATCGCAACAGTATACTGTTTACGCCGCAGCCGGATGGCGTCCGATTAAACACACATAAGGTTTTCATGATGTTGACGCCAACTCGTCAGTAAGGCTATGTACTTTCGCACGAGCTTTCGTGCGAGCTGACGTATCTGCCGGGTGTGCCATGGTGTGCCAGGTATGCGCCATGGAAGATGAGTTCCTTCCATCTTTAACGGTACCCAAACCGTTAAACCTACTTCTGGATTTCCGAAAATATCCAACCTTGTCATACGGTATGATCTACATATACAATAAGCTGGCGCACAGTGCTGCGGTTCCTTTACGGACCTTCCCTATTACATTGCGGTTGTTTGCGGGTCGTGAGGCAGCTACGGCAAAAATGGTTCCAAAAAATTTGTTCGGTCAGCTTTTAAGGCTACCCACGGTAAAACCCTAAAACCCTAAACCCTAAACCCTAAACAGGCGGCCCTGGTACAAATGGGCGAGAATGGGCCTGCCCAAGGGGAGGGGTCCCCATGGCTTGGGCATGGCCCCATACCTCTAGCTACACACACCCTAACTAAGCAGGATCGTAACATTTTCATTATAACTATATTCATAATTTATAAAAACATTATTATTATAATTATAGATGTTTTGAAAATGCCTTATAATCATGCGCTAAAAAGCAAGGAATGGTAATCAAACTAGGCAATCGTGTAATGCAGATTTTAAAGGCAAGGAGAGAGGTGCCGCAGGTACGGCGCTCTTCTGCCGCCAAGCAAGTATTATTGTGCGCCTCTCGATGGAAATCTGTTCTGGGAGAGGAGGTATGTTGCTGGCCAGTACCTGCCAGTACAAAGCAGTACGTATTAGTACAGCCTGCGTAACAACATGCATCGTCACAGGAAGTGTTAGCCGGTGCTGGAGAGGGCAAACAACTGGCCGTGAACACAGGGACGAAGGCGGGGTTTGGCCTGGGTAACGAAAGAGACTTGCAGATGTCTCAGCCCAGCCAGCATTGGTCCGCAAAGTGTATAATCAACTAATAGGCGATGGCAGGGGACAAAACAAAGCCAACGTCTCCTACAATGCCCCAAAGCCCATACATGCACGTTACAGATGATCTCGGGCCGGTATGAAGCTCACTGATACTTGGCCGATCTGCTGGACGACCTGCGAGTACGTAGCTCCTTTAGGTTGATAATACGGTCGAGTACGCGCCTGCCTCTGCCATGCCTCACTCTAGAAGCGCACGCTCTCGCTCGCAACAGACGCGCAGGGGAACGCATGGCCTTCATCCCACTTCGTATCGCATCAGGCTCAGTGCCGTACAGCATCACGGCATTACCATCCACAAAACACTACTACTTGCACACTCCACATATCCGCGTCTGCATGTCCGTCAATACCATGCGATATCTATCTATCTATCTATCTATCTATCTATCTATCTATCTATCTATCTATCTATCTATCTATCTATCTATCTATCTATCTATCTATCTATCTATCTATCTATCTATCCATCCAATTATAGATGGATAGATAGATAAATAGATAGAGAGTGTTATGTTGTTATGTATTAAATTATGCTGTGCTGTTATGGAAGCTCTGGATTGCTTGAAAGCTCATCCAAGCATTCATGCATCATGCATGGATGATTGCTTGCGGCATGCTAGTCTTCCTGCCGATCCGTATGCCAATCCTGTCTGCATGTAAAATCCATATTTGTCAACATATGATCAAGGCTTCATGGCTGAACGTACACCAGTACTCGTAATAAACCCGCGCGCTGCTAACACCAACACCAACAGGTATGGCCGCCGCAACAGGCAGCAGTGTGTATATGCGCGACCTCGCACATGTAGTGCGTCATGAGGGATACCACAAACATATGCACATGCTTGCAACTCATCCTGGGAACACGCATGCATCAAGTTATGGCGTTTGTGTATGGCGAACCCTCCCACAATCTGGCCTGCCGTGCCCGCCCTGTTTACGCAACACATAACAAATCAACAGCTAAAAGTTTTTCTAGAATTTGTTTTTATTGTTTTATTATGTACCAGCCTTTTATAACCTTTCTTACTTATCTCCTTCTTACTCTTAAGTTATTGATGGCACGAAAACGTACGAATTAGGAGTTGCTAATAATCTAACTACTCTATATGGATTCATCAAACTAATTGGTTCATATCTGCCACTATAGCTAACCCACTATAAATCAGTTACAATATTATATATTTAGGGCAAATACTGGAGGAAGGTTCATGTTAAATCCGGATAGCAGTTGCTGAATATACCTGTGTACAGGCCACGCGGATATGAGAAAAGGCGTACATAGTTTATCTATACTTGCACAAACAATAATATCTGACAAGGAGCTAAGGTTGATATTGTTACCAGTTCGCCTATTCTAGCCCGTAGGGATGCGGAGGAGAAGGCTTCCTTATTTGCAATATTTGGTTTAAGCGCAAGTCATAACTGCGATAAAAGCGATAATATCGACAAGATTATTTACAATATCTATAAAAAGAAAAGCCCTCTATTAGCTAATATTATTATTAACTGGCAAAAAATAGTTGGCGTAAAATATATGCATAATTCTTTTCCTCTAAAAATCAATACCGTCAGAGAAAAAAATAAAAAACTTAATATCCTTATGGTAGGAGTAACGAACAAACTGAGGCCAATTAAGTAAAAATCGCTGGTTCTTGGTGAGAGGAGACAGTGGGTGCTGTTGCATGAGGACCGGCCCGCAAGCTAGCTACCCATGGTAAAATATAAGACACCATCGCAGCTATTCATCCACCTGCAGCAACACAAATTCTACGCCGCCAACACCACGTTTCGAAATGCCACCGCCATACATGCACCGCCACGCTCCGAAAGCCACCATTGCCACGCTCCGAATCCTAGCGGCATGGATCAACTGCCGTGCCCCCATTTATTTAGGCCCCAAGGCACCATTTGCATACGGTAGTGCCACGCTCCGAAACCCACCATTGCCATCCGCCGCCGTGTTGCTAAGCAAGTCCAAGGCCCTGCAGTTCGTTCTGCAATCTCTCTGCATTGTGCTTAAGGTTCTCGGCGTCACGAAAACCATCGAACACAGATTCGGCGCCACCGTGGGGCCACACCTGTACAAACAATAAATGCGGTACCGCGTATAATTTGCAACTTACGACGTAATTAGTACAATAAAAGGTAATGAGGAGCGAATTCTCACCCTTCCTCATCCATGTTGGATCCATTGTAAGGACCCAAAATGCGGTAGTCGAATGGGGGTTTAGATTATGACGTATTCATATAGGCTGTGTGCATGAAATACTATGCTACTCAGCCACACATCGTGCATGTCTGCAGGATTTCAGATGGACTGTTTAAGAACCGACCCGTGTTGCTGAACATATATATCTGTAGTACGCATGTACCACGTACCCATATTTCAGGTAGTACGTACGACACCGGATTTGTGCCAGCAGGTCAATACGTATACCAAGCATTTCCTTACATACAATAATACACACGGCATGATTGAAGGCATGAGGGATATTTTTTATACTACAAGCTTCTCGGGTTTGCATGGCCAGGACGAGCTCGATCGCCGGAACAAACCTGAACTTGCACGTCAGGGATGGACGAGCTTACTAAGAGCCGAGCCGAGTCAAGGTAGAGGCTGACGGCCAAGGTTGCGTTATAGACCTAATTCTGTTCATCCAGTTATCCCGGTTTGGAGCTACCCACAGGCCCCCATATATAGGTACGGGGTACTCACTTTTTGGATGGCTTGTTCCAGAACTGCGCGGCCGTTGTGTTCCCGGTAATGCTTGTTGAAGGGCGTCAGGTCAGACAAGATGAGCTGCAGGGCTCTCTGTTGGACGGGAGTGGATTCAGAAAACGAACCTTATCTGTTAGAGGTGAATCCCGACGGCGGTAACAGGACATTGTGACGCCAAAACAAAGGTGTGGCTTGAGGCTGATAAGACGAGTGTGCAGTTACCCATATAATGGCACATGCAAACTGGACGATGGTTGGATAACAGGCATGGTGGCGCAAAGGTGGATCGCCTCGGTGCTGTGTGACCCGAGCCGTGCCTGTGGAAGGCCACGGCGCCACACATGGCGCGGCACTACCGTATGCATATGGTGCCTTGGGGCCTTCATAAATAAACGCATGCATGGGCCTATGGAGTACACGTATTGTTGTATCATGGCCTTAAGGCAAAGGTGCTCGCGGCGTGATGATACGTTGGCATGTTAATCCTTAACCATCCTACACGTGTGGCTCCTCAGACTTGCACGATGGGCTGCACGTTCCGGTTGATGTATAGTCTGTACAATACTCTGGGGTGCCTCCAGTAAATATAATACCGGTGGCTAGTAACAGCAATGGCAGTGGCGTCAGACCTACTCGAACGAAGACCCACCCAGCAAGCCGCCGGCCATAGTGGGCTTTTCCTCTTCTTGGCGAAGATGCGGCGCAGTCCGTGACAACGATAATTAGGGAAAAACCAAGCCCTGCCTAGCCCAACGAATGATACGGTATTTCCTTCATCGGCCCTAGGGCCTGATGCGGATATATAAACATAAATAAATATTTATTTATCAGTATATATGACAGCCTATCTATGCATATGCTTTCGGCGATTTGACGGCGGGATTCCTTCCCTCCCGCTACGCCTTTGCTTATAACCCTCCTTTTTGAGGGGTATAAGTACGCGCACATATACACAGCTGTTGTGCCGCTCGTTGTTTACGCCCCGTTAGTGTACCTGCTTCCCATTGGCCTATCATCATTGCTAATAATTTTGTGTCCAAGCTGCCCTTATCTCACTATCAGCGCACCTGCTGTGTGTCCGGCGGCAGCGGTGCGCCGTTGCTTTCCCGTCCGCCACACAGGCCCAACTGGTTCGCCCTGCGCAGGTAAGCCACCGCCGCGTCCAAGTTCCCACACCTGCAAGCGGTGGCCAGGGGCAGCCAGCCGTCCTTCGTCGCCACCAGCAGCATGGCAGCGTCGCAGCGCTCCAGAAGCCAGTGCTGGACGGTCAGCAGGTTATATCTGTCAGGGAAAGGAAGTGGACAGAAGGCAGAGAGCGTCCATACCGCATCTGCGCATGTGTATAGCGGTCAAGTATTGGATTCGGTGGTAAGGAATACTGGCCTCGCTCCTAACTCAATGCAAATGGCAGCAGGTGGGACGTTTTCGTCACGTTTTGCCTGCTTGCTAAGCGGGCTCCTGTAGCTGCATGGCATGCTGGCCGTGTCGTCTACTACCTGTCTTCATAAGAACCACGCACCCTCAAGTATACGTTGGTTTCCACTATATAATCCTCAATCCCCCACCTGTCACACACGAAAAATGCATTTATACCTGGCGCATGTGTGATTGGGCGTGTCCTGACAGTCTCGGTCTTGCTGTATCAGCAACATTTTGCCCGCTTGCGCTGCGGGTATGTCTGTCCCATGCTCGCTCAGTCGCTCCATAACCACTTCGAACGCCTGAATAAGACGCAGCTCAAGCTCACGGCTGCTGCTGCGGTTGCCCGCGCCGCTGGACACGTCGCCTGTTGAGCGGCCCCCAGGCGCTGCACCTCCTGGACTGGCTTCTGCGCCATCACCCGCTCCAAGTTCGATAGCTGCGTGTAGCATCATGTTAAAAAGCCCATAACCTCGATCATGGAAATCACGCAGCCGCAACATGTTGCTTACTGTTCCAAGGCTCTGAGCATTGAGGGCAGCAGCAGGTTGGGAAGGGAGAGTATGTAGCAGAAAGGGTATCAGAGCACTATGGGAAAAGCGGGTTATTAATTGAGCCTTGCTGTCCTCATGCTTCAACGTTTGAGACTCAAGTGCAGCACCTACCTCATCACACACGGCAATAGCGGTGGCGATGGCGTATATACACCTACCGTACATACATACATTCACACCGCCGCACATACCTTCTTACCAACTTGCTTCATGCATAGAGATATTTACACTGGTTACATCTTGCTGGGTTTTACACTTGTTTCCATCGTTTACATTTTCTTTCATCGCCATCAGCACGCATGTACTTACCTTCAACACCCCGCGCAGCACATCCATCCAATCCAAGCCTGCCAGCTCCGCTTTTAAAAACGCCGGTAGGAATATCATCATTGCTTCCACGTGCTTCTTGGCGTCATATTCCCTTGGCGGACAGAGAGCACCGCTACTTGCAGCAGGATTAGACGGACTGGCGCCACCGCCATCACTACTGCTGCTTCCATCGCTCTCCCTCCGTTTCTTCAGCGCACTGCGTGTTGTTGCGCCTGCCAGTGGGTCTCGAAGTAAAACTTCCAATTCTGCCTCTGATATATTCGCATTGGAGCTCGGGGACACTACCTCACCACCCCAGCTATTACCCAGCAGGTCGCCCACTCCGTCGCAACCAGCTGCTGTGCTCTCTACCCCATCACCTTGTTGCCAGTCATGAAGCAAAGCTACTATGACGTCCTGGAGCTGGTCGCTCTGGTGATGGCTGGTGTTTTGTTGACATGATAATAGGGGATAGCAAGAAGCTGTCCCTGATCCTGATCCTGTCGGCCAGTAATGACCATCGTGTGGTGATCCGAACGCAGTCGTACAGGATGCAGAAGCAGAACGACCCGCTGCAAGGATAGGCCTATCGTTACCGGTGCAGGTGATCGAATCTGTACACCACCTCCCGAACCCCTCACTTGGGGCAACATGAAGCATGCCGCCTGCGTCCTCTGCCGCGGCGCTGCTAACAACCTGCTGCTGGGGAATGTGCTCGCTGCGGTAGTCATATGCAGCAGTTTGCAATGCCGCCGGGGCTATGTAGGAGGCTGTTGTTGTGTTGACGTTGGCAGCACCAATACTAAACATGCTGGGGGCGTTGGCCGGATTGCCGCTTTCCGTAGCTGTGGTACAGGTCCCGATCCCGGCTGCCGTTGAATCACCATCGCCATCTGGACGGCCAGTAAATTGACTGCCTGGCGGCCACACATAATCCGCACCTGGGATTTTAGACGGCGCTTGATAACAGGACTGCTGCTGTTGCACGGTCGGCTGCAGTACCAGCGGCGGCAATGGCTGTACTTGCTGTGTGAGGGTATTAATGGGATGCCAACGTGCAGGTTCAGCCAAGTCGCAACTAGCTTGAACCGGTGAACAACCACTCCCTTGCAGCGGTACCGGGAGCAAATCAGCTAGCGGAGCTGGCAACGCCGTCAGAGGATAGGCTGCAGCAGTGAAACCTATGTTTTGACACAAGGGCGTCGGTCCCAATCCCACTGGTGGGCTCATCAAATGTTTGTCACACCTCGTCGACGCCTGGAAAGGATACTGCTGACTGCGCTGCTCCAGAACAGCTGAACTATTGTGCGGCAGCATGGACGTACTGATCATGGGCACTGCCTCCGGGCCAGTAAGTCCATGACTTAGTTGCTGCAGCAGCCCATGCCCAAAATACCGCTGCTGCTGGTGCCGGGCGTGCTCATCTTGGACATGTTGCCATGGTGCACTTTGGACAGGCACATTGTGGCACGACTGTGCCAGCGGGGATGACAGAAGCTGTGTCGCCTGCGGTGCAAAGCCAGGCTGGCTCACGGCTTGTGTAGATGATGATGAAAACTCCTGTCCAAATACGGCCGCGGAAGCTGGACCGCAAACGTGAGTCACACCGGTAGTAACTTGCTGGGCACCCGACATGGACGGTTTGGCCCCCGCAGAGGCATCAGCAGCAGAAGTCCCAGCAGCCGTTGCTTTTGATGCTGCCTTTGGCTTCCTACCACTGGGCACCTTCACCGTGTAGCTGCACATCAGCAAACAAGGCCACATGTATGCAAGCAAGGGTATTCGGGCTGAAGCAAGCAGGTTACGGTGTTCGGATCAAAATAGGTGTTGTATCTCTGTTATATCCGCCTACAGCAACGAAAGGCTCGATCGAAAGATGACCAGGTGTCACCTCGGATACTACCCGTAGATACCCCAGGATACTACAATAGGCCAGCTGGCCTATTTAATCCTTACACCGTAAGGATTTAGGATTCAATCCTAATCCTAAATCCCCATATATTTCTCTTTGCTTGTGTAATGCTGTGCTAAAATCCACACCTGCCTTCTTCTTAATATGGCTACTGCCGATCGAACAAAAGCTTTACACATGAGAACATTACTACTTGAATAATGGCAGAAGGAAAACTTGGCAATACGCACATATAACTAATAACGCCCTTAAGCCCTAACCGTGAACAAGCACACCGACCCAGTTCAGTTCCAGGTATGGTGTACTTGTCTTGCTTCCAGCAGCACTGGTACTTACACGGCTGGCCACCAGGCCCTCCACCTCAGTCGCACGTATGATGGCGGCTTGCTCCCTTTCAGCTCAAAGATGCCCGACTGCCACTCATCACTGATGAGCCCACCCTTCGAGCTCACGTTCTTCTTCGTAAAGGCTAGGAATTCCTCTTGGCTGGCTATATCTTGATATTCCGCTAGCATTACCTTTTCAACCTGACTTGGGTTCAATTTTTCGTTACATGTATAGGTGTACTTGTCAATGACATACAGCTCAACGGTCCCTCCGCCTGGCTTCCCAATTAGGCACTGGTCCTTCCCTGCAGCTCTGCATTGTCCCTCCTGCGTCTCCGCATGCTTCTGTTCCTGCTGCCCCTGCTGCTGCTGTTGTGTGGTCCTTCTCTGCAGTAGACATCGCGCAGAACGCTGCTTGGCTCCACCGGTACAGGACATGCCCTGTCTTCCGAACGTTTTCAGCTCCGAAGGCCCCACAAATCGCAATGCCTGACATTTCAGGCTGTTATAGGCGTCTTTACCACCACCTACTCCTACTCCTCCCGGTCCTTTGGGTGCAGCAGTAGGTGCAGCATCAGCCCCATTGGGCCATAGGTGCTCCAGTAAGGAGCTTGGGAGCTGGAGCTGGCATCTAGCCCAGCAGTTAACATCTTTAGTAAAGTACAGCTCCTCGTGTTGGCTTTCACCCAGCTGCTGCTGCTGCATCCAAAGCTCTTTGCCGGCTTCCAAATCCAAAACTCCTTCCATCTCCTGCCACCAGCGTTCTAGGATGTCATCAATGGGCGGGGCAGCTGTCGATAGTGAGAAGGCAGACACGCCACTGCCGATGCCTCCCAGCTTGCTGTTGGAACCCCCTGAAACAGCTTTGCACGGCATCCAGGGTAGGAAATGCAGCTCTTGCTGCTGCTGTCGGCACTGCGACGGTGACACAGGCGGCGCTGGCACTGCAGGCAGCGGCGTCACGGCTGCGGGACATGTTTGGCTGCTGGTGCTGGTGCTGAGGGACTGCTGCAGCTGATGATGATGTCCCAAGTCGTGAAAAGGTAGCTGCTGGCAGCCATTTACATATAGCTGATGCTGGTGCACTTCTGCCTGCGGTTCCGATGGGAACGACAGCAGCTTGGCCGCTGGGGCTGGGCCGCCGGGCGCAGCAGGGAGGTGCTGGGAAGCAGTAAAACACGGTTGTCCAAGAGGCTGGTATATCGGCGGCTGCAGCGGTTGCTGAGGGGGCTTCAACGGCTGTGGCTCGGACTGCTGCACGGACTGCTGCGAGCACGGCAGCGGCAGAGCATACCCATGTTGTAAACCTGATGTTGCCGCAGGGCTATCCCATACCGCCACCAAGCCGGTCGCCAATGAACCACCGAGCCCCGGACAGACATACGGAGCAGCATCGGGGGAAACCTCAAGCGTGGGGGTAACGCCTTGGCAAATTTCGACATCAGCAGCAGACTCAGACGCAAAGTTCGTATCATTGTCGTTTAGAGGAATGTTGACGCCCGCCTCAAAGCTGCAACCCAGCCAAAGAAAAATCCCGATTAGGTGTGCATGGCGATATCGTCCGCGTCAAGCGGGGAGACCGTGCGTGACTCACGGTGAGCCGAGTATGCCAGCCAAATCTCCCAGAGATATTTCCTCTTCTATAGATGAGGGGTTTTGCTCATCCAGTTGGGGGTTCATTTGGCGTTGCTTAAGGTTGCTCCCGCACGTGCGTCCGATATTATTCGCAAATATAACAAGGACTCAGCTACGAAAATTATTATAAAATTATTATCATTATCAATCATATTTAGCTTTGAGAGTCGACGAGCTCCCAAAGTAACTCCCGCGACAAGCTACATAAACATCCGAAGCTGGTCATGATTTTGATAAATATTTCAACAGCAGCCGAAACGCTTAGTTAAAATGCATGAGAATTCTTTGATCATCCAAAAACTGGAGCAGGAGAAGGAAATCGCGATATGTACGGCGAGAAATCCTTCTTGGGTTGAGCAGGCCTCTTCTGTGTTCCTAAGTATGTCTGAATTGTGCAACGATGGAACTGGTCTGCCGTAACTCGATATCTACTAAACTAGCTTTGACTATTTTCGTTTACTACTATTATTTCCTGTCATCACTTTTTGCCATTCCCGACTCTTATTTACACGGACACAGATTTTGGAAGAAGCGGGAACATGTTTGGGCATGAAGCAGCGTGCCTAAACTCGCCTAAACAGGCGTAGTAGTGCCTCTGGGAAATGGTGGCACCTGGGATGCACCTGGTCACACTTGGAGCGAGGGGCGATGCTGTAGTTCGCAGTACATACGGTCGCCGTTGCAGAATTTCCATGCGCGAGGAAGGCTGATACGCCAACACACATTGAACAAACAAACCGATTGATTGATTGATTGATTACAAGTAAGTTACTCTGAACTCGTAAGGCCCGCCGGTACGAGCCAGGAGGCTCACGGACCGCGAAGCAAGCAAAAAAGACAAGAGACAAAGAAGAGATGAAAAAAGAACGCCAGAAAAAGTAGATAATATAAAAAAGAGAAAAAGAACTAACGGTAAAGAAAGTAAAGGAACTGTTAAGGTACACTATATTAATTATTCGCCTGCCCAAGATCTTCTCATACAACGAATCTCATAAAGTGCTTTGGCCAGAATGCGCTCGTTATCCAAGCTCATAATAGCGATCCTGTTTCCCCCCAAAACGTACCCAGCTTGCAACAACTCTAGCCTTATGCTCTCATAAGCTGGACATTCCATAAGGACATGATATTCATCCTCAACCACGCCACTCTCACACATAGGACATACAATAGCGGAGTGCTCTAACTCTCCCATTCGGACGGCTCGTTCACCTCAATATTAACTGAAGTCGGGAAGCACGACTGCCATTTTTTGTTACATGGCTGTGAACACGACAACTCGAAAGGCGTGGTCACATCGACGAAAGAAAAAGAGAAACTGCTGACCACGAAAGGAAAACGCGGGCTACTATCACTCAAAAAGACTGGGAGGGCCGGGCGGGCCGTTGTTCCGCAAGGAACAACAAAAACAAGATAACTAAACGGACAAAGCGCGAAGCTAAATACAGTCCTGAGAACTCGGACTGAGTGGCGAAATGCCGTACCGCAATTTCCACCACGAAACTATACCCTCAGTTAACCCGCCTTAGCACACTAAGCCCGCATTAACTGAAGTCGGGAAGCACGACTGCCAACGAAGAGAAACCAACTTAGACATTAAAAAACTGAGCAGCAAAAGGCGCCACCCGCCCTGCTGCCAACGAACCAAAAATTGCCCGAGCCGCCGGAGAGCCCAGAACCCCCATATCCAAATAATGCTGACGCAGGGCCACCGAACCAGCGGACCAGCCCCCAAAGCTCTCAATAACCTCCATAGGCACGCCCACGGCCCGAGCTGCTGAAGCTCCACCCCTGCGCAGACTGTAGAGGGTATGCAGATCAACTAAATGTCCCAGACCACCATGAACTAACGCCGAACGAAACCACTGTTCCGCCCCAGAAGTAGACTGCCGAAAAGGCCACAGCTGATTCGAATGCCCCAGGTGCCGATCTAACACCAAACGCAACTTGGGCAAACCACAAAGTGGGAACTGCAGAACAGGAGCAGACTCCGGCTTCACGATACGGCCCTTCCAATTAAGGGGCTTATAACGAAAAACAGCCAAACCTTCCACCTCACAAACCTGAGCCCAGACCACCGACAACAGCGAGTCTGGACGAAGGAAGGTACAAAAACCGAGAACCACAAAGAGCACTGGGACAAAACACACCGCGGAGAGAGGGAGCCCGGACAAAGTGTCACATAAGGACAACAGATCCCCCGCACTGAACGCCAAAACAAGGGAAGGACGCGTCAGCAAAGACACCTGCAAGCGCTCCCAACCACGACGAAAGGCAGCAAACATAAGATTATCATTGGTGCAAGGCTTAGGCAAACCTAACAGCTCATGAACCGTATTGACCGCACTAAAGTACGGCTGTGCAGTACGAGCTTGCACCGTACCTTTTGCTGCAAGATGCTGGGCCCACAGCACCCCCGTATAAGGGGCAGCAGGCAAAAACTCCAACTCTTCCGAGACACAAAAACGCACAAATGCTGCAAAATGGGAGGCATAAGCTTTCCAGGTTTTGGGGCCTACCCTCGCAAGGATCACACCCGCAATGTCTTCTAGTCGCCGCTCAACCTGGGGGTTCGGCGCCAGCCCCCGAAGATGCTCCACCACCAAAGACCGCACCAAAACCGGAGCTTGGGCTTGACCCCAATCTAACCCAAAACGAGCCTGGGGCGCAGTGCCCACGTAGGGCCGTTGAAAGGCCCAATCTACCACTGCACTCGCACCACTACTACCTGCCACCATGGCAGTTTGAAGTCTGACCCGAGGTCTTGCTGCCGTGACACGAACAGATCCGTACTGGACGGAAGAAACCACAGGTCGACGGCCATCTCCATCAACTGTTGCCACCACGGCTGAGCGGGCCAATACGGCACGACGAGGGTGACGGTAGCCTGCTCCTCTCGCACCTTCTGCATCACAGCCATCAGGACCTGGGGGTCAGTTGGTGGACATCCGTAGGCATTAAGGCCATGCCACGGCTGCAACAACGCATCAACCCCTGAGGATCCTGGGCAGTGAAAACGCGAATAGAAACGCGGCAGATGGGCGTTAAGATGGGAGGCAAAGAGATCCACATCATGAGGGCCGTAACGGTGCTCCAGTCTACTAAACCAACGAGGGTCCAGACGATAATCATCCCGATCAATAAAACGTGACGCAGAATCTGCCAAATTGGCCGCACTGGTTACCCGTTCCACCTGAAGGGAGATACTGTAATCCTGCAACATAACCCACAACAGCTTTAATTCCGCATGCAACTTAGGGGACCGAGACGAATAACGTCCCAAAATTGCCTGAGTAGTGGTATTATCCTCACGAATTAAGACCACTCGCTGGGTAACCCAAGGCAAAAACGACTGCAGGGCATAGCGCACTGCCCTAAGCTCCTTCCAGTTAATATGCTCGCCCACTTCCGCCTGGGACCAGAAGCCCCGAGCTGTGCGCCCATTCAACACCGCACCCCAGGAATGGCGAGAGGCATCAACCGAAAACTCAACTGACGCCGGACCTACATGGATTGCCGCTGAACAGTGTTTTACCGGGACATCCGCCCACCAATCTAGATCGCGTAAGGAACCCCTAGACAACCGAATTTTGCCCGACCAACCAACTGGCTGGGCTATATCATCATACAGATTGCGCAGGAACAAAGGAGCTGGCAGCAAAGCCAGCCGGACACTCTGCGCAAAACCACATAGCTTCGCTAACTCTCTCTTCTGAACAAGGCGCCTATTTTTCTTAGCCGTGATCCGCAGACCCACAGCCATACGCCGCAGCTTGGACAACTTCTCGGCAGGCACTTCAAACAATCCGTCTGCCAAGTTAACCAGAATGCCCAAATGGTAAACTGATTGAGTAGGCTCCCACTGACATTTACTCGGGTGACAGGATAAACCTACAAACTCAATCACCTGCTTAATCCATGTCGCCCCTGCACGAGCCTGCTCTTCCGAGGAAAAAAGGAACAAGAAATCATCCAGGTAGGGTAAGACTCGAATACCTCCACGATAAAAAGGCTTTTGCCGGCCCGAAGGATAAAACTGATGAGGCGGCATAGGTGGCACGAGACCTCCCCGACGAAGACGGCTCTGAGGGTCCCTCCAGAATCGGACCACATTACGCATGATCTTGGTGAACCAATAAGGACTGTTCAACCACCCCATTGGTAAGGCGTCCACCTGATAAAGGCGCCCACAAAAACGAAAACAAAAGTATTTTCGGTGGTCAGGGCGGATGGGAATATGATAATAAGCATCTGCCAAATCCACCTTCACCGCCCAAGCCCCTTTCACACCCATGTGACGTAATAGGCGAAGGGACTCATAACGACACTTGCGGGCTTTCTGCGCGATATTCATCCGCTTCAGGTTCACCACGACTCGCCATGTACCTGTACCCGGCTTGGGCACACAGAAAGCATTGACGATATGCTCCGGCTTCACCTCTGCCGGCACCCGCGAAATAGCACCTAAGGCTAACAGACGTGGCTCCTCCTTTTCCAGCCACCAACGCTCTTGCTGCGCAGTAACAGGAAAACTGGGTAAGTCAAAGGCTGGGGGGATGCAACCCCCACGAAACTCTACCGGAACTCCTTGCTTCAGAACATGAAGCGTACGGGAGTCAGCTCCAATTGCCCGCCATGCTGCTAACCGTCCCGACACCCGCTCATGGAGGGGAATGTCGGGCATGGCCCGAACCGACTAATGGCTCTGCCCCGAGCCGCCACTCGGGGTGGTCGACGAAACACCTGCGGCTGCAGAGGCAAAACGGCCAGGAACGAAAGCCCGTCCGCCAACCCCCCGGCCACTGACACCCCGCCCACCACGGCCCCGCCGAAACTGGCTGCCAAAATCACGGCCACGAACCTCTTTCTCAGCCAAATATTTGCAATTAATCTTGGCCTTGGTGCGGGCGAATTCCGTGTCAAATTCCTTCGTCACAGGATCTGTGAGGATACGCTCTGCGGGGGCAAAATACCGCTGATGCAACGCTACCACCCCATCACGTCCGCGCATGGTAAACTCCCCTATGCAATTGATTCGCGCCTGCGTCAAGTCCCGTATCCACTGCATGCAATACAAAAACGTTCCACTGGCATTATGTAGGATACGCCGGAGATCTCCGGCCATACCTGCGCTTCCTGCACCACCGAGAAAAGCTTGCAGTTCCTGGAGACCTGCCAGCTGGATCTCCGCAACACCAAAAACAGTCATCAATATCATCAGTTCATATAGAAGCGAACCCGCACGATCACCGGACGTGCGCTGAATTCTATCTAGGGCCTGATATTCGGCGAAATCCTGGTAGCGCTGCAAGACCAGGTTCTCAGGACCCATGACAGACGGCAAGTTATGGAGAATATGTTCAGCAAACGGGAAACGGGCACCGTGCGGGTTTCGAAGCGCCGCTGGGTTACCATACGTCTCATCGAGGACCGCAAGGTGCTCGTCTGCACCCGCGGCCGATGCCGCACCTGCTGGAACTTGCGCCGTTAACCGGGACTCCAAAGCTCCGAACCGCGCTTCCATCATTGCTGCCATTCGCTCCATTTGCGCGGCGAGGTGTGCAGTCACATCCGTGCCGCCCGAAGGTAGCTGTCCCGCGCGCAGATCCGCGATCGGATGACCTGAACTCGCCGCGGCGGCCTGCTGTGCCGCCAATTGTTGTGCCGCCGCCTGTTGTTGATGGAGTTGGTGTTGATATGCTTGTTGCTGTTGTTGGAGCTGCTGCAAAGCCTTAGCCTGATGCTGCGGTGAGAGAAAGGGCCCTGGGAGGGCGGGATTCATTCCTCGAACAAGTCCGCAGACAGCTAAGCCGACCAACAACCTCGCAAATAATTCCACTTTTACCATCTTAGCCGCTGGCTATAATCACCCGAAGGGTCGTGCTGAACTGTCGTCGACACAGCGGAGTAACAAACGAGCGCGTCCTAAGACGCGGGACCTGTCCGTTGTTCCGCAAGGAACAACAAAAACAAGATAACTAAACGGACAAAGCGCGAAGCTAAATACAGTCCTGAGAACTCGGACTGAGTGGCGAAATGCCGTACCGCAATTTCCACCACGAAACTATACCCTCAGTTAACCCGCCTTAGCACACTAAGCCCGCAATAATAGCCCAGCAGCAAATAAAGCCTGAAACGAATAAGGCTGATGTGATGTGTTTGCGGAATATAACCCTCCATACATGTGCTTATTAGAGTCTCCCATCCAGTGATGATATCTGCACATTTTAATGCCTGGTTGTAGCCCGTCTGACACAAAGTCTCGTGGATCTATGGCATATGCATATGCATCTAATAAATACATATGCATCTAAAACAACTAACTATAACTAGTTATAATACTATAATATAGTTAGTTATAATATAAATACATATGCATCTGAAACAAATACATATATATCTAATAAATACATATGCATCTATGGCATCTTACTCTGCAAACCCTCCACAAGTTTAGCAGTGTCCACCCGGTAGGCTGCCAAGGCATTAACTTTCTCCTCTATATCTGTAATAGCAGAATGTCCAACCAGGTCACAACCCAAGATCCTCAGGAGGTAAAGCATCTGGGCACCCCAGGTCTCACCCTGACAATTCGTGAGAAGGGCTACGTAGCCTCAACTCTTCCCTGAAAACCCAGTAATAGACAGAACCACGAGCATCAACCAACTTATTCCAGAAATGGAAAACTAATTTAGCCCAGAAAACCTGAAGTGGGTATTGATCAAACTCTCTGAAGAGTAAACTATTAGGTGCAACCTTGACACCTGCTACCACCTCTATTTGCCTGTAAACCGTGACCCCATCTTCATGACTAGCCATTTTAAAAGGTGGCAACTTCTTCAACCGTCTTCGTATCTCAGGGGTAGGAGATACCTCTTAAATCTCAGTTTTCTTGACATTCACATGCATCCCAAAAGCTTCACACCATCTGCTCAGCAGGACTTCAAGGAGCCGCTCCATACTTACCCTTGATTGAGCAAAGAGTGTAAGGTCATCAGCATAAAGAAGTAAAGGAATGTGGACACCATCAACGATGGGACTAGTGTCAACAGACATATAAGCCGGAATATGCTTAGCTAGCGCATCAACAAGATTTGCAAAACCCTCACCAAAAATCCCATAAAGTGTGGGGCTGAGAGGGCAGCCTTGCTTCACGCCTTGCGCTGATTCAAAAGGATCACCTTTAATGCCATTAACTTTCAACATAAGGACCACCTTTTCATAACCAGCCTTAATAGTCTCTAGGGCCTTAGCCCCAACCCCTCTCCCTTCAAGGCGCATCCAGAGCAGGTGCCTTGGTACCCGATCATCAAACGCCTTCTCGAAGTCTATCTGGCAAATATAGAGAGGTGGAGAAGCCCTAGACCCTTTATGGTGCCTATCTAGCATATGACGCAAAACAAAAATATTATGCACTGTGCCCCTATTCTTACGAAAACCTCCTTGGTAATGAGAGCGGACCCCGCCCATTACCTTCACTCCATGAACGAGACGATTCTCCAGCAAAAAGGCATACAATTTAGCCAGAACACTTCCCACTGCTAAACCCCGATAATTACCCATCACCCCCACATCACCTTTTTTATGGCGAGGGGTTAGCGCTGCTACTTCAAACTGAACCAGAAAATCATTCATGCTACGAATATGCTCAAAGAGAGTCCGCAGGGGACCCACCATCACATTGACCTCCTTATTATCATCAACTAAGCGAGTGGCCTTTTTCAGGCATTCTGCGGGGATCTTCCCTAAACCACCTGACTTGCCATTGCTAAGCCGCTGAATCGCCTTACCAACTTCAGAAACACTGAAAGGCTCGTCCATAAGGACCGCAGCTTGTGACCGCAATTTAAACTCAGAAGACTTCGACCAGTCCTTCCCTTGATTCTTACTTATGGAAAAATAGTTTGTTTACAGAGTAAGGGTTAGTTAACAGCTAAAAAAACAGCTACTGGGTTAGGCAGTATAGTAAAATAAATTTCGTACATGCAATGACAGGGTTTTGAAATGATTAATAAAATGGGGTGAGAGCTGCCGTGGGGCAGTTACCGAGGGACTTACATACACTTCTACGGAGCTAAACCTAGGATAAGCATCTGCTAGACTTGAACTCACTGATGTGACATTGCACACAACCATGTCATAAATCCACCTCTCCCCAATGACAAGCAACCTACCAAAGCACAAAGTAAGAACACATAAGCCTGATTTGCCCTAACAGTCTGCAGGCTGCAGGATAGAATGAACTACTTGATGAGGACTATCTGGCAACCATCCAGGTTATCTGCCCCCATCCTCAGACACAAACACTCATAGAGGATTGATCTGAATGACTCTGTATTTCCGGAGTTGCAGGTCTCAGTTGTAAGGGCACCCATGGGAGCCCCAGGTAGCAGTATGCACTATAGTCAGCCAGCTAGCAGCTTCCAGTCATGTTATGGTCTCCCATGACCTCTATCCTGTGGATTACTAATCCGTCCGTGGTGCCAGGAATCGCTCCACAAACTTGGGATGCATCAGCTCTACCAGATGCGTTGTTGTAGACAGGCCGTTCCTGTGCCACAGACGGCGCGTTTGAAGGCCTTGACTCAAAAGCAAGCTCGTGCTGGGGAGGTGTCAGGTGCAGAAGCTGGGCCATCAGGTGCAGGGCCACCAGATGTGGGGCCGCAACGAAGGAGGCATGCTGTCGTGACGGGGGTGATGCAGCCACGTTCAGGTGCAGAGCTTATGCAGGTCCGTGGCAGGGGGCGCAGAGGCAGAAGATAGGCGTATATTGAATGCAGAACTTCACCTAAGTTCTGCGCAATTCTTCACATTGACTATTGTGGACAAATGGTTCATCTCATATATATATGCATCCATTTGCAACAATTACCGCAATAATGACATAGTGTGCAAACATAATAATTTCCTAGCACGCAGTGACTATTGGAGACTGCTATTGCTTGAAGTGTTGACCTATTTTGCCGTGACTAGCAGTGACTTCCACCTACCTAATGCAGTGTTGACCTGTATTTTGCCTTACTTTTCTGAGATGTGGTGATTTTGGTGCATAGCGTTTTAGTTCCGGTAGTTATTTAGCGTCTTACTAATTTTTACTTTAGGTAGTTATTTAACGTCTTACTAATATTGTTCTGTTTAGGCAGTCAATGCCGCCCTGCTGCCTGTTCAGGGCATACTTCCATGCCTTCATCTGTCACATACATGCAATGATGTATGGGAGTTAAGAGGCTAGCTGGTTAGGTATATATTGTGAATGTGAGCCACGGACAACTAACTCAGTTGGAAGTTTGATGACATGGTCATAACAGGTGTATACAACTTCTAAAGCTTGATTGGGGAACGTAAATGGATGCAGGCCCTGTAAAGATTGCTGTATGTAAATACTGGCCATAAAATATCACTATTTATTCATTGCTTTTATTGCATTTATCCACCAATTCATCAGGCAAACAATAAAAAAATATTGTTAAATATTACATTTAACTTTTCCGTAAACTGCTGTTTTCCGTCCGTAAAGGTTTTCCATAAACACGGTGGGCATATTACGGAAACTTATTTTCCGTAAAATGGGGTCATTTTATGGAAAACATCCACCCCATTTTACGGAAAAATGACCCCCCCTTTTTCCCAGAGTGTTGACTCTTAGATTGCAAGTTAATAACACACAGAATCTCCTCAGCCGTGTTCACATTGCAATTATTGACCTCACCATAAAAGAGTTTATCAAAATGGCCAGCCCAAAGGTCAATGTCTTGAATGGGGCAGAAAGGTGGGGGGCCCTTGTATTATTCTCCAAACGAGCCCACAGCGCCTTAGGATCGCTCTTGCACTCAACTCATCTACCAACGCTTCAAAGTAAATAATACGATACCCGTCCTTAGCTTTTTTTTCAGCCTCTGATATCTAGTACGAAGCCAACTAAACACTGCTTTGGCAGTAGGATCATCCAGCAGAGTACCATTCAACTCAATTCAACTCAATTCAACAATTCAATGCATATTGACTTTTTGAGCGAACATGGCCGTTCTGGCGATAGCACAATCATTGTTCCACCAAGGGGCATTCAGATCAATACGAGTAAAGGCTTGCATGGGTGTAGTAAATAGGGCCTAACTCTGGGAGCAAAACCATTGCGGGCTGTAACAGCCTACCTGGCACCTTATGTATCTCTGTCATATCCACCTACAGCAAAGGCTCGAACGAAGGATGCCAGACAACTGGCCTACCTGGATATTAGCCATGTGATACCCCAGGATACTACACCTTAGAACAGCTCTGGACAGGCAGGTAGTAAGAGCATCAATAGCCTGTGAGCTGTTTAAGGTACTGCCAGGATTGCTCATAATGGAGTTGACCTCTTGTATAAAATTGCTATCATCCTTGAATAACTTGGCATAACGGGACCAACAATTAGCATCCATGTGCCTCGCTGGGCATGTTTCGGTACTGCCCACGTACCCCCTGACCTCCATTAGAAATACCTAGGCTGAGGTGAACAGGGACAAACCGAAGATTATTACAATGGACTGCTGGTCGTCTGCGGTACATAGCCGTCGAGCTACATTTCCCTGATCCCCTCTACCCATATATGCATGCATTGATCATAAGACAGGATTATGCCTCGATATGCAGCTGTGCATGTTCGTTCCTACAGCAACGTAGCCATATAGCCATGACACTTCGCGGGAAGTTGGGCCTGGAGGACCAAGTGGCCACCACCAAGTGTCCAACCCATAGTCATCGGGTTGCATGGCAAGGACGGCCATGGTCGATCGATCATGAACCCGTGACTGCAGTATGTATGGTGCGGTGGATCTCCACTAGCAAGCCCCCAAGTGGCCAGATAGATGGACCTACCTGCCGCTCCTTTTCTTGTAGTAGTTGAGAGCCGCAAAGGCCTCTCGAGATGTTGATGGCATGTATCTGCACATCTATATTGTGCTAGAGTGTACGACTATGAAGCCGGTCCTGTCAGTCCCGGGGGAGCCATAGCCCCCGATCCGTTCAGCAAGCAATGTCAGCAGAGTCATGGTCGCGTGCTGTTGTCAGTTCGGTTCTGTGCTGGGGTTATCAGTTTTGTTGTGTGTTTCTTGCAGCAATGTTGTTGGGGGTTGCATCAGGGCAGTGGTTGTTAGGAACTTGGCTTGGCCGTGACACGACATCTGGAACCTTGGCGGTGACGTTGGATGTGGCCACTGTACATGTGGTCGTTGCGGCGGCTTATTTTGAGGTCTGTTGTCAGTATAGCTAGACATACAGCGTCATATTACGGATTTTCAAGCGTACAGTGGCTTCTTTTGCCAACGTCTGGCTTGCTTTCTTCCACAGACATCTGGTGGAGCCAGAAAAGTACATGTGGCCATGTGCCACGTGGCGCACGCATGCATGCAGGGAAGGGTCGCTCTGATCCGGATATTACCGTGAATAATACTAAAATGACTTCCTCTTGTACTTGGACCAATTTATTGGCGTACTTTCTTCCACAAACGTCTGGCGGAGCCAGAAAAGTACTTGAGTACTGCTTGAGGCGGACTGCCTCCTCACCTCGCTCCTCAATCACCCACAATCTCCCCATCCATCCCTGCACACACTATCTATGCGCGGGGACTTAGCATAGACATATACATATATACATCCATCTATCTACACACATGCATGCAGCATGCATGCATGCATCTCAAGCCAGACCGACCATTCATTGCTATTTATATAAGACGCACACATGCGGTATGATATATCTATATTTATATAGAGAGATATTCATAAAGGTAGATATTCATACCTACCTTCATACCTAGCATTATTTATATAGATAGACACATGCAATATATATATATATGCATCATCGTAGCATGGATCTGTGTAACCAGATGAACAAAGATGTAGGACTACATTTCTGGTCTGGAGACTATTACTACATACTGGCATCTTGTATGTGCATGTGTACGCATCGATGTACATATAACTACTGGCAAGCAGCACCACTATATATTACATTTATTCGTGCGTGCATGAAAAAATGATAGTAGTCTAGTATCATAGTGTATCATTGCCTTTATTTGTCGTAGCTGAAAAATAATAACGCAAGGTCGATACCTACCATCATATATGTAGAACCCAGAATGCATAAATTACAAGCACACATCAACGCATTACTGGCACAGATTGTAGTATCGATCCTGCGGTATCTACGGGTAGTATCTGTAGTAGTTGATTGCCGCAAAGGCCTCTCGAGATGTTGACAGGGTGCTTCTTGCACCTTAGATTGTGATAGTGTGTTGCCATACTTCTACGACTACTACAGTATCCGAGGTGGCACCTGGTCATCTTTCGATCGAGCCTTTGCTGTAGGCGGATATATCAGAGATACAACACGGATTGGGTGAGAGCTGACAGACATTCATTGCCTACCAGCTGCCCAGGTGCGTGTGGAGGACCACGCATGCATCAGTATTATTGCCGGTATATATCAGTATGGTAATGGAACGTATGTGACCGATGATTAGTTGTATGGTGTGCGTCTAGGCTGGGCAAGGAAGACAGGCAACATACCAGGGCATGCAAAGCCCTGCTGCATAGCTGAACCTGCTGAACCTGCTGAACCTACCTGCTGCATAGCTGCCCATTCGGCACTATTACAAGCGAAACCTAGCCCTACATAGCCCCAACATGCACGTCTTGTGTGAACATCAAAATCAACATCGATCCAAATACTGGAAATGTGACCACCACCACCACCACCACCATCACCATCATCATCACCATCATCATCATCATCATCATCATCCATGAACTAACACCGAAGGCTGACCGAGTCAAGTGACCGGCTCTCAAGGGATGCGTGCATGGTTTTCATGTAGATTGATAGAGCGATCCACATGCATGATACACGCTTTTTTATTTTACCATTCCTCACTGCCTTTTATGCACCACAGCTTCATAGGGTTACAACTCGGTTGTCACAACTTCGTTGCAGAAGTCATTCCATGATTATCCCCGTGCGTGGGCAGTCCAAACTACTGCCTAAAACCGAATGCTGTACTGACGATCGTCATCGTCAACTCAATGCATCCTCGCATGCATCGAGTGTCCCACAATCCCCATGACGACCCCCACGATCAGGTATGCAAGGGAAGCCAGGAAGCTGGCGGTAGCTGCCCATCGTACGTGCCGGCCCGGCACACAGCACGGCAGGAGCACCGAAACCAGCCAGAAGATCGGCATGAAGAAGCCTGCATGCATGCATTCATGGTCCTTGTATATAATCAACAGGAGACCAAACATGATGAACTACTCAATCTGAAAAGCAAGCTCTGAATTGTTAAGAATAATAAAACGCGCCCGAGTATCACCTGCTGGTCGTAAGAAAATGACACTGCTCACCAGCAGCCGCATGTACATACGGTTGTATGCGTTGCACAGACACACATTATTGGAGGAATGGTCAACCAGCAGCTGGAACGAAGGATGCTTGGATGTCAAGTTAACCGCGCCCCGTACCGCATGTACATACGCCCCAGCCACACGCCTCCTCGTATATATGTAGCTACTGCGCCACATACGTACACGGTATGCACGTACCTAAAGCAAAGATCAGCCACGCCACCACCGCGAACCGACTGTCTCTTGTTTCTTCGTCCGGGCCCCACATCGGGTGCTGGTAAACGTAAGCCGCGCTCTGGCCCAGAATAGGGATTCCTAGCGCTGGTGGTGGTGGCTGCTGCTGCGGCTGCTGCTGTGGTGTATACGACTGCGGCCCGCCTGCTGATGTGGGGCTGCTACTTAATCCGGCCGGCGGAATAACGGGATATGCCCCAGGAGAAGCTGGCGGCGCAGGCGGGTAACCGGCCGCTGCATATTGGCGCGGCTGTTGGGTTTCTTGTCCTGAGCCCGGGGGCGGCGGCGGGTACGGCAGGTACGGCGGATAGGCGGCCGTAGCCTCGGGCATCTGAGCGGCCTGTCTCAGCTGTTGTTGCTCTTTTTGATCATGCGGCTGCTGCCACTGTTGATCAGCCTGTTGGTAACCCTGCAGTTGTTGCACTACTGTCGTATTTATATTAGCAAGCAAAAGAGATAGGTAATAAGTACGTGGCTGGGATGAAAGGTACATCAATTGACCAAAAAACCTCGTCGTCATGGAAGGGTCGCCGGCTAATTATAATTATTAGTGTAACACCGTTACGCGCTCCGTCCGCCCATCCGCCGTCGCCGTAGGTAGGACCGATCGGTGTCGTGTGATATGTATGTGCTAATATAATGCTTCGGTGCTAACGACCAGCGAGCGCCGACTTATTATTACCTATCGATTTGTTCCGCACTGTTCCGCAGCAAGTGTAGGGCCATCCATGATGGCTCGCAGACTACGGCCTAACAGGTGATGCGCACCTGAGATTGACCGGCATTATTTGTCGGGTATTCCTGCGGCTCGCGCCGCTGCTGCTGCTCCTGCATGATCGATCCTTGGATCGAAAGCTCGCGGTTGATTGATTCCGTTGGATGATAAAGAAAGATAGAGAGACGATATAACAAACAAAAATGCGGTGGAAGCTGCTGGATGGATAGACGCACCGTCGCCGCCGGAGAGTGAAAGACGAATAGATGTATAACGGTTCTGCGCGTCAAGAAAGAACTGCTACGCGTGCGTGCTTGCAATCTAGAAGTGACGGAAGCTCTCACTCACGGCGACACCAGATGCCCGCCGTAGCAAATAGGGAACCAGGGGTTCCCTGCTGGTCCCCTGTAGCGAACAGTTTTAGGATATGCGAGCACGCAGGGGAGAACCAATAAGTTTTGTTTCCTCTTCCCTGCCTAAACCCAACTAACTGCATGTAACGGCTGGTGACGCTGTGGTTGTGATCAACCGGTGAAGCGACCTACCGTGCGTACGTGGGGATCGAAGTGTCCCTGCGCGGATTGATAACTGAACTTCTATCTTATGATGAACAAATACTGACAGCTGCTTCGGCCTGCTGCTGATGCTGAAATGAGGTTTTATTTCATCATCCAATTTCATCAAGCAGCCACGGGACGAGTTTTGTAGAATCTTGCTGACGAGTACGCACGTTCGTAGTTAAGGCGGCAGATAGGTTAGTTGCTCCCTGCCTGTGTGTCTCGCAGCCAAAATAACCATCTATCCATCGACATCAATAAATCCCTACGACCTGCCGTGACCGGCCTACGATAAATGCGCTAGGTAGGGCTTATCACCATCCAGATTTTCGCATACAGCAGCCAGGGCTGGCTGGCAGAAGGCAATAATACCAGCCAAAGACTGCTGAGTCGATCGGCCAAAGAGCGATCGGATCGATGCATGTCGGTTAGGTCAGGAATGAAAACTGCCCCGAGAATGACACTTTCGAGCCTTTTGTATGATTTCATTATTAATTATGACGATGGATGCCAGTTCACACCAAGTACTTAACCAATGTGGCGCCTTAAGTTCGATGAGCCGAGAGCTATATCTATCTCAATAATGATACTGAATGAAGTCCCGTCACTCTCACGCATCTCGCTCCTGCTCGGCCGTCCTGCAGGGTATCGAGGAACCCGCAAACCCCACCGAGACAAGCCGCCAAATAAGAACAAAAATAAAAAATACATACCTTGCGTCGTGTGTAGTTCATGAGTGACGATGTGGGCAGGAGACATCCTGAGACATATAGGCGTGACCCCTGGGCGTGATAAACCGAGGTCGCCATGTAATAACCTTGTTGGGTTCGCTCGTACCTACCGCCGGCTGCTACCACTATCGCATCCTAACCTTGTTTTACAGCCGGGGTCGGCCGTCAAGTTCGTGTCGTATATGTTAGTCGCCGTCGAATGATGGATATAGTACCCAACATCTAAGACGATCTAAGCCTAAACCTACACAACAGCGTCGTGAAGTCGCATAACATAATCGTTGCCTTTTGACCTATCAACACAACCGGAAGTATCCGCAATTTAGACACGAGCTCCGCAACTTACAACAATAGGCGCGGCCTGGCGGTCACGCCCTGCAGGCGTAGTGCGTGAACGCGTGCAGCAGCGATTGCGATAGCGTAGCCCCGCCCGGACCACTTATCAATAATAGCAGTATCTTGATTAAGATTTTTCCAGCCCGGGATAATTATTCTGAAGTCCGCCTACGCACTATGGAGACCCTCACCGGTATGGCTTCCCAGGTTACCACTGCCGCGCGAAAAATCGCGCCTGCCGGAAGCGAGGACGACGCCTCCAGGCGCATGCGGCGCTGCATCGACAATTGTCGCGACTGCGAGCAAATTTGTCTGACCACCATCACCCACTGCCTCAGCAAGGGTGCGTTCGCCGTGTTCTAACGATTAGGAGACGCCTACCTACGCTTCATCGCCATGCTCGATGTTGTTGCAAAAATCTCCCGTGTGACACTCTACCTCGTGAGCATATATATTATGCGTACATGCGCGCTGTGCCGATGTCACTTGTCGCAATACTGCACTACTTCTTCCAGGTTTATTCTTCCTATTTGTGCCAACGCGAACGTTAAGTTTTTAGTTTCCGACCTGAGGAAGTGGAACTGAGAGTGGAACTTGGAAAACCTGGAACCTACCGGAAAAACCAACCGTAACCTGATTGGCCCGTACGCGCGCGGTTGCCGACAGTAGATAGATAAATGTGCAGCAGTAGTTGGGTTGCAACAAAGAGAAAGACCGCTACTGCCATAACTTCTTCATCGTCAAATAGGACCAGTCGCTTTTTACCCTAGCTATTTCTTAGCGCAAATTACGGCTGGTGACCACCACCTTGCGACGCCATGACGGGGCACTGACATACGATGCCGGTGGTGGGTGCTAAACCCGGCAGGGGAAATCAATGATTTCGGAGAAGCCAGCGAGCAGCATAGGTGAATGGATGAGGGTGCCCCGAAATACTGGGGAAGGTCGGTAGGGACTGCCAGCCAGGTAATGGCCACGCACGGGTGAAGCACCCCCCCCCTAATCCTACACACATACTTTGCAAAAGCACTTGTTGTGTGTTGAAGAAGCGGAATTACGTCGCGACACCCTTTTGCGTTTTCACGTTGTCGCCAGCCCCTACGCACCCTCTCACTCATCATGCCCGCTCGCCCTTCCCTGGCTCCCGTGCGTATGGGAGCCCCGCCTACTGTTGCTACTGCCACTGCCGCCGCCACGGCCGCCTCCCGTCGGACATACAGGTGGGCACCACGCCCGTCCCGACCACATCCTGACCCTGATGGTGGGTGCAATCCGCTGGACAATCGGGGCCAACGAATGGAATGCATCAACAGCGGGGCACTCACTTGCTAAGGATTTTGTTGCGTGGTACTGTCAGTTCCACGTCAGTTGTTAGTTGTATATACGTCTGCGTGTTCTTTGAACTTTTGACGATCCAAAGCCAATTTGCTTTGGGCACACGGTTGAGCACTATAGTACCACATACAATATATATAATACCCAAATGCGACTGCAAGAAACTGATTAGGTACCACCGGCATACATGAACCAAAGTGAAAAATGCTGATATGTAATAATAATAAATAAAATATTATAGTAATAATAATATTTCGAAGTGTTAATTCTTCCATCGATGTGCATGTATGCATGGGCATGCACCGAAACTTGGCGGAGCTCCGAAACCCTGGTTCGCACGGGTGTGACCCCGCGCGCTCCGTGCTGATTCTGTCAAACTGGACACTTTGATGTACCACAGAACTGCGCCAACATATGCGCCACCGCTGCCCGTTTCATGATCACCTTCTCGCGCCTCCATGCCCATACCTGCGGCGCGTGCGCGGCGGTGAGTCGTCAGTACGGGGGGCAGGGGTTCAAGAACATGTGTCTTTTTACATATTCTTTTTTGCATAACTCTTGCGTCCTGTTTTCTCAGATATTCTCTGGACATGAAAATAGATGCGTATGCCCTCAACTATTACCAGATATAGCAGACTACTCGTGCAATGGCGCACACTGGAAACTGGGGGCCGCACCACTGGTCAAAATTAGCTTATTGCTGCTCGAAACAAGGGCGGGGGGAAGCGCAACTACATCTGCTGATACGTACAACCATCAGCATAAAATGTGCATCATATAATAATTCTAATAGTGCTGTACATCTCGTCGTGGACTGAAGAGCACATCCTCTTCTATTCTTCCTTAATATGACGAGACTGGCCTCGACCAGGCGACCCTACTATGTAAACTTAAGACCTGTCGAACAGCCGTGTACAGATACAGTACATTTATACACACATAGGCAGACAAAGCTACGTGCCCCTCCCCCGCGCTGTGGCTCGGTCTGGTCAGGACCCCCGGTGCTTGTCTTTATAGGGCGAGCGAGTCGCCCACAGTGTAACACCCCTAAATAAACACATGTTTCAAACAGGTTTGTGATGCGTGCGCCGACGACTGTGAGGGCGTCATGGGCGCCGAGACCGAGGACAAGACCATGGCCGAATGTGTGGACATGTGCCGAGCATGCGCCAAGAGCTGCTACGAGATGGCCGCCCCAGTCGCCTAAGCGAATCATGATAGGAATGAAGGACAGAAAAAGGAGCGCTGCTGCTAACGCATTGACCGCCGAATCACGCGAGCAGCAAGTGAAATACATCTGGTTTTGCGTGCCCGCACTCCGCTGGTCTTAACTTGGACCTTGTTGCCAGATAGATTACTCCACAGTTGTTGGCTGTTGTGTTTCCCAGCATTGCTTATGACTGATGTAACCCCTACCCTAAGTATGGCGTGTATGCAGGGGTAATCCAGCGCGTAGGCGCGTAGGCACTTACTAATGTAATGTAATGTAATTTACATGCAAATGCTGTTGGTGCCTGGCAGCAAGCCTGCCCGCGTACATCTCCGAAATCTACTCCTAATGTCGTTGTAGCGTCGACTGCAATGCTCGTGATGGCGACATATGGGACGAATCGGTTAACGGTGAGGACAGGAGTTGGGCCCGAAGGTTCAGTGTGCGTGGGCTGGCTGTGGTGAAAGCCAGCGCAACAATAATGCAAACTGGATGCACCAGTTTCGTCGTTTGGCATTCCCAGGTCACAAGTCACACGTTGTAACACAACGCTTCAGCTCCGCAGCCGACTGCAATGGATTGAAGATCTCTAGCAGATGCAGAGATGGTGCTGTGGGTTATGTTGAGTCATGGTGTGAAGGTCATCGTGACCCTGGGAAGAGAACAGCAGCAATGCGCTCGCCTGAAGGAGACCGAGGAGACCTGGCTTCCCTCTGGCGCCTTGCTATTCTTCTTCTTTTCTAGGGTGCTACAAGTGAAGGGAAGGCCGCGATTCGTACAGATATGTACGAACATACACAAACGTCACAAAACTTGATTGACATGATTGACTTAAATGCACCTGGGACGAGTGAGTGTGGCCGTGTGTAGGCGAGAATGCCCAGTATTCAATCGCCATATCCAGAAGCGAACATGTACATTACATGCACCGCACAACTTCCCATACAGATGGGCGTGTCACGGGGCCACGTGCTGGTTATGACAGCCAATCCTGCCGCGCTTCTGAGCATAACGTCTTCGTGCAGCTGCAGGCAGTGTGTTTACAGATTATCGCGGCACAACTAGTTGGCAACAAGTCATGAACACAGGTGGCATGTATACATATTATGAAATAACAATCTACCTTAACATCTAAATGAGTATGGCGCACATCATGCGGCGTCGGCGCCGGCGCGCAAAATCAAGGCGTAATACGACACACCTCGACCGTCTGGAAACTGACAAGCGGTCAGTGCATGTCCCAATCCCTATGGTGGCTTTGTGCTCATGTGTAGCAGGCTAGCGACTAACCGAACAGAAACGGCGATCTCTACAACTTTCCCACAAGGACACCGCCTCATCACACAACCCACAGAGACGACAACGCACGCCCAACCACATGGCAATGCCCCCCTCTCCATGCACACCTTACTAACAACGGATCCACCATCCCAACCAAATTACCCCGTGCCCCATACTTCATCATATCACGCGTGGTAATTCAATGGCTTTCCGGCACATGAATCTTAGCAAGCAATTATACAAACTCTAGGACCCGATGACCCTGGGTCTGAACTGTAGCCACTCAACGGCTATCATTACTATTTTCGGTGCAGTAGGTTTACGGCGGTTAGTTGAGGCGGTTAAGGCAGTTGGGGTTGTCTCTGTGATAACTGGACGAGCCCCAAGGGGGCCTGTCGACCAGGAACGACGTAGCACCGTAGAGCAGAAATGCAAAGGGAATGCACAATAGTCGCAGAGTGAGCACAACCAGGGATACAGCAACACGCCCAAATGTAGAGCTTCATGCGAAACCAGCGACACCGCCTGCAATTCAACACAACATAACCGTGCCTGCGGAGAATGGAGGCATCCGTCCGTGACATAGTATTCACCCTCCCCTGCCATCTCTGCTGTTGTCAGTGCTACCGTCTGCAGCCGTTTCAACGGCCACCTATTACCTCATGAATGTGTGCCGCCGCTGCTCTCTTTCCCACGACGAGGAGGCAAAACTCGGTAATTACAGAAAATGCTAACAAGGTACTGGAAGCTATGTAGCACATGCAACTGATGCCAGAAACGCTGTACCATAATCGAGCCATCACAAGGTACCGGGAAAAAGGTCTAGTATGACAAATGTTGTTTACTTGCCGTACAGAGTGAACCGCAAGCTAGCCAGCTCATGCCGTACCGCGGCGAAGGGCGGCCTCTGAGCGGGCGGCAAATCTGTGCATCGCTCCGCCAAACCCCGCAGTGCAGCCACAACCCGCATGGCTGTGGCGGCGGCGGCGCCGCCGGGGGTGACGTCCTCCATATCTGTCTCAACGGCGCAGCGTGCGGCGACATCGCGCAACAGAAGGCCGTAAGCACGGACCTCCATAGCCTGCCAGTAGGGCTGCGTACGAGGGTCGTAACTGAAGGATGCGCCTGCAGCGTGGTGCACGTGGGTCATTGGGAAGGAGTACTAAGTGCAAAACCCGGTTCTGTTTATGTGTATGCGTGCTAGGCGGCAGTGGTTGCAATACAAATATGCAATACGGTTGTAACGCGAAGGGCGCTTAAGAGGCGTCGCGTAAAACGCTCTCGAGTCTCAGAGGGGGAACCAGGGCGAGTTGATGTTCCGGGCAGCAAGGACGCACCAAATAGCGGTCATGAAAGCAGCCACGCAGGCAGCTACGAAGTACCAGTAAGCGAAGGCTCAAAACAACAGAGCGCTTGCGTGAAGCAGTTTATTCAGGAATATGGGGAGTTGAGCAGAAACAGCACCAACCACAATCACCCGTGATGTTTGAATGTATTGAATTGGGTGTTAATGGTTTCGGCTCATACGTTTTGGTCCCAATCCCCAGGATCGCCCGCAACAGCCTTCAGATTTAGCACAGCGCGCACAACGCACCGAAGTCGCATAATGTCACGTTCTCATCCTCATCCATAAGCACGTTGTGCGCGTATACGTCGCCGTGGCAGATGCCCGCAGCGTGGATGTAAGCAAGCGCGTCAGCCACGGCCACCGCCAACAGGAGCGCACGGCGGGGTGCGAACCGCACGTCATCGCCCCACTTGCAGCGAAGCAGGTTCTTGCTGGTGGGCTTGTGGGCCAGGGGGTTCCCTTGGCGAGGACACCGATGGCGGTAGCAGTGGCATTGGAAGCGGGGCGGGAGTAAGGCGAATTCTCCACATGACAAGGGACGGGTGAGGAATATGAAGGTGATGCAAAGAAACCGAGGAAACTGAGACTGGAATTGGTGGGCGGAAGGTTTAGCAACGAAGCTTTGAGCACGGTCCGAGAAAACGGTTCCGGTCCGAGAAAACAGCGGCTATGGACAGCCGCTGTTGTGGCAGCGTCCGTAACGGCACGCAGACAGGCTCAAGAGATTCGCAACCAGAACAGCATCATAGCCGACCGGTACCTAATACCCGGGATTCCAGGATACGCATGGCGGCATGGAAAGCAAATGACGGGATGAGCGAGCACCAGCACCAGCAGCACCCAGAGCAGTAGCAGGGCTCGATGACGTGGGTCCGTATTGGGGCCACGCAACAACTTAAACCCGGATTGGTTCCATCGCCGTGAACCGAAAAAGGAACCCCAAATAATTTGCTGGTTATTGATTCGCTTACTAACCCTGTCCAGCGCGTCAGTCAGGTTCCAGTGGCTCACACACGGTGAACTAAACGCTGATGTGCCGGTGCCCGCACCGCTATATAGGCCCACTCGCACCCTGCTCCCTGTTGTTCTCCTACTTCCCGCTCCTTTACCTGAAGCCAGGCGGAGAACTAATCCCGGCGGGTGCTTCACCTTCGCAAGAACCTGGGGAGTGGCGGGGGTAGCACGGGGAAGATGTGGCAACCTCGATGGATGATAAGGGGACGGCGTGGCAAAGGGGAGAGATGTGGAGGGGAAGGCAAATACATGAGGTAGAGGATAGGTGTGGCGAAAAGGGTAGGCGCGTCAAGAGAGTGTGTGGACGGTAGGGGGCCGCATAGTCTTTCCAGAGCATTCTAATACACGATGGGCATGGCAACAAAGGTATAAACCTGCTGGTATCGTCTCTGGCAGCTGCAGGAGCAGGCGAAGACATATAAGCAGTCTGAGCAGTAGCGTCTTGACGCACCCCTTTCCTTGCTTTCACCAATTGGTGGCGTTCACTCTCACTTAAGACTCCCCCACCCTCTCTCGCACGTTATCTTAAGATGTTATCGTCTTATCCCCAAGACTTACACACTCACCTGAGTCAGGTGCGGGTGCTGCAGCGCAATGGCCAGTGCGACCTCGTCCTCTGCGCGTCCATCGGGCGACACGTCCCCGCAGAAGAATTTGACCGCCACCAGGTCACCACGCCACACGGCTGCATGGAAGACGGTGTAAGGTAATCCTTAAATCCCCGGCACAGGAAACCCCAGAAATCAGACATCGTACTGAGTGCCGACGGCCACGTATACGAGTGCAGCCCCATAACTGTGCCTAAATCGAAATCCTGCAGACAGAACCCTGGCCCACACCCATTATACCCACATAAACACACGCACACAGCGTCAGACAAATGGACAGTCACACACGCAAGACCACGTGCTTTACAACTTTCCCGTATAATTGCCAGCCTCCAGACACGTGCCAGGTGCAGTCTCCTCCCACCTGCACACCACGTACCTCGGAACACCTCCCCCGACGCGCCATCCGCGAGCTTCATGCCCAGGTCCAGGTCGTCCACCTGTGCCGGCAGGTGCAGGTGCAACATAATAAGTGCCCAGTGGGAGCCATCACAGGCCGTGGCCTCGGCTGACGGTGACTTCACAGTGGTCCGGACGCGACGTGGCATCCCAGTGCCGCCGTTGCTGCAGCTGCAGCTGCGGGGCAGCCACCATTCGCATGCTTCTAGGCATCCACTTGCACGACTGGGTTCAGAAGTGAGAAAGGTCTCAACTTAGAGCATAGAGTCATAGTGTGCTTGGCTCTGGCATGTCATGTGTGGATACCCCATATCCGGGCCGCCGTGTAATGTGTGCAAAATAAGGTTTTACACCTCCTCATGATTATAAATGTCCATATTCAGCAATATTTTTTGTATGCTAGTGAGCATTACCTCAACCTCTGGCAGGTCCGGCGCCGGTGCAGGTGGGTCGGGGCACACCGGGTTGCCCGCCATGCTAAACCAAGCCAAGCGTGGCATGGCCCCATCCTCCAGCAACCCCGGAGGCAAGGTGCGGATGGCGCACACCGCCACTCGCAGCAATTCCAGGTTGGGGAGGTGCAGCAGGCAGGACGGGAGTGCCGGGAAGGCGTTGAAGGACGCCTGTAACTTGACCAAGGATGTGCAGTGGGACATGCCTGTGGCAACGAGGATAGGGGGGCCCGCGGCGGGAAAGCCACCGGTTACGGAACAGCGACCAGGTGGTTTACAATTACGTTTTGAGGAGTTTTTCCGGCACTTTTTAATCGTGTCTGAAGCCAGGTAAAGGGCGGCTTGCCATCCGATGCGGTGCAACTGCAAGCGCTGGGCGTGCGGACCTGTTGCGATGCAAAACGGCAAAAGCAGCGACATTGTAAAAGTCTAGAGCTTGTCGCCAGTTGCAAGCTTGCAGCCAAAAGTTATGGCAGCGACAAACGGTTGGGGGGGTGATGATCGACATGCGGAGTGGTGGAAAGGAAGAATATGGATTCTTCCTGCCAAGGAAAAGGTTAGTACAAAAACATCGACCAGATCAGATAGTGGCCATGCATCGTGCCGAGTGACGCTAGCCGCAGACAGTCTCAGCCTTGCAAAGAGCCATCCCCACAAGGCAGTAAGTTCCCGGTCTTCTCGCCTCCCTAGTTGCTCACCCTCAGGCAGATCTGTGAGGCGGTTGTTAGTGATGAACAGCTCCACCAGGCTCGTCAGCTTGGACACGCTGGAGGGCAGCTCCGTTAACTGTGGTTTGGCAAAAGCGCGAATGGTAAGCTACAGATATCAGCGCCTTTTCCATTTCACTACAACGTGGAACCCCACCCCATCGGCCCGACAAGTAATCCCACCTTATGGCGACAGCACGTACGGTTTTCAGGAGTCAGCTCTCAGGCGATACACAGCTTTCCGGGTAAGGGCCCAATGCCACAGCCACGCGGTCAGGCCCCGCCATCGCACTACCATACCTTGTTGCTCTTGAGCCCCAGCAGTCTCAGGCTACGCAGATTGCCTATACCCTCCGGCAGGTGCTCCAGTTCATTGGCCATGAGGTTCAGGATTTGCAATGCCGTAAGCTCGCACAGCTGCGCAGGCACTGTTTCCATGCGGGCGGACATATACAGGAATCGGAGTTGAAGGGGAAAGATGAGGAAAGAGGAGAAAAGAAAGTATAGGGACGAAGGGCAAGACACCCTATCATGAGCGACACACGAGAAGACAAGGTACCCTCGCACATGTCGCCGTGGACCTGCTAGATGCACGGGTAGAGTGGAAGAGACCTTTCCGCAGAGAGAGAAGCAGCTCTTCTGAATCTGATGTAAAAAGGTGACGACTAATCGTGCTTTCCATGGCTTCTGGGCACCCTTCCTTGCCTTCAGTGAGCTTGTTTGTGCCCAAGTCCAGCTGAACGAGGCTGCGTGAAAGGCGTCCAATCTCCGCTGGAACTTGGGTCAACTTGTTACGAGGTGCCAGCAGCACCTGTTGTAGCCGGGCAGTCGAGGTCAGCGGGTGAGGTGGTCAAGGAAATTGTGAAAGGATCAAGGACTGCATGGTATCGATGATTCCTTCATACACCCTTCTTTCACCACCTTGCTGGCTTCAGATAGATAAGTTGTTTGGGCAGCATCACTGCAAGGCGTGCATATTATCCCAAGGCTGGATGCTGTGTATGGTGTTTCTCCAAGGAACGTCGAATACAGGAACATCGCGTCTTGCCGATTGGGCCGTCCTGGTCATGCAAAGCGTGCCTGCACAATGTGTCCTCCATGCCAGCCTGCAATATGTAACAACCCGTAAAATGCTGATCGTCCACTGGCTACATGTCCGGATATTCCGCCGCAACCTTGCCGCGCTCTCGTCAACGGTCAACCTCCATGAATACGTTTCTTTAAGATGTGGCCATGGTGTGCATTATACACAAGATGAATCGTCGAGGGGTGGCGCAGAAACACGCACAGTGACGGCACTGTCGAGGAAGTCCTATAGGCACCCTGCAGCCCCACAAACCTTAAGGTTCTTCAATAGGGAAATATCTGCTGGCAGCTGAGCCAGACTGCAGCCTTCAATATCTAGACGGCTCAGGTTGACGAAGCTTGCTAGGTTCTCCAACGGCAGTGAGGTTAACCGGGCCCGCAACTGCACTGTCGAAACTTGACTCGACAGCTGCGCGTCTTTTGCTCCCTGAAAAAACCCAAACATGTATCTGACAAACGATTTTTGTCCTTTCCATCTGATCCGCGGCTCGAAAATACATGCCTGCTCAAGCTCTGCAACGGAATGCAATGTGACTTCCTCCGTGGCCACTCCCTTCGGCGTTTGTTTCGACGCATCCTGGCGTCGTTTTCGGAGAATAATAACTGTCACTGCCGTGCCGACTGCCAGAGCCGCGCCAGATAGCGCCACCGCAACAACGACTGCACGACGCCCCATTATCAATGCATGAATAAGTTTGTAATATGAGCGGGTTTAATAATTCTCTCATCACATTATTTGGTTTTACGCAGCTTTGGAACGGTGTACTGAGTACGGGGACAAACCACCTTTGAAAGGCCGACAGTTGGACCCAAGAATGTTCAAGTGATGTCCATAGGGGTACAGCAAAACAGTTCAAATTACATGCCATATCATCTGAACTGATTTGTGGAGAAGTTAGGAACGGTTGACCTGCGCGAGAATGCCACCTTGAAGTGCAATCGTCTCCCCTTTGCTTAACCCTCCTTAGAGCTATGGAAATCACACCCGCGGACGCTGCTCCCGGTGGCAAAGCGCCTCGGCCTTTCCTTCGCCGTGGCGAGGGAGTGGAAAAGCGGGTCTTCGCGTCAAAATACAGGAAGCCCATTACTCCCGTCCCAGCAACAACATCAAATAGCAGCTACACTGGTGGTGGTAACGAGCCCCGGGGAGTTTCGGAAACCGCCGCTGGCCGGCGAGGCAGCCTGCATGAACCACTACGCACCCAGCCCCCGGTAGACACCTGGTCTTGGGATGGCAAGGCCACAGAGCTGGCATCAGAAACACAACTTCTGAGCGTTGGTCAAGCTTCAGGTGATGAGCCGTTATGGCGGAATATGGGTTAAGGACAACTGCATCGGCGTGTACTTGGGCCCTCGCGACCAACCAACCTCGTGCACCCACCATTCCCGTCACGATACCAGATCAACACGTGGATTCAGGACAAATCAGCAATCGCTTCCTCCGCAGCTCCCTCAAGGCTGCCTGGGCCACGCGACAGGCTGAAGAGGTAAGCTTAACACCGTTCGCCATTGGACTCCAGACTCTTTCATCATTGTGCAGCAGAACTAGCACCAGGTATGGCTCATCTTATGGGTTATAAGCCCTGATGTATATCCTTGAGGGTTCATTTCACGCACCTCCTTAGGTCATGCAGGGAGCATCACAAAGCTTTGTATGTCAACAAAGACAGTGGTTGTGGGTTTACCGTGACAACAGTATGTCCCACTGCACTGTGTGATGCAGGAACTGGAATTGGAGGAGTTCAGGGCGCTCGAAAGCCAAATAAAAGCAGAAGTTGCGGGGCCCGTGAGGTCCCGTCCCGACCAGGGCGCCCAGGTATGCGCAACCGAACCATGAGGGCGTAAGTTTATCCTCCGTTTCCAACTTCCGGCTCTAGAGGGTTCTTTTTTCTCTTCAGAACCTGTGGCCGTGTCCTCTTCTGGAAAGAGTGTGATAAGGCCGCACGAGCGGAATTTCCACATCCCCTACTGGTTGTCCGGCACTCAATCCTATTTTTGTCGAAGCGTGGCAGTTCACGGTCTCCGAACATGCTGTTCATGCCTTAATGCGCAAGCTCAGCGGTCAAGTGAACTGAACTGGCAATTACGAACTCCGATCATGTTGATCTCGCAATGTTATTGTCCACTATGCCCGCCCAGTCTACTCAACTTCCTTCTATGGTACTCCGCACCACGTCTATTTGCTGTCGCCGGGCCGCAGGCCCTCCCTTCCAGCAGCAGTCTGTTGCCGTCTGCCCCCGTTCGCTCCTACGCTGCTATTCATCAACACCGCCCACCGCAGCCGCGCGGCGTTCTAAACCGCAGCAATGATCAGCCGGTGCGAACTCACGCGAGCTGGCCATCGCCACACCCCACTGGCCACAACCGATACGATGATTTCGTCGGCGGAGAAGATGGGGACGATGATGATGCATTCAGTGCCGGCTTGGGTGCTGATGGTGTCCCCGATCAGCCAGGACGCGATGAATCCGAGGCACGGGGGCAGCAGCAGCGTTCCCCTGGCAAGCCTAGAGCGTTCCCTGCCGCTGGCAGCCGCGCCAAAGGCAATGCTGGCGCACCGGGACCGGAGGGCGCTGATGGCACTGCCGCGGGGACGGAAAAGGTTCGTAGAAGCCGCGGCTTCGACGATACGGAGGGTTGGGATGATACCGGCAGTTTCTCTACTGGCGCTGGCACCGCAGGGGGAATTGTTCGTAAGGGCGCGGCTGCAGCTGCTGCCGGCGTGAATGGCGATCGTGCAGCGGGGCGTGGCGGCTCCGCCTTCTTCGGCGGACGTGTTCGGTCACCGGGCTGTGCGACACAGTTGGATGATCCGTGGGCCGCGCCGGCAGGCAGCGACGAGCATTACAACAGCGCCCAGGAGGCACTGCTTGACGATTGCAGTGGCTGGAGTGCTGACCAGCAGCAGAAGCTGCAGCCGCAAACGTTGGTACATAAGACCGCAGCTGACGAGGACCGCGGTCCTGACCAGCCGTTCGTGCGAGCGCTGTTCAGCAAGCAACAGAGACAAACCCCGCAGCCCGGCGGCGGACGTGCTTCGGGCAAGGGAGCCGCTGCTGGGGGGGCAAAAGGGAAGGCGCAGGAGCCCACAGGGCCCTCCCCGGCCGAGCTGGAGCGAATGCAGGTTTGTTCTGGTCTTCAGTTAGAATGATTCACTTGCCCTGCGAAAGCATTTGCGCTTTCTCCCGGGCTTCGGTGGATCAGGAACTTCACCATTCCGGTTTTTGCCTGGGTTGGGTACCGCGTATGCTTTCAATGCATTCCCTCTTTATCCGTAAAGCTTGCTATCCCCGTTCTCAATTATAACGCCCAAGGCCACCTCAGACAGGAGACCAGAAGCTCCCCAGTAGGGGCCTTACATGCTGCTCCGTTTGTAAAATTTTGAGCCGAAATTCCCACGTTCCCAATCCTGTGTGTCTGTAGGTCCTGGAGGAGCAGCTGGCTAATGTCACTTCCGAGCGCACAACGCTTGTTCGTATGCGGACGGAGCTGGAGAAGGCAGCGAACCGGTTGGAGCAGGAGCGACAGGCGTGGGAGAAATCACGGGTGCGGGGGTCCGAAAGAGGCGTGTATCAGCCAGGCAGTCCGGGTTGTCACGGTAGACATCCAGAGCCATTGAAACTGCAGGTTGCTTGCTTTAAGCGGGAACGGGTGCACGAGCTTCCATCAACTGGTAACCAAAAGCCGCACCACGTGCAACTGGGAGATGAACCATAAAATTGCATGGAGCTGCGTTCTCAAGGAACTGCCGTCTCTGGCGAATAATGGCAACAAAGGAATGAGGTTTTTGTTACGACTAGAAATGAATCATAAGGGTCGGGGGACGATACTGCCATTATTGGAGCAGTCTTCATGGGGGTGTTTGATCACGGCTACACCCAGCCTGGACGGAACGCCTTCGTGGCCCATCCGTTACAGCCGGTCTCTTGGAATGGGCTCATCATTAAACCCGCCACCAATTACCCTCCGCACATGGGTACGTCGCAGCTTGTGAGGAAGTTCGATGGAAGGGCTCCTGTAACTAGGTCGATTGTTTCCCTCCCCGCACTGCGCAGGCGGAGGAGCAGGCCAAGTGGGAAACGCAGCGAGAGGCGGAGGAGGCCAAGTTGCGCCGAGACCGCCGCGTATTAGAGAAGCAGAGCAAGGCACTGCTGAAGCTGCCTAACAAGAAGGAGCGAACCGCCATGGAGGGTGCGCTGGTTGCTTCTCATCCCTGCAGTGCAGGGCTGGGGCCGATGGGGCTGCATAAGAATTCAGTGATCTGGCACACATGGGGCCTAGCGAAATGGCAAACGGAACGGAGCGAACGCTGGGATCTCACCTCGCGCAGGCGCATGGCGCGCAGAACGTGTGATGGGCTTGTGAAGTAACCCGCAGAGGAAAACGATGAAGTATAGATGCACCCGGCTTCAAGGCGGTACTTTATCCTCCAGTACGCGTGTATGCCCACCGATGCCGTGCGCTCGCTGGCCCTTTTTCTCTGGCCGTCCAGCTGCGGAGGCCGCGTTGGAGGCTGAGCGCCGAGAGGGGCGGGCACGAGAGGCCCGGCATAAGCTGACGGTGGAGCGGCTGCGGAGGCAACTGGTGGAATTGCAGGTAAGAGCTAAGCTAAGAACAAAGTGCCAAATACGCTGGGCAGAGGCTGCACTGAAGTCAGACGGGTAAAGAAAAGGATCGATGGAAAGCTCCGTTCTCTAAGGAGCCAATGCCAGCAATGCGTGATCCTTTTTGATGTACGGCTCCTGTGCAACTTGGAAGCTGAGATGGCGACGTGACGTTGGTGGTGCTCCGGATTCGGGAGTCGCTGCTTGGCGATAAATGAATATTTCATAAGCGATGTGAATTTTTAGGCACGGACGACCTGCACAAAGTACAGGTGAATATCTGCCTTCCAATCAATAGTCGTACGAAAGCGCACTTTTTAAACAAGATGTGTTCTCAATCAATATGTGCTCTCAGAAAAATTTTTTAATATAGCAATTATTATTATTTTATTATTACAGGGCGTGCTGCATTCGAAATGGCTTACTGACCGAAACGAGACTGAAATGGCTCTTCATGCCTGAAAGCCAGCATTGCTTGGCGCAGTCCTGCGTATAGACATAAAAATAATTATCTATTATGCAGATTATTTTGAGGGACGATTGGATTGACGGCGTCGACGAGAGCGATAGTTGCGGTTGGGCACATGTCGCGTGCCTTGCCGACAGGGATACGCGAATCTGTTCCGCATCCGCAAAATTTTTCCCGTCACACCATGAGATATTTATATCTGGAGGAAGTGCAGGAATTTGTGTATCGCTCGCGGTAAATGACTCGGGTTGCGTTCATGGAATTCAGGAAAACTGCGAGGCAGTCGACTTTCAAACCTCTTACTAAAAGAGCGTTGCACGGGTTTGGATGGCATCTTGATTACCTAATTAACTGACATGCGCAGAGATTAGTCCCAAGGGCCCGTAAAAATACAAGGAAGTTGACATATCGGACCTGGGCATGGGTTTAGATTGCTCCTACAAGCGCAATGCGCTATCCTGTCAAATCACGCCATGGGTTTTGTGTCTCCCATCCTTCCTGATTCCTTCGGCATGACAAAAGGAACGCGTTGTGCGTAACACCTTATGAATGGCACGTACCATATGCCGTACAAAGCAAGTGTGGCTTGCCGCTCCGCAATGCGCTCTACTTGTGACGCTTCGTGCATGGTAATGCATCAATCATTGGCCGTGCGGTTGGCCGGAAGGCCTATGGGAACACCAATGAGCGCTTGGGAGCCTAAGCGTTAAGCTTCGTTCCTCCCGTCGCAGGAACGCAACCAGGAGTTGCGAGAGGAAGTACGCTGGCACGAGGCGCAGCAGCTGGAGCGCGGCTGGGGGAGCGCTGCAGGTGCTGCAGCCGGCCCCGGCACCAGCGCGAAAGGAGGGCCCGCAGGAGCTCCGGGATCGAACAAGTCGCGGCCCGGCAAGGCGATTGCAATACAGACCGAGCCGCTGGCCTTCCTCCCGCCTCTGGAATGCGTAGGGGCCGGCCCCCTTATTCAGCCTGATGCTGCGTCCAGTCATGCAACCCCAGCTGTTTTTGGCGCGCCGCAGCGGTCTGAAGGCAGTATCAGGGATGGTGGTGCGACAGCGCCGGGTGGAAGGCCAAAGCCTTCCAGCGCGTTTGTGCCCCCCCCATCGGTGGGGCCTGGCGCTGGTGCTGGCGGCGCCAGCAGGCTGCGCAGCGTGCAAACGGTCGGTAGGACCACGGCCGTCTCTGGCGCCGCGCGGTCGGCGCTGCCCACATCTTGGCGCGCAGAGCAGGCCACGCTGGGCAAAAGCGCCGGGCCTGCGCAATGGCAGGCAAGTATGAAGGGTGCAGTGTGCGATGCTAGATTGAGGCATTCAGCAAGTGTGTGTATGTGTGCGTTGTTTGGCTAAGTTTTTGGTTACAACTATAAGAAGGATTTAACGGGGCCTACGAACTTTGGGTAGCAGGTTCAAGGCTACATGGCCACCATGTTTCGGTATACTTTTGTGCATGGCCTAAAACTTATCCGCATCGTGACAGCAGGGCCAGGAGCGACAGTACGACATGGATGATGAGTACGAAACCGGATGTGCCGATGATGAGGTGGATGAGGCGGCGGAGGCAGCAGGGGATGGAGAGCAGCAGGGATCGCCAAGGCAAAGCAGGGGCCTGCGAGTCCGGAATAACGCCTCCCCAAGCTGGAATAGAGGCGGCGCCGGCGCACCGGGGCTTGGTTCGCCGTCGTCTTACAGCTACGTTCAAAACGACGATGTGGAGGTACGGGTTGTGTTGTAGCGCCATATAGAAACTCTAGATAAAGAATTAAGATAAATATTATTATATTTATTGTATAAAGAGTTATAAGTCGTTAACTATAATACGTTAATGTTATTACAGAAACTCAGCACGTGGTTACTTTAGAATAAAGCTCTTTTGAACCACGAGTCTCGTTCGGACAGAAAGATCCCCGTACGAAAATCAAAGCCTAGATAAACAGAACACAGAGCTCGTTTTAGCTCTCTTGGCAACAAGGATCTAAGGTCTTTGGAGAGGAATCAGGACGACCTACTAAGTAGATAGAGTCCTGGTTTGCGGGAGCGAAACCCGCCTAAGGCATTGCTAGTAACAGCTACGCCTGCAACAGGTTGGGATGGCACGTGGACGATTTACCGTGTGCAATATAACCGATGTTATTTTACGATGTATTTAAAAATGGGGATGGATCCATTACTAATCGTTTCCGGAATCTGTCTTCATGCTGCATCTGCCGTGATGGGGCGTACTTCTTCTGAAGCTATCCGTAAGACAGATGCAACTGAGGAGGAAGGGATGGCATAGCGTCGTCCCGTGGGGACGGCTGCAATGAAGCGTTCGACTGCCCTGCAGTGCTATGCTGCTCCTAGAGATCTTCATTTTCCGTTGCCTCTCTCGTGGTGCGCACGAGTGGATTTTCACCCCTTCCTCGTAATGACGAGGCATACCTCGCGTTGCCCTTTCCTTCCGATACGGCGGAATGTTCACTAGGGAGTGGATGAACTCCGTTAGTGGATGTTCGTTGGCACCTAGATGGATATGAAACGACGCACAGCGTGTCCGGACTAATCCACCATGGCATGATCTGGAGGACAATCCGCTGGTGTTCCCATGCTCCTACATTTCCGCACTCCAAGGTTCCCACACTAGCACGCCTCTCGACCCCTGGGTCCACCCATGCAGGTCATGTCCGACGAAGGAGGTGGCCCCGATGGGATGGACTCCGAAGCGGTTTCCGCCCTGGCGTGGCAGCAGCACCAGGAGTTCATGGCCAAAGTGAGCATGGGCCAAGATGACCGGTGCCGGGTCACCGCCTCGGGCTCCGAGACGCAGAGCCAGGTGACTAGCTTCCCAGCCACAGAGGCCAGGCAGCAGCGACCACGTCCATCCCATGCGTCGCCGCCGCCGCCGTGGGTCCGCAACACGGACACAGCCAATCCTAACGGCGACGCATACCCTGGCCAACAACGTCCCAGCACCAGCAGCCGCATGTCCCGCCATTCCGAACAGCCACAACAACGGCATAAATACCAGGAGTCAGGTTGGTCGACCTATGTAGATGCGCAGGGGCCCCGGCAAAGCACCATTAAGCCGGCAGCGGCTGAGGCGGCTGCAGGCCCTATGTCACCACGCGGCTCTGTGTGGCAAGCCTACTCCGACCATGGCCCTTCCGCTACGGGTCCGGGCCCGGAGCCAGGCTCATGCTCCTCCGCACAAAGCAGCCCGAAATGGTCCATGCGTAGCTCTGGACCGCATGGGCCAGCCAGAAGCAACCATGCACCTGGCCAGGGCGTCATAGGTCGCCCGAGTGCTTTCTTTGGTCCCCGCAGCGACTCCGTTGCAGCGGCAGGCGCAGGGCCCCGATCCTTCCCATCGTCCGTGCAATCCTCTTCCACTGTATTGGTGGTGGGGCCTATGGCAGGTGCTGGTGCAGGGTCTGGGTTGGGGCCAGGAGCGCACCGGTCAAGCCCGCTGCACGACTCCGTCGCGGACTTGGACGGGGTAAGCAAGACGTTGGCGGCACTTCGCATGGACCGGCATGTGGAGGCTGCTGCCGCCGCCGCTGAGGTGTCTCGTGCAAGCGGGATCGGCGGACCTGGGATGGGCGGTGTTGTTGGTGGCGGACACGCTGGGGCCTCCGTTGGGCGATCAACGTGGTTCTACTCCGCTGATCAGGGTGATTCACAGGAACGCGACTCAGCTATGCAGCGGAATTCCGCCATGCAGCAGCCCCTTGAGCGGGACCCAGTCATGCAGCGGCCTGGGACTGGTGCGGCACTCAGGACAAGCGGCTTGTCACAAGAGGCGTGGTCGCCTAGATCCAGCGGCCGGCCCAGCGGCCGTGGGCCCGCTAAGCCACAAAACGCCTCCACAATGTGGGGTCCACCACCGAATGCAGACAGCGGGGGTTGGGATGGGGTCCCACAGCGCCATTCGCAGTCCGCGTCGGATGGACAGCAGTGGCAGGGCTTTCCGCCGACGCAGCAACAAGGGCAACCGCACAAAGGCACGATTGGCTCAGGTAGCAGCCCAACAAAATGGCCCAAAGGCACCATGCGCGCCTCGGCTGCCGATGCCGCCTCTGTCGCGCACTCCATCTCCTACCAGCAGCACCTGCACGGCAGCAGCCTTGCGCGACCGTCACGGCTTCAGGCAACGAGCATCGCAAGGGACAGCGTCGAAGGTGGGGGAGTCGGTGATGGCAAAAATGGCAGTAGAAGTAGCCAGGACAGCGGCGTTGGCATCGGTTCCGGAGCCGCACGTGACGCTATGCTTCGGGAGGTGCGCCATGCTGACGGCAAGACGGAGCGGATGTACGCCTCCGGCACGAGGCTCGTGATGTTTGCCAATGGAACGCGCAAGGTACGGTAGGGAGGAATGGTAAGCCATGGTAAGCCAGCGTGCCGGAGTGGTAGGTGAAAGGCGACATTGCTGAACCGTCCACAAGAGATCAGAAACAACGAACAAAGGGGAGAAAGCTTCCCAGGGATCCAACCCTAAGAGCCCTTCAGCAGGCCCTTTCATTGAACCTGCGGAATAATGCCGGGGTCACATTGTGATCTGAAGCGTATCAGTAAATTGCCACTTTCTTGGGGATTGTGTACTTGCTCCGCTGATCAACATACGAATGCCCTTGCACTTCTGCTTCGGCGCCATTCGCTGTATGTGATCATGGCACGTTACCTACCAAAAACACCACATGACGCATTGCAGGTTGCACTTCCCGACGGCAGCTCACGGGTGTACTTCGCCAACGGGGACATCAAATGGACCATCCCTGACGCTGCGGCCGCAGCTGCAGCCCGCAGCTCCTCCTCAACTCAGCCTGTGCCCCCGCCGCAGCCGGATCTGGGGGTGGTGCATTACTACTACGCGGAGGTGGCCACCTGGCATAGCACCTACGGCGGTGAGGGCGGCGTGGAGGTGTTTTACTTCCCGAGCGGCCAGACAGAGGCGCATCACCCAGGCCATGGCAAGGAAATTATGTTCCCGGACGGCGTCCTGCGCGTCGTGACAACCGACGGGTAAGTGCTCGTCCTCTGGCATATGTAGGGGGAGATGTGATGATTTTGTACGATATCCTGTCAGCTCAAGGTAAATGTGCGGGCTGTAAGAAAGCAAGTCAAGAACCGAGGAAGGACCGAACGTTAGGCATCGCAGAGTTAGGGCTAGTACGGAGAGCGTTAGCACGGAAAGCGGATATTAGATGGTGGCGACCGGGGCGGGTGGGGGCAGCCGTGAGAAGAATGTGCCGACTACTGCGAGAATCGTGGGCTATCACCCGGGCTACCTTGCTATTTCACCGCAGGGAGGAGTTGGACGTCACTTGGCAGCAGCTATCCTGGGCAGTCCAGCAGCCTCAACCCCAGGTGGATAACCTGGGCGATGACGACCTTTGATGGAGTTCCCCCGTTATTCAAGTACGCGTTACCATGGGTTCCATGGGAAGGGACAAGGAGGTGACGATGATGACTGGGGCGTGAAGATGTTATAATGATGACAAGGACTGCAATAGAGCAGGTGGGGATGCCAGTTCGAGGTGGCGCCCTTATATGGGGGGTGTTCTGATGACTTAGCAACATAGGGAGGGACGAGGCACGAGGCACGAGGGAGTTGAAATGCGGGACGGGTCCATCGCGCCATTGCCAGCAGTCGCTATGTGGCAATTAGTCGGGTGGCTAAGAATGGGCGCTGGCAGGGGACGATCTCCAAATTACGACAGATTCCTATGTGCATAAAGTGCATGAAGGGATGCATTGTTGAATGTATGATTGTAAATTGTGGGGTGTAGCCACCCGGAAGATATACCATATGTTAACTTTGCCATAGAACAACTGCGGGTTTACATGTTGAGGGCTGCGAGTGGTGGTATAGGAACGCACCAATTCAACTCTGAGAAGAATTGGCTGACCTTGCGTCCGTTTAGTAGTACTTCTATTGCTAGAAGTACCTCCTCGTTTGGGCACGTTCTCCATACCATACATCTCACATCACACCAGCTTCAAAAAGCAGACGCAAGACGGCCTCCGTAAACTCACAACATACACGTGCCACATGCCAAACCCTCACCCTTCTCTATCGGAGTCGGACTCCACTGCGTGTACTACTAATAGGGCGTCTGTACAGCAGTACCGCAGTAATTGTATTGTACTGCGACTGCACTGGGAAATAGGGCAACACCAACAAAGGAAGGGCGGAAAAAGACCAAAACAACGACGGAGTAGGGCAATTCGTGATGATGACTGTATCAATGGGCAAACCCGCGCGATATGGTCTCAATACCAGTATTGTTGCTTGTATCGTCCCAACAATGGTATTGATGACAGTTTTGTAGAAATATTGCACCATAGATACCCTATGATGGTACGGCAAGGCATCATAAAGAGCTCTAATCTCTAACGAAGAGAATAGATTGCTATGCATTAAGGAAATTCATAGGAGCAACCAGTGAAATGAAACCAAACTCAACGGAGTCTACCCATGTCTACCAGTGACATGTGTCACAGTGTAGTAGTTTTAGACGTACGGCGCACATTATCACAATATAAGGTGCAAGAAGCACCCTGTCAACATCTCAAGACGCCTTTTCGGCAATCAACTACTACAATTGGTATTGAGACCAGTTCGTCACTGATTTACTATACCCTAAGGTCCTCAATTCAGTTGGGGTTAGCATCCGAATGTGATGCTATGGTTTTTTGCAGCCTGAATAAAAATGCCGAGATTGGCTTTAATCTGTTCCTGGCCATGTACCATTTATAGTAGTTGAGTGAGGCCAAGGCCTCTCAAGATATTGAGAAGGTGAGTCTGCACCTTATATTGTGTATAGTATGTGCCATATAGACATGTACGACTACTACACATGTGATAACAAAGAGGACAACCTAAGACACCTGATGAATATGCTAAAATTGTTGTGACCTGGAACTTATCCTGTGTGGTGGTGCGGCAGAAGTAAGACGTTCTGCGTGGATACATTTATGTCACTTTCTTCATCCACTTCATTTCTGGCTTGGTGCTTGGGTGTTAGAAGCAAACCGACCTACCAGTCATCCAAACAACCAAGGAAGCAGGGTTGGTGTCGTGCTTGCCTACGCCATGGACTGGTATTCCTCAGCATGCTGAGAGGGGCAGTCTACCACTTAAGGACGACTATAACATCTGTCTATTGGAGGTGGGTGTGCGTTTTCTGCTATTATTATTGCAAGACGTGGGCAAGGTCAATGCCGCGGACTGGCGGGAGCAAATCATGGAGTGATTGGTTAACAGCGGCCTTCTGGGATACAGCGTCAGCAGTTGCCACAGTTCCGTCCGTACTTCGCATTGTCGATGAGCTGCGGGAGCTTATCCTGATCCCCGGTCTGCTTGCCTGTTTGTTCGATCTGCTAGAGTGCAGGGTAGAGGCGGTAGGTGGAAACCCAGACCAGTACCATGTGTGGTTGCTCAGCTTATCAAAGGTGATGCCTCATATTAACTATTCCCAATGTTCGAAGGCATGAGCGTATTGTTCTTTGCCTCTTGCATGGTAGGAGCATTCCGAGGCCTGGTGATGCAAAAGAGCTAAGCTGGCTATAGTAAAAGACAATTAGAAAATACATACGAGGCAAAATAATATTAAACTACCCTTGCTCACAACGTCACTAGACTGCTGCGTTGCAATCAAGCTCACGAAAAATGCGCCAGGAAAAAATCATTATTTGCTCTCAACCAAAATTTTGTCCGCCAAGGCTGCAACAGGAATATTGTGACGTACGTACGTAGGCATGGTATGAAAAAATAACGCAATAACCTTCCCGTACCTGCCACTCAGACCCCGCGCCATTCAGCTCGTGCAACCTATTTTAGGTCGCCTGTTTGTACGTTGTGATAGCGTGTTCAGGCTGGCTGTTTTCCTGCAGGCGGATGTTTGCAGCGGAGAGGGCTGCACTTCGCACCTTTTTTTGCAACTCATTTTCATCACTCATTTACACAAATCATGTCATATTTCCTAGCTTTTTCAATTTTTGAGCTTACGCGTTTACAAAAATCAGGGTTTGCAAAAATACGGAAAAGTATCGACCTGCATGCATCGACGCGAGCGAATTACATTATATGGTGCTCCTTTTATGGCTGAGGCGTGGTCATTTGGCAGGCATGCTCCATCATGAATAATTTCAAATGTAAAAATGGAAGAACAATATATCAATTGGCACGCGACCGTACCTGCCACTCTGGGAAAACGGGGGGTCCGGCTTCCATAAAATCCATCGTCCTTTTCCATAATCTGGCTTCCATATTATTTCGGTATGGAATCCATAAGCCTGCCACCAGGTTATGGAAGCATTTTAAGGAAAGGAGACCGGACCAGAGACCACCTGCCTACCAAGGATGTAACGTGTGTAATCCGGATTGTGCTGAACCTAGCTTATTGTGAATTATCTGTGTGAAGTATGGCTAGATATAGACCAGACTGTCCCGTTAGCTCATTATGTTACAGACAATTAAAGATATGAGACACTCAGCTGTCTCTGATAAAGGAAATTTTGAATTATGTCGTACAGACATTAGTTCCACAAAAGGCCCAACAAGCTCAGCCCGTAAGGTCTGACCGAAACTAAACCACTTTTCACAACACTCCCACGCGGGCAGACCTAGCTGAGCAAACCTCAGCAGGAAAAACTCCGAACTCAACGCAAGCCCATTTCGTACTTGCACTTGTCGAACTGTGGCAATGGTAGTGCCTTCGTTAAGCAGTCCGCTACCATGTCTGCCGACTTGACATATCGAAATAGAACTTCTCCACGTACAACACGCTCCCGGATAAAGTGATGTTGTACATCTATATGCTTAGCTCTCGCGGAAGTGACCGGGTTATTTATCATTTTCAACGCTGCCTGGTTATCGCACTTAACAGGCACACAAGACGCTTCCAGCTTCAAATCTCGTGAAAGGGGGCGAAACCATAGCGCCTCCTTCACCGCAGCTGAGCTCGACATATATTCTGCCTCAGCCGTCGATGTAGCAACTGTTGGTTGAAGCCGACTAGACCAACTCACTGCACCACCGGCCATAAGAAATACGAACCCAGTGGTTGAACGCCTAGTGTCGACGCACGAGGCAAAATCTGAATCGCAGAAACCGTGCAGGCCACGCTCATCAGACTTGCCTGAAAACACAATACCCGTATCCACGGAACCAGCTAGGTACCTAAGAACGCCCTTAGCTGCATTCCAGTGATCGCTCGTGGGTTTTGACATGTACCGAGACAAAACTCCCACGGAAAAGGACAAGTCGGGACGAGTTCCCACGGCCAGGTAAAGCAAACTCCCTATCATCTCTCCGTAATGGTACTCCTGCACATTCAGAGGGGTACCTGCAGCACGTAAAACGGTGCCTGCGGACATAGGAACAAGCCGTGGATTCCCATTTACGAGCCCGAACTTCTCAACAACTTTCTGAGCAAACTGCCTTTGTGACAATTTCAAGGTGCCCTCAGCACGATTTCGCGCAATTTCATAGCCAAGAAAAACGCGAGCCTCCCCAAGATCCCGCACATTAAATACGGACATAAGCTTGGCCTTGAATTGGCGAATAACCTCCGGATTACTTGATGCAATAAGTAGATCATCTACATAGACCAAAACATATACGCGATCACCAAGAACATCCTTATAGAAAAGACCAGGGTCGGCATCTGAGACCTTAAATCCCATAGATACGAGTTGCTTTTTCAAGCACCCATACCACGCACGAGGGGCCTGCTTAAGGCCATACAAAGCCTTTTTCAGCTTGCAAGCCGTACCCAAAACACCTTCAGCATAGCCAGGGGCTTGCTGGACATAAACTACCTCTTCCAATTTTGCGTTCAAAAACGCAGTGCCCACGTCCAATTGGTGTAGTTCAAGGTTACGCTCCGCAACTACCGCCAGCAATGCACGTAACGTGGCATGCTTGCTTACAGGCGCATAGACCTCATCATAGTCCACGCCCTCCACCTGCGTATAACCCTTAGCAACTAACCGGGCCTTATAGCGAATGATGTCCCCTTGTTCATCACGCTTCAGGGTATAAACCCACTTCACGGCCAGGGGACGAACCCCTTTAGGTGGAACTTCTAGTGTCCAAACCTGATTCGCCCTAATTGAGGCCATTTCCTCGTCCATGGCTTGTTTCCACATTGACGCATCGGGGAATCTCATGGCTTCTTCATACGTATTTGGAATAGAAAATGCCGCCAAATTCAAACGTTGCGGTGGTTTTCCTATATTATGACGAGATGATCGTCGTAAATCTGGGGCTGGTACGGAAGCAGACGGGCTTTCCGTTTCCCCCCCGCTTCCGTCACCAGGGGTAGCTCCCACGGACACAGACGTACTGGTTACCCCCACGGACTTGCTATCCGAACCTCCCTCACTCCCGCTACGATTAGTGTTACGGGAATTGTTCGGGGTGTGAGAATCAGCGTCCGAATCTCGTGGAGTTGAAGACTCCGAAACATCATTATCATCAATAATTTCATCCTCAGCGTCACTCTCATAATCTGAGTCATCATCCACAAGGCAGGGAAGATCCTCCTCACCATACAAAGCAAGGTTATCTGCCTCAAAACCCTCCAGCCCATCCAATTTTGACTCATCAAAGATAACATCACGACTGATGTCTAATTTGCCATCGGGCATTAAAATCCGGTAGGCTTTCGAACCTAGTTCATAACCGACAAAAACGCCCTTCTTAGATCTCGGCTCCAACTTTGACTGTTGCGAGTCCGGAACCCGTACATAGGCAGTACAGCCAAAAATACGCAAATTTCCCACCTCTGGCTCCTTACCATAGAAGCGCTGAAAAGGTGTACCTTCCATATCCCGAACAGGAGAACGATTCCTGACATAGTTCGCAGTACTCACAGCATACTGCCACATACTAGTAGGCAAATTACTTTCGTGCAACATAGAGCGAGCCTTCTCCAGTAACGTACGGTTCAGGCGCTCTGCTCGTCCATTCTGCTGGGGTGTGTACGGCGCAGACGTTTCATGCCGTATCCCTTGTTCAGCAAAGAAACTGCTCAGTTCACGATTTAAGTACTCCCTCCCACGATCAGTGCGCACGCTCAGCACCTTTTCACCACAGTGCTTCTCCAGCAAAGCAATGGTATTCTTCACTGCCTGCGGTGTATCGCTCTTACTCTGGAGAAAAACAACATGTGACACTTCTGAGTAGTCATCTAGAAACGTGGCAATATAACTCTTACCATCCGAAGAATCGACAGTCATAGGCCCGCACAAATCCATGTGTACTAGACCTAACTGACGCTTCGCACGGGTGCTAGATTCCGGGAAGGGTTTATGTGGATGCCTGCCCATCACGCAGGGCTCACAGACACCTGCGGTTGAACCAACCCGTCGAAACTCCATGGCAGGCACGTCAATACCGCGTACCATATTCTCGTCCACCATGCGTGCTAAGTTCCCATATCCCAAATGCCCCATACGACTGTGCCATACACGAGCACGTTCACTAGCGGGCATGGTTGTCATAGCAGGTGGTGTGGAAGGCAATATTTCCTTAGCTTCTGTGGCGTAGATTGAGTCCGCACAGTCACAAGCAAACCGCCAGTTATATGCTTCATTTTCCACCCACATCTGATTTCCTTTGCCGCTGAATTCAGCTCCCTGTTTCGTCATCTGTTTCAACGACATTAGGCGATAAGAGATCTCAGGAACGTATAGAACGTTCTTCAGCTGAATAGTTGCCTGCTCCTTCCCATACCGGATCTTAGACGAATACTTCGGTACAAGGTAGACATCTCCACGACCTATTGCGAACACCGGCCCTTTCCCGGTCATCAGCGTTTCCACGGTCGGAAGGTACTTGAAATTATGCAGTGACTCCCTGTCTGGCGTGACGTGGTGATACGATCCTGAATCCACGTACCAGATGACAGATGACGGTTCATTTTGCTTCGTCGGCGTGGAATCCTTTTCCGTTGAAGATAGAATTGCTTGTTCCAACGCTTGATCATATATCAACCTCGTGTCTAGCATAGGTTTGAACGTCGTTATTTTAGCTGTAGCCACTTGCGGCGTGACCACCTTCGGCGTTACGACTGCTGCCGGTACCAGCATAAATAGCGGGTTGATTACTTCGCCGTCGCTGGGTTTCTGTTCTCTCTTCTTCTTACGACATACGTCCTCCGTATGCCCATCCTTCTTGCAAAAGTTGCAGAACTTCCTTCTCTTGGAGTCTGGACAGTCGCTTGCTCGATGCCCATCCTTGCCGCACGTGTAGCAACGTCCGCGAAAACCGCCGCTACCATAATTGTTGCCGCCTCCAGTGTTGTTTCCTCTCGCCTTTCTGCCATCGTGTCCCATATAAAAAAGGTGTTTGCTTGACGACGATGCCTTTGACTGGCTGATTGTGGTTTCCACCAACATAAGGCGAGTAGCGAGGTCTTGAAGGTCCTTCGGCATTGCTGACGGATCCGCGAAGTAACCTTTGGTGTAGTCCTTGAACTCTTCACGAAGTCCGTTCAGTGTTATCGAGATAGTATATGTGTCTGAAACCTCCTCGTCGCACTGTTTGAGTTCCTCAATGATATCCGATAATCGCTGGATATATTCCCGAGCTGTCTCTGAAGTCTTCATCCTCAGGTTTGCCATTTCCGCATAAAGCTGATGAACCCGGATCTTGGAATGCCCAACGTATCTCTTGTCAAGCTCCTCGAGCAATACCTTAGCATCCTTATGTTTGCTCACCAAATCCAGATCACTGTCGTTCAAATGCTCTACGATAATACCAATTGCGATGTTGTGCTTATCCGCGTTGTCCTTATTGCGCGGGTCTTCCAGAGCTACACCACTCCGGGCTTTCATGATTGCCGCCTCTACACGGACCTTCCATGTCTGCCTATTCTTAAGCGAAAGCTTCTCGCTCCACCTAGAATTCTCAACACTCTTCTCCGACATCCCGATCAGTCGGGGCTCATAACCTATTGTGAATTATCTGTGTGAAGTATGGCTAGATATAGACCAGACTGTCCCGTTAGCTCATTATGTTACAGACAATTAAAGATATGAGACACTCAGCTGTCTCTGATAAAGGAAATTTTGAATTATGTCGTACAGACATTAGTTCCACAAAAGGCCCAACAAGCTCAGCCCGTAAGGTCTGACCGAAACTAAACCACTTTTCACAACATAGCTAAGTCCAGACATAGGGATATGACTGAGAAGCAGACAACCTGGACTTAGGCGTCTATGTCCGGACTTAGCTAGGCATAGCACAATCCCGACTTAATTCCCACGGCACATCTTTGGCAGTCCGGATTGCTCGGATTAAAATGTTTTATCTTGTTTGTTTTTCAGTCAGAGCTGGCTTAGGTTCCTGCACACAGTAAAAGAGTCGCGAACTTAGCGTTGGGGCAACGAAGAAGTTTCTATGGTCAGCAGACAAGCACATTCTCATCCCTATTTTCATAGCTATTAAAAATGTGGCTTACAGGTATATGCTGGATTGTCTCAACTTCCGACTGCGACGTACGTACGTACAAGATGTGCATGAACATTATGTAGGAACTGGTTACACAACCGCCCGCAGGTACAGCTAAAGCTTGTGTGAACTCCAGCAACATACATATATACTGGCTGGTACTGTGTGGCTCGATCTGGTCAGGGCACTCTGGGAAAATGGGGGGGTCCGGCTTCCATAAAATCCATCGTCCTTTTCCATAATCTGGCTTCCATATTGTTTCGGTATGGATTCCATAACCCTGCCACCAGGTTATGGAAGCACTTTATGGAACGGAGACCAGATTTTATGGAACCGAGAACCTAGACCGTTACAAAGATGTAACACGTGTAATCCGGATCGTGCTAAGCCTAGCTAAATCCGGAATTAGTGATATGACGAGAAGCAAGCAACCTGGACGGAGGAATCTATGTCCGGACTTACCTAGGCGTTAGTTGCACAATCCGGACTTAATTCCCACGGCACATCTTTGGCAGTCCGGATTGCTCGGATTAAAATGTTTTATCTTGTTTGTTTTTCAGTCAGAGCCGGCTTAGGTTCCTGCACACAGTAAAAGAGTCGCGAACTTAGCGTTGGGGCAACGAAGAAGTTTCTATGGTCAGCAGACAAGCACATTCTCATCCCTATTTTCATAGCTATTAAAAATGTGGCTTACAGGTATATGCTGGATTGTCTCGACTGCCGATCGACTGTGACGTACGTACGTATATGTACAAGATGTACGCAAGTCTAAATAGATATTTGTGCATGAACATTATGCAGGAACTGGTTACACAACCACCCGCAGGAACAGCTAAAGCTTGTGCGAACTCCAGCAACATACATATATACTGGCTGGTTGTGTGGCTCGATCTGGTCAGGGCTCCCGGTGCTCGTCTTAACAGGGCGAATCGCCCACAGTAGTGTACGTAACACCCCTTATACTGGTAAAGTGTTTACAAGTAAGTGTTGCCTACTGGTAATAAGCAACTTAGCCAGGTAATAATAATAAGCACGTACGCAGATACTTCCAGCCATCCTTGCGTTACAGTAGTGGCCGCCGGGCCAGTTCATCACTATTATCTATGCATGCATGCGGGTGAAGTAAGCAGTGCTAACGGGTTTATGACGCATTTCCAAGCAACGCAAGAGCGGTACATCCCGCCGCCCCGCTGATGACAGATATGAACTTGCTTACAGCAGGTTTAACCAGACCTTGCTTTCGATCGGCATGCTGGACACACTTATAATGGTGGTGAGTACATACTTATTATTATAATGTTATTACAGTAGCGAGGCGAATACATGCATGATGATGAATAATCCATCCTGCTGCCCAAATAAAAACTAGCTAACCGCTTCAATAAGCAAGTAAGAAGGTTCTTTACCATCATCTATCCCTAGCTCCCCCATCCATAATTAAAAAACCAGCTAGATTAATAACTTAAATAAAGATAGAACGACAGGCATATAGTGATTGTCCCCAGGGAATGAATCCCAGAATATGAAAAGGCATGCATGTAATAAAAGCTCTATAAAAAACAGAACATATCGTCCCTCATTCTGAAGGAGTGGATGGCGGAAATAATGCATGTGCGTGGATAAGAAACAACCGTATGTAATTAGTGGGCACACTAGCTGTTCATGCGTGCATGCTCGCGTATTAGCTAGCAAACTTTGGAGTTTCCTAAAAAACGTTTATTGTCGTCTTGACACAGCAGCAGCAGGCACGGCAGGGCCACGCCATCTACAATCATAGTGCAGAGAGAATATTTAGCAGGACTGAATGGAGCTAAGTTCCAACAGCCTACCTGGCAACTTAGGAAGAGACAAGTAGCCCAAGATGGAGGTGTTGCTTGATGTAGTGCATTACATTCCTCCCCACCTGCATGCAGCGAGATTCCCTGCGACCTCTTTGAATCTATCTACAGAGTATTAGATATCCCTCAGTGCGTCTGAGCGCCATTCGCATTCATCTTTAGATGCACTTATACATGACACCACGGGCTATCGAACGGTGCCTCAATAATCGGGCCACTTTGCCGTCCTGACGTTGCCTGTGCAATTGTACGGCAGGCCACCGTGCTGACGCAAATCTCTGTGGGGCTGCTGCTTAAAGAATATATGCGCTGCCTCTCACACTCTAACCTAGATATATAAACCGATATCTTACATAATTTATGAGCAAATGTCAAACCGAGCGATGCTGTTGTAACTGCAAAGCTGTGGCTCTCAAAGTTTCGTGCGTGCGTGGCTTGCAGCCCACTGTTGATGGCAGTCATTCATCACACCAGCCATTTTACTGCTGTACAGTTATTACGGTCCTTGCTGTACAATTATTAGGGTCCCTGCTGTACAGTAGTTATATATTACGTACGGTTCAGGTGTAGTATGTAGTTGAGTGCCGAAAAGGCTGATGTAGTGTGTAGCGTACATCTACGACTACTACATCAAGCTTCATGGAGGTTGATGTTGTATGTCTGTCATATCCGCCTAATAAAGCAAAGGCTCGATCGAAGGATGCTAAACAGCTAGCCAACCCGGATATTAGCCATGAGATACCCCAGGATACTACAGTTGACACCAACCATTGTTTGCAGATTGGTGGCCATTACAACATGTCAAGGGTGATGTTATTTGGCCTTCTTATTACATCCATTATTGGACAGGCAGTCGCACTTGCAGGTATGTATTAAGGGGGTGTTACATGGTGGGCAACGAAGGGTATAAGGGGTGTTACACGGTGGGCGACACACCCTGTAAAGACGAGCACCGGGGGTCCTGACCGGACCAAGCCACAGTGCAGGGGAGAGAAACGTGGCTTTGTCTGTCTGTCCTGCCACGTTCTCCCCTTCTCACTCGGACCAGCAAGAGCAAAGAAAAACTCAGAGGCTCTAGCCTGGCCACTTACAGAGCACAGAGGGGCACCCAGAATACACAGAAGGAACTAAGGAAAACGGGGGACAACTAGCTGCTCAAAAGAAGGGGATCACTCTCCTCCAACAGAATACATTTATATTCATATTGATATTTATTAAGGGGTGTTACACTGTGGGCGACTCATATATATATATATATATATATATATATCTTTGGGGTGTTACACTGTGGGCGACTCGCCCTACAAGGGCGAGCACCAAGGGGCCTGACCGGACCGAGCCACAGCGCAGGGGAGGGGCACGTGGCTTTGTCTGTCTGTCCTGCCACGTGCTCCCCCTCTCACTAAGACCAGCTAGAGCAAAGAAAGACTCAGAGGCTCTAGCCTGGCCACTAACAGAGCACTGAGGAGCACCACGAAAACGAGGAGGGAACAAAAGAAAAGTGTAGTATCCTGGGGTATCTCATGGCTAATATCCAGGTTGGCCAGTTGTCTGGCATCCTTAGATCGAGCCTTTGCTTTAGGCGGATATGACAGAGATACAACAAAAACAGGGGGCGACTAACTGCACAAAGAAGGGTATTCTATTATTATATTCTAACTGCACAAAGAAGGGTATTCTATTATTGTATTCTATTATATATAATAGAATACAATAATATATAAAATAATAATATACATTATAAAGAACAGGCGTGGTGAGGTGACACAAGAGGAAATGGCATACATATGGCTTCAACAACGATGGGTAGTAACTGCCTATGGAAGTATGAAAGGATGTTACACTGTCGGCAACTTACCCTGCAAGGACGAGCACGGGGGGACCATGACTGGACCAAACCACAGCAGTGCAGGGGAGGTGCACGTGGCTTCATCTATCTGTCTGTCCTGCCGCGTGCCCCACCCCTCACTCAGGCCAGCAAAAGCATACAAGCTTCAGAGAGCCTCACTGAAAGCGTAACAAACATTATTTAACATTTCCATGTATTTAGGCATAAACCGGTGTTTTTCTGTTGTTAGGTGTTTGGTTGCTTCACCTTCCTGCCGTGATTGGGAAATGTGTGGGGTTTAGACAGAAATGCCGTATCCTAAGAAAATACCTTTATACAGTATGTAGCTACAAACCAAAAATCACTGTACCAAATAATGGAAATACTTCACCTTCACTGCTGTACACAAGGCAGGTGCGCAATCAAGGTGTAAAAGGCATGCACTTATGTTGTATTGGTATCCAATTAAGGGTGGTATCAAAAGATACCAGTAGTTGTTGTGCCAGAGCCAGATTGTATAGCGTCACAAGGGCGGGATTCAAGTTGTAATATACTTGGGAGATGCTGTAGGGTCTCAAAATCAGGTGTGACCATCATCAGAGGTCACTCTGATAACAACTGAAAAAATCAGTGATCCAGGAAGTAGGTGTTCCGCCATTTACCATTCAATTGGTAAATGCCCCAGTCCAGATAGGTTATAGACTTCGCCAGGGGGAGTTTTTTAGAAGGGTTGGTTAGTAATGGCATCTGGCGGCGGGTGGTTACCTACCAAATCTGTAGTAATCCTGACCCTGCATAGGATAACGAACTGGTCACTGGCAGTTAATGGGCTAGTAGTTGAACCTACATAATTAACATGCAAACTATTATGTATCTCTTCAGCATATACTGAAACGCCTTAACTATACAACAATTGTTCCCCCTCTAGATGCAGCACCCCCGGTTGATGCATAACATAGATAGGGCAGTACATAGATCAGGGGGAGCCTTCCTTATTAACTTGTGCACGTTGCTTAGCTTAGTTAAGTTGGCTCGTAATAAAGTGTACTTATGGTTATTTGTTTGAACTCGAATATATACTGCCGGTACCATATATGGCCCAAGCAAACAGGCTTTGTATTGGGTACAGAAATTACAGAATTTTCTGTTTTGTAGATGTTTTTGCTAAACATTTATGATGAGTATAAAAATGTTAATTTAGTAGTTTAATAAGAAAATCAGCTTATAAAAGGAAATGATTACAAGAATAGAATACTGTCAGTAGTATTTATTACCACGCCAGACAAATTATACTTATGATTACAAATTTTGCCGATCACGTAGAAGTTTTAAGTGATGATAGGGTGCACGTGCTGCAGTCGTCATCACTGAGAATTACATCATATGCATCTGTGAGATCCATGGCAACTAGGTACGGAACCTATCTACCAACTTATAGGGGGTTTAACTGGTGACAAACAGCACCAAACAGCGCCAAACTGTTGTATCTCTGTCATATCCGCCTAAAGCAAAGGCTCGATCGAAGGATGCCAGACAACTGGCCTACCTGGATATTAGCCATGAGATACCCCAGGATACTACACAAACAGCCTCTAGCTGGCTGTTATGCAATGTTAACAGCTGTTATACCCCCTATAAGTTGGTAGGGGCACAGGGCATTTAAAAGATTGTGCTGTGATGGTACCATGGATATAACCTAAGATTTTATTGCAGGAACGAGCGCGCACATAAAGTAATAAACCCACGCTCATAAGTGACTAGATGTATCAAGTGGAAATAAAAGGTTTTCCAGTTAAGGTTTGCAAAGGTTGTAGTTAATAGCTCTCGAGATGTTGACAGGGTGCTTCTTGCACCGTATATGTGATAGTGTGTGCCGTACAAGTACAAGTACGACTACTACGGCAAATGTTCAAATTACGTGTCATTTACACGCACGTCGACTTAAGTTGTTACAGAACCAGGACACAAAAATTAAGGTCTGTATGTGCGGTAGCTGGGTCTTAGCTGGGACAACATAATAAAGTAATAAGGTAAGGCTGATATTGGCTATCTCAGCGGTAAATGTGTGTGACCCAGTTTCAGATGCCAATTCATTAGTGCATCAAGTGCAGCAACTTGACACTACGATAGAATGCATGCAAAATGACTTTTGTCTTTTAATGCATGACACACAAACAAAAATAACGCTTGCTTGTTATGTGTGTATGCTCTGTCTGGGTTCATGCACATGCAGACTGCTCCCGCCCAGCTGGCTGGTGCGTCCACCCAGGTTCTGTTTTTAGACAGCTGGACTGTGATGGTGATGGTATATTGGACTTGGCATGCTCTGATAATATTAATAGATGCTGGGCCATAATATCCACAAGTAGCTGTGCTGAGGACTGGGCTGGTGGGAGGCCTTTCAGCCTCTGCCCTGCAGGCTTTGGTAAGCTGCTGATGAGTTTTATTTCATGCACTGAAGTAAATAGTGGGTTCACGAGCACCTGGCTTAATTGTATGTGTGTGTGCATGCTTATCAATCTTATCGTTATAGTAGTTGAATGCCGAAAATGCCTCTTAAAATGCTTAGGAAGATTTTATTTCACCATACATCGTCATTTTGCTTGTATGTATGTGTGTGCCATATACGTTACGAAGATTTCACTATCCTCCTATTCCTGGGCCCTCATTTGACCCTGCTGCCTATCAGTGTGTGCTTGCAGCCAATACTTAGGATTTCCACACACGTCACATCATGCCCCAATTTATAATAGCTTATATATATAGGGGGTTTTCGGGCAGGCGGGGCCCCAGCATGAAGCACCTTGGGGGCCCCCGCCCTGGAGGGTTGCCCACGCACATGTGTGTATGTGTGTATGTGACGACTAAGCATTATCTTGCCCCGCAGATAAGCGATATGACTATGGTGGCTCCATGATTGAATGAAGAATCATGCATTGTCCTGAATTATTGAAGCAAAATGCTATTTTAGGAGGCACGCAGGGGATAATTCATGCAATATTGGGGTTAGTTCATAAGTAGTTGGGCTGAGATTTCTACATCAGTCACCATGCATTGGGCAGATCGTCATACCAGTTGCTTGACAACTCATACATAAATCACATACAACTCATCATTAATATGACATCACGTTCTGTCTTCAACTTACGCACAGGGTATATATGGAAATCCTGTTCTTCGGTACCCATTGCAAATTTAATCTCATGTTACTTCCCTGTGATTGTCCTACATCTGCCGGTTGTGTAGCTGGGTCCGATTGTAGCTACGTCGAGCCACCAAGCTTTTGGCCACCAGCAGATTATCTGCTACAGCCACCGGACTATCTTCAGACACCACCTATGTTACCGCCCTCCCCATCCCCGCCCTCCTTATCACAGCCCTCCCCATCCCCGCCCTCCTTATCACCGCCCTCCCCATCCCCGCCCTCTTTATCACTGCCTTCCCCATCACCGCCCTCCCCATCACCGCCCTCCCCATCACCGCCCTCCCCATTACCACCCAGCCCTTGGCCACCATCTCCACGACCGCCCTCCCCATCACCGCCCTCCCCATCACCGCCCTCCCCATCACCGCCCTCCCCATCACCGCCCTCCCCATTACCACCCAGCCCTTGGCCACCATCTCCACGACCGCCCTCCCCATCACCGCCCTCCCCATTACCACCCAGCCCTTGGCCACCATCTCCACGACCGCCCAGCCCGCCACCCCCTAATCCTCCTCCCCCCCCACCTCCGCCGCCAGCGTCCCGTAGGAGCCCTCCACCTCAACCACCTATTTCCCCACCTCTGCCACCACCATCTCCCTCCCCTCCATTTCCACACGTGCCACCCCTGCCTTTCCCACCAAGTCCCCCTCCATTGCCCCCACCAAAGAGCCCCTTCCTGCCGCCCTCACCACCTCTGAAACCCCCACAACCTTCCCCACCCACTCCACCCTCACCCCCTTTCCCATGGTCCCCACCACCACCCACCATATCCCCCTTCCCCCCGCTACCATTACCTCCACATCCTTCTCCCCCTCTCCCACCATCCCTTCGACCCTCCCCTCCTCCAACCATCCCTTCCGGCTCACGTGTGCCCCTTAGCCCCAAATTACCAAGGCCACTTCCACCACCACCACCATCTCCGTCGCCACTTTCACCACCACCACCATCTCCATCATCACCCTCACCACCTCGTCCCCACAAGGCACCCAGTGCTCCCAAATTTCCCAAAGCTCCTCGGTCCCCTAGGCCTTCGAAGCCCTCTGCCAATGAGATCCTAATCAAAAAATTCCCTTTCTCAAGCTGCACTGCCAGGGATATCAACATGTCATTGTACGAGCTGTCCTCTATTGTGGGTCCTATCAACTCAACCAAGACATACAACACATACTGCTTCAGAATTGAAGCGTCAGGAGCAGCAGTGGATGGGGCCAGTCCGTGTGCGAAGATGGCGGTCAACAAGATCCAATTCATCGTCAGTAAGTAGTGTCTTGATTGATTGCAGCACGCACATACACCTATGTGTGTATATTAAGGGGTTTTACACTGTGGGCGACTCGCCCTGCAAAGACGAGCACTGGGGGTCCTGACCGGACCGAGCCACAGCGCAGGGGAGGGGCACGTTGCTTTGTCTGTCTGTCCTGCCACGTGCTCCCCCTCTCACTCAGACCAGCCCGCAAGAGCAAACGAAAACTCTGAGGCTCTGGCCTGGCCACTAACAGAGCACAGAGGGGCATCAAGAAAACACAGAAGGACCCTAAGAGAAAGGGGACAACTAGCTGCTCAAGAGACGGGAACCACTCTCCTCCACCACGACTCTGACCTGGCAAGAGCCTGACTAAAACACACAGAAGCCCTCAGAGGAGAGACGCCAGCAGGAAAACACACGCTTACACAGCCGAGCTGGAAGAACCAAACTAAAGACGGAGGGGGAAATGAAGAGCCAAGCTGGCGGCCCCCTAGAAAGCCTCCCGGCCCCACCCACATACAGCTGGTCCCACTGATGTATATGTATCCTAGCCTCATGTGTGTGTATGTATGCATCCTGGCCTTCACTTATCTTCATCGTGTATGTGTTCCCTGTGGCAGTCATCCTTACAATGCTAGATTTCTTATTCCGATGTGTGTGAGCAGGCAATTAGGTTAGGTTGAAAGCTTGGTACATCTACTTGTCATCTGGCAGCAGCATAGTCTCAAACTCTGAACACTTAGTAACATAATACTTTAGGTTCATTTAGCGGGTGTTATTGCACCAACAACTAAAGAAATTGTGTAGTAGTTGAGTGCCGCAAAGGCCTCTCAAGATGTTGATAGGGTGCTTTTTGCACCTTATATTGTGATAGCATGTGCCGTACAAGTACGACTACTGAACATTTTGTGACCTATAATATTATATATTATATACCCTACCAACTTATAGGGGGTATAACAGCTGTTAACAATGCATAACAGCCAGCTAGAGGCTGTTTGGTGCTGTTTGGTGCTGTTTGGCACCAGTTAAACCCCCTATAAGTTGGTAGGGATAGTGTAACACCCCTTTATATATATATATATATATATATATATATATATATATATATATATATATATATATATATAACTGCCAGCAGGGGGTAGAACCTCGCTGCAGGCCCTCAAATACATCCTCATATTCCTCCAGTAATCCTGACGAACTGTGAATCTGTAGTAGTCGTGCTTGTACGGCACACATTATCACAATACAAGGTGCACGGAGTACCCTTTCAATAGGCCTTTAATTTGCGGCACTCAACTACTACAGAATCAGAGAGGAGATTATTTCCACTGGAAATTTGGTCAGCGAGGAGCTGTGCTGTATTTATGGAGGCAGCTCCTTTATTTGTTTGTATGCGCAGGAGCAAACTCCATGCTCCTCTAGCAATCCGTTTGCTACTGCCTTGACACTATTTTATTAACAGTGGCCACTATGTTGTATTACGGTACTGGCCTTAGCTCCTTGCTAAGTAAGTAGCCCCTTGGCTACACCCTCTATATGCAAATGTAGAGGCTAAGGGTTGCATGCCCTAGTGCAACTGTGACACTGTCACTGGTAGACTCAGTTGAGTTCGGTTTCACTGGTTGATCCTATGTATTTCCTTAATACATACATAGCTCTGTTTTCTCTTCCTTAGGGATTACAGTTCTTTATGGAGGCTTGCCGTACTGAGCTCAGAGTACCTATGCTCTGCTCTTCCTATCAACCGGTAGTTATCACTACCACCAATCTCTCGTTACTAGTTTTCCCTAATTTTTATAATTCTTTTCACTCCTATGACGCTTCCGCACTAATACATCCATGGCTTCTCGCTCATGGACTGCCAGCCCAGATATGATATGGGGCAAGGATGTCTATATATGAAAGGTGGACTTGGATTCAGCAGGGGTCAAAGTAGTGGATTTAAGCGCTATAATTGCAGCTTTATCTATCTTTGCATACTTGGGACAAGCCGTTAATGCACCAATCTGATCAGCTTTCTCCATGTCTTTTTGTTTTGAGACTCCCGGAGCTGGCATCAAAGTCATTTCAAGTATGCAAGCAGAATAGTTTATGACTATGACTATGACTATGACTATGACTATGACTATGACTATGACTATGACTATGACTATGACTATGACTATGACTATGACTATGACTATGACTATGACTATGACTATGACTATGACTATGACTATGACTATGACTATGACTATGACTATGACTATGACTATGACTATGACTATGACTATGACTATGACTATGACAACTATGACTACTCAGTTGTTGTGGTTGTGATTTTAAGATGGTAATGTACTTTGCTACATTCCCACCACCTGCTATTCATACGTCACTGCCTACCTATGTCTATTGGTACCTGCTCATCTCTTGCTTCGGTTCGTCCATGCTTGCTTGTAGATCGCGCCTGTGTGGAGGAAGTTCCGAAGGCCATCCGCAGTACCACCATCAATGGATTGCCGGTGTTCCCCTTCTACAGCCTCAAGACCTGGAATGGGGAGGTGTATGGCCTTATGTCTGTTAGCAGCCTGACTAATACCTTTCCAGTCACTCCAGCCGGTGGTCTGAACATGTGTGTGAATATGGACCAAAGCAGCACCTGTAGCGCTCCAAGTGGGCTGTGTTATGGAGACAGCTGTGTATACATGCTGATGAACACAAATTTTACCTGCTGCCCTGTAGGTCAGGTGCCCTTCTGAATTATCTGAATGACTAATATAATGCTCTTCTTACATTATTAGTAATAATTAGATAATGTTTATATATGGTAACTATGTAATGATAATTGACATCATAACAGAAGCCACTCTGGGAAAACCGGGGGTCCTGGTAGGTGTGTCCTCACTGTTGTACCCCTCCTGCCTTTCAAGCATATTTCTGCACGCTTCGGCATTAAGTGCTAAGGTGCAAGCACAGCAAGCCAAGCGCACCATAATGAGAGTCAGGCACAGCGGAAGTCTTCAGAGGCCAGGGGTTACAACATACGATCCAGGGTGCAGAGTATCCAGTGAAGGCTATCAGAACCGGAAGCATGCTATCATCACTTAGCTGCTCCTTTAATGCTCAGGCTTCGCTCAGGCCAAGTAAAAGCGTATCCAGACTCAGGACATCAATATGTAAGAGCATACAATCGAGGGAGACCCTACCAAAATATAACCGTGTTAAGAAAGCTGCAAAGAACAATAAGCATGATAAAGAAGGTTTAAGAATGTTGGATCTCTAAGTATGTTCTTAACCATTCTTTAGTCTGATTTAAGCAAAGAACTAATATAAACAACTGTAAAGAATGATCTATCCTTTCTTACGATCATTCTTTATTGCAAAGAACATTCTTATGAAGCTATAAGGTCTCATATCCAGCATAATTGGCCTTATAACCATAGTCTTATAGCCTGAAAGCACCATGGCCATTTAGTCTTCCAGCCATCCTCATCATCGCCTTACATATCATATGTGGCCTCATAGCATCATATATAGCCAGCCTCAGCCGCATAACCTCAGCTGCATAGCTTCATCAATACATTGCCATAGTCTCAATACATAGCGTTTGTGTTACTCATTAATAGCCTTGGTCTCAGCTATGGCCTCAGCTGTGGTGTCATTCATAGCCTTAGTCTCTCACACAATCTCAGCTGTGGTCTCATCAATAGCCTTAGTCTCTCACACAACCTCAGTCCTGTACACAAAGTCTCATTCCAACATCATGCAATGGGGGACTTCACACCCCAGCATCACACACAATTGCACCAGTGTTACACATACCCTCTGTCTCATACATAACCTTGGTTGTATTCATACATGCATAGCATCAGCTTCATTCATACATACTCCTGGCGACACCCACAAGTGCATTAGTTGGTGCATGCCCTCGCCCATGGTGTTTGTGGGTGAAGTGGCTCCCAACCAGCAACACGCATGAATGTAAAGCTGCGAGAAAGCACACACAGTGCCCCACGTTTAGTGGGGTGTGGCAGTACATGCACACGACATGGAGCAACATCTGCAGCTGGGTAAAAACGATGCTGAGGATGTCGGGCCTCTACTTCAGGACATCGACGCCAGCTCAAGGAGCTGATAGCCAGTCTCCCTATCACGATTGCCGTAATGCCAAACCACACGCAGTTTCCAGAACAAGCTCAAGGAACTCTGCAAAACAGCAGGCGTCTGAGATTCTCTGTCCGCATTTATCAGGGGAATGCCTCAACCCAACTGGTGATGTCTTCCTCGAATACAGGTGCAAAGCCAACGTGACCGACCTGAGGGTGACGGATCTTATGGTGACGGATCTATCTACCCGTTCCCCTGTCACCACCACCTCCCTCACCAACCCAGCCATCACCTCCTCCTCCCACTCCCCGCCACCATCACCAGCAGAGAGAGAGGCAGTGTGCAGTAAGAGGCTCACTATACATGCTCACTAGACTAATCCTGTTAACAAGCCATATTAAGGCATCATAGAAATAGTAACTGCCCAGCAAACTCCCAGGGTCCAATAATCAAAGCCAGTCCCTCCATTGCACAGCGGCATCCTTCCATGCCTGTTGTCCCTCTCCAGTTTGCCTCAGCTCCAGCTTCCCACTTGCAATCAGCTCCTTGCGCAGTGTGCAAATCGCATCCTTCCCACATGCACTGGCAGCATCCTTCAAATCCTCAAGGGTAAGCCCCTTGTTGCCGGCGCCGATCCTCAAGCAGATTAAGTTCTCCAGATCAGGCATCCGGAGGAAGTGTGAGGATCCATACCGGTAAGCTGAGCTGCCCTCAGGAATCACACATTCTGCAGTGCCATGTGTGATTGAAGCAGCGTTGAACACAGCCACCGTGAACGTGGTAGGTACAAACTGAAGGCCCAATGCTGGCATCCCAAACCAGCCATCCAAAATACGACCCTCACCTCCATGAAGCCACACGATGACCGTCCAGTGAGCTGCAAACATGAAGGTCAGATAATTGCAAACATTGCACATATCATTAAATAAATTATTCATAATAAGCCTACACATATAACATGATGCATTAGGGGACATGGTCACAGTGGACTGCATTGGCTGTCCATGCTACAGGAACTGATACACGCATGAGGGCACAAGCATGAACCCGCGCTTCGCAAGCAGGCTAAGGAGGCTGAGGATGTCCGGCCTCTACTTTGGGACATCGACCCAGTTTCAGGCAAGCTCAAGGAGCTGACAGCCATTCTCCCTATCACGATTGCCGTGATGCCAAACCGCACGCAGTTTCCAGAACAAGCTCAAGGCACTCTGCAAAGCAGCAGGCGTCTGGGAGTCTCTGTCCGCATTTATCAGGGGGATGCCTCAGTCGCGAATGGAGCTGACCGCATGTCCACTAGCCCACTAGCCCCAGCATTAGACCCCATGACAGCCAACCTTGTACTCACCGTCCTTGAAGTCCAGGTGGAACTCCACAATTTGATTCTTGGCAAGGGACATCAGGTTGAATGGCGTCTTGCCGATGGTGAAGCCCCGGCTTCCTTCCGAAATGACTCTGGATGAAAAAGCTTGGAGCTCGGGGATCCGTTCCAGGACTTCTGCCCACACCGCATCAGCAATCTCGCCAAGGATTTCCGACAGCAGAGTCGGATGCAGGCCAGTCTCCTCCACAAAACGGACAGCAGCAGCATACCTGGATAAAATGAAGAAAACACAGCAACATAACATCAGTAGTAATGATTCAGGATTCCAACAAGAGCTACAATGATGCAACATGACATATACACAAGCAATTGTCTCAAGGCCTCGACATATCTGTCCAATGACCCCCTCAGCCACCACTTACGATAAGTGGACCCTACAAAGGACCACAAGCGTCCTATGGAACTTGCCTCGACATATCTGTCCAATGACCCCCTGAGCCACCACTTGTGATAAGCGGTTCCTACTAGGGTACAAAGGACCACAAGCGTCCTATGGAACTTGCCTCGACATATCTGTCCAATGACCCCCTGAGCCACCACTTGTGATAAGCGGTTCCTACTAGGGTACAAAGGACCACAAGCGTCCTATGGAACTTGCCTCGACATATCTGTCCAATGACCCCCTCAGCCACCACTTGTGATAAGTGGTTCCTACTAGGGTACAAAGGACCACAAGCATCCTATCCGACTGGCTGTGCTACACTTCCATAGCCATCCGACCAGCAATGCACAAGCGTCCTATGGAACTTACCTCGACATATCTGTCCAATGACCCCCTGAGCCACCACTTGTGATAAGTGGTTCCTACTAGGGTACAAAGGACCACAAGCGTCCTATGGAACTTGCCTCGACATATCTGTCCAATGACCCCCTGAGCCACCACTTGTGATAAGCGGTTCCTACTAGGGTACAAAGGACCACAAGCATCCTATGGAACTTGCCTCGACATATCTGTCCAATGACCCCCTGAGCCACCACTTGTGATAAGCGGTTCCTACTAGGGTACAAAGGACCACAGGCATCCTATCCATCTGGCTGTGCTACACTTCCATAGCCATCCAACCAGCAATGCACAAGCAATGCTCAATAAGTCATGCAATTCAAGTGATTGACATGTTGGGCATGAAAAACGGAGCAAGCAATCTTTGTTTATTTGGGGCTATGAAAGTATATGCATCAGTATATAAGTAAGTCTTACCCTGGGCTTACAGCTTTCTTATCGGTTAGGATCAGACAATACCCCATCATGAGGAATTCTCGATCGGCTTTGAACCTGAAGATCCGGCTGCCAATCTTATCGTCCAAGCTGATGAGTGTTTGATAGTTCTTCCGGATGGAAGCGATCCGCTCTGATGAATCAATCTACAACACAAGGAACAGGGGGTGGTGTAACAATGGTGCATTAGTGCGTGATGCTGGGGTGCGAAGTCCCCCGTTACAATCCTCCTGCCTTGCAGCACATGTCCTCAGTCGCCCCTGGCACTCAGGGGATCTTAGGTCAGATCCTAGTAATTCACACTAATCTAACACTGGTGCAATAGCACATGATGCTGGGGTGCAAGGTCCCCTGTGGCCATAAGACTTGTATTTGTTTGGACAGGAACATCCCTGCCTTTGAGAAAAATATAACACATTCCCCACTTCCCATTGCCCCTGCTATCATGACAACATGCTTACCTGCAGAACTGCTGCACCCAGACGAGTACTTCGTCCCGTAAGGACAGAGCTTGGTCGAGATGTGCTGCCATTTGCAGCAGGCGCTTCTTTGGATAGCAGCAGAAAAACGGTCTCACCACTTATGTCGCACGCATCCTGCAGTAGCCTTTCGAATGCCAGTTCATCAGGGGTTTCCTTCAACGTGTCGCGCACCGCAAGCTCCTTGGCATGCATAGCCGCCTCATCGCATACGAGCACAACATCGGCCGGACCCGGCCTAAAACGACCAGCACCTAGCCGCTCAGCTACCTCACGGCTCTCAATGCGCCATATGTGGCTTGGCAATGGTGGATTTGCACGCTGCTTGGTACTACTGGCCACAGCAATACCACCTTCTTGCACCGTCACACAATCGCATATGTGTGGGTGCCCAGGAATACTTCTGCACATCATCAACAATGAACATCATGCCATCTATCAAGTCAGTTGACGGTGCTAATGTCTCTTGTGCAAGATGGCCACATCATCATACAGCAACAGCCCGCCAGCCAGGTTTAAATACTCACTTTTGGCTTTCGGTTCTTCTTTTGTCCTCTTCCAGATTCTTTGCCACCGGCCTGTAGATATGGCCGTAGCCACCATTGACAAGCAAGCAAAGATCACAACTCCTTTCCTGATTCACTTCACCTCACCTCGCCTACTTGGCAATGGCAAAACTTACTTTTGCGCTCTGTCCTTCTTGTTGACCACAGGTAAGTGATTGTGAAGTTCGAGCTGTTGCAGGTGAGCCTTGCCATCAGCCAGAAACTTCACTGACAAGACAGCATTGCAACCTGGATGTTTGCAGACGTATAAGACTACTTCCTTACTACCAGTTTTGCGCCGATCTAGGTCCAAAATGGACTTCCGTTTGCCAGCATACGTTACAGCTGCTTCCTTCTCCAAGACTACGTCTAGAAGCCCATTCTCCTTTGGTTGGCAATATTTCTCCATTTTGTTTCTAAAATAATTAAGCCAAAAGCTCAAATCTCTAGTTTGGAGCAAAGTTATCCTGTCGTATTACCCTGCTTGGGTCATACGGCAGTTTAACAGAATTTGAAAGTTTAACTACCTTTCTGTATTTGCTACTTTTTTGTAATGGATTGCAACGGGTTGTTGTGATGTATTATTATTATTATTATTATTATTATTATTATTAGTGTTAGCAAAAGCAATAGCCCGAAAATTCGCCCCACAATGTCTTTCCTAATGGCATTGTGCAAAAGAAAAGTCGGCCTCTTCTGTGCATTACTTCATGCTTTTGCTGAATACAAATGTTTTATGAGGCCGCAGCTCAAAACGTACAATGTAGCAGTGAATTGCGAGGACAATTAGTGCGCGGTGGCAGCAGTGCTCGCCTCGGCAATACTGGAGCGGCGATACTGGAGCGGCGATACTGGAGCGGCGATACTGGAGCGGCGATACCACTAAGGTACGCTGTTAGTTGCAGCAGGGCATGCTGCAACGCCGCTCCAGTATCACTGCTCCAGTATCGCCGCTCCAGTATCACGGCTCCAGTATCGCCGCTGTCGCTCCGGTCCGCGGCCACGACCGGTTGCACTGGCGCCTCGTCATCGTGTAGCCCACAACGGTTGTGGGCTACCCGACGATGAGGCGCCAGTGCAACCGGCCGCGGACAGGAGCGACAGTGGTGATACTGGAGCGGTGTTGCAGCACGCCCTCCTGTGCCTAACAGCGGTACCTAAGTAGTATCGCCGCTCCAGTATCGCCGCTCCAGTATCGCCGCTCCAGTATCACCGCTCCAGTATCGCTGCTGTCGCTCCGGTCCGCGGCCACGACCGGTTGCACTGGCGCCTCGTCATCGTGTAGCCCACAACGGTTGTGGGCTACCCGACGATGAGGCGCCAGTGCAACCGGCCGCGGACCAGAGCGACAGCGGCGATACTGGAGCCGTGATACTGGAGCGGCGATACTACTTAGGTACCGCTGTTAGGCACAGGAGGGCGTGCTGCAACGCCGCTCCAGTATCGCCGCTGTCGCTCCTGTCCGCGGCCGGTTGCACTGGCGCCTCATCGTCGTGTAGCCCACAACGGTTGTGGGCTACCCGACGATGAGGCGCCAGTGCAACCGGTCGTGGCCGCGGACCGGAGCAACAGCGGCAATACTGGAGCGGTGATACTACTAAGGTACCGCTGTTAGGCACAGGAGGGCGTGCTGCAACGCTGCTCCAGTATCGCCGCTGTCGCTCTGGTCCGCGGCCGGTTGCACTGGCGCCTCATCGTCGGGTAGCCCACAACCGTTGTGGGCTACACGATGACGAGGCGCCAGTGCAACCGGTCGTGGCCGCGGACCGGAGCGACAGCAGCGATACTGGAGCGGTGATACTACTTAGGTACCGCTGTTAGGCACAGGAGGGCGTGCTGCAACACCGCTCCAGTATCACCACTGTCGCTCCTGTCCGCGGCCGGTTGCACTGGCGCCTCGTCGTCGGGTAGCCCACAACAGTTGTGGGCTACACGACGATGAGGCGCCAGTGCAACCGGCCGTGGCCGCGGACCGGAGCGACAGCGGCAATACTGGAGCGGCGATACTACTAAGGTACCGCTGTTAGGCACAGGAGGGCGTGCTGCAACGCTGCTCCAGTATCGCCGCTGTCGCTCCTGTCCGCGGCCGGTTGCACTGGCGCCTCATCGTCGGGTAGCCCACAACCGTTGTGGGCTACACGACGATGAGGCGCCAGTGCAACCGGTCGTGGCCGCGGACCGGAGCGACAGCGGCAATACTGGAGCGGCGATACTACTAAGGTACCGCTGTTAGGCACAGGAGGGCGTGCTGCAACGCTGCTCCAGTATCGCCGCTGTCGCTCCTGTCCGCGGCCGGTTGCACTGGCGCCTCATCGTCGGGTAGCCCACAACCGTTGTGGGCTACACGACGATGAGGCGCCAGTGCAACCGGTCGTGGCCGCGGACCGGAGTGACAGCGGCGATACTGGAGCGGCGTTGCAGCACGCCCTCCTGCAACTAACAGGAGGAGAAGAGCGAGGAGGAGGAGGAGGAGGAGGAGGAGGAGAGCGAGGAGGAGAGCGAGGAGGAGAGCGAGGAGGAGGGTGAGGAGGAGGACGGTGAGGAGGAGGAGGAGAGCGAGGAGGAGGAGGGTGAGGAGGAGGAGGAGGAGGAGAAGAGCGAGGAGGAGGAGGAGGAGGAGGAGAGCGAGGAGGAGGAGGAGGAGGAGAGCAAGGAGGAGGGTGAGGAGGAGGAGGAGGAGAGTGAGGAGGAGGGGGAGGAGGAGGAGGAGGAGGAGGAGGAGAAGTCCGTGCCGTCAATTGTGGCAGATGGCATGGACGTGTTCCATGGGGACGAAGGTCGAAACGAGGATAAGCCGGCAGCGTCGTTGAAAGTGGCAAACGACGCTGTGGCGGTTGCCGATGCAGATGGGACCGAACCGCTGGGGACCAGCGCAGAGGGGCCACAAGACCCCAGCGTGGGGCACGCCATTACGTGCACCACTGTAATCACTCTGTCACAAAGGTCCCGTGCTTTCTTCAGGTTGGGTGACGATGTGAAGATCAGTGCGCACGAGCTGGATGACCTTCATTGGGCCATTAAGCGCAACATGCTCAAGCAGCTCAAGTTCCAGCGGCAGTTTGAGCAGCAGCTGCGTCAGCCCCTCCTCTTCCTGCAGGAGGCCTATGAGTGTCTGCGCATGGAGGCTGAGACCCAGTGATAGGTGCGTTTGCATCGTCATCATGACCCAGCTGCGGTTTCCCACTACTGGTACCCTGGGCGGGAGCACGAGTGCAAGGGTACAGCACACTTGATTGGCTGGCTTGGGGGTTGTGCAGGGTGGAGGGTTCGTTTTCTGCCGTGTGTGTGTTTGCATGTGTACCGCTGTGTGTGTGTGCACGTGTGTACCGCTGTGCGTGTGTGTGTCTGCATGTGTACTGCCGTGTGTGTGTGTGTATGTGTGTGTGTATGTGTGTGTGTTTGTCCATGCGCATGTGTGTAAATGTGTGTGTGTGTGTATACATGGAGGGCTGACGGAATGTTTTGGATTTGTGTGGGTGCCAGGGGAAAGGGGCTTAGGGTGATCGTGGTGGTGCAGAGCGGTTTTGTTGGTGATGTGATGGTGACCTGTTGCGTTGGTAGTCGTCAGGTTAGGCCGTTTTTTGTCGTATCTCTTTTTTTCCATTGGAGGGAACCGCCATTAAGAAAAGCCCGAGGCGGGGATATGACTATTTTCCAGGGTTTCCTTATCCTGGGGCGGGTGTACGGCAGTCGGCTGCCATCAGGGTATAGAACATATACCTGATGGGAGGTTCGAATCCTCCTGTACGCGTCAGGGGTTTATGGGGATGTGCAGGGATTTGACACGTGTACCGGAATGCAACCGTATTTTTTAGGTTTCGCCGTCATGATGTGATAACTGATTGATTGCTTCTTCATTCTTCGTGTGAGTGGGGAAGGGGTAGGTGATACCTGTTCAACCTGACTGACCATGTCACCTGCCGTTAGGAACCGGCCAGCAAGGGGCTGCCACTTGAGGCATGGGGGGGGGGGAACTTATGGAGAGAGGTGGAGCCCCCCGCTGCACGGCTGCGCTACTGGACGTCCTCGCCTTCTTATTAACAATGCACGGTACCTCTTTTTGAGCCATTGAGAAGTATACGAAAAGTCGAGTGTCAGGTGTAGGGCGTCAGTTGTGATTTCCGGCAGTTAGGACGAGCAGCGCTTTCATTCGCTGGCTTTCGCGTAGCATCCAACTGCCAACCAACTAATTCATTGCTCGACAGCTTCGCGCGCCCTTATTTAATAATGTAATTATTGCGGAGGTATTCGTATCACTTTTTGGATTGATTCCTCATCTGCACGGTTCACCTGAGGCGCAGCTCTGTTAACACCGGCCAGCCTCTGCACGTAACGGGGTACCTGCCTACCTAGCAATAATGCCGTAGGGATCATCATCACTTCGGTTTCGGAAGGGTGCTTGCTTATGCGAAAGCCGGCACGACGCGCACTTTCCTGCTATTTTAACTGCGTTAGGAAAGGTCTAAAATGAATGGCTATTGGCCATTGTGCATCCATCTGTTAGATGAGAGGACGAGCGGCGCATTGGGCCTTACTTCCTTACATGTACTCTTTTGCTTCGTACTATGGCAGGCAGCTAGTATGGTGTTATTGCTGTAATATAGCACTGGTTTTTTATATCTGTGGCTACATATACATGAACATTCCTAAACGGAACAGTCCCGAGAGTGGGCAAGGGTCCTCTAGGTCAGGGTCACCTGAGTGCTCAGTTCAACCTACTCTTGACGAGGAAAGAGATCGCTGTATTAAAAGGAATCTAGATAAACTACAAGAGCTTGGGCTACTGAATGTAGGGGCAACGTTTCTGACCTGCCGAACAAGAAAGCAAGGAAGCAGGCGGAAACATAACGACAGGCCAACACAGCCTCCAAGAGTTTCTCAGCGACTTGCTCTTATGCCATCAAAAGAAAAAGTTAAGGAGGCGGCGGATGGCTGCGTTGACAGGAAGGTATGTAAGACCAGGTCAAAGTATATGCATTGCCTTAAGAATGTGGACCTGATGACAATTATATTTATAATAAAAGTGGATGTGATTGCATGTTATGTCTATCTCAGAAAAAGAGACCGCGTCAAGAGGATGATGAACCAGCTGCAGTGGAGGCTGCTGTCGAAGTTACTATCAAGGACCCGGACGCTTATCTTGGTACCTTTACAGAGGCTCAGAAAGGATACGCAGCGACTCATGGCCTCAACCTTCGGTCCGAGGCTGCTAAAATCCTGGCAGCCATTCTCGAGTGGCCAACACAGTATACCTTCTGTGCTGCCAGTGAGGGAGCATTCTGTCGTTCTTACGAAGTCTGTGAGGTTTTATGTGATGTTGGGGGTCTCTACAGTGACGACTTCACGGACCCCAAGCGCCAGGCTGCAGTTGTATTGACTGATGCCTTCAAGGACGCACTTTCCCAAGGCCCCAAAGCCCTCAAACCAGGTGAAATGATTCGTCTGTGCAATGGGCTTATGGCCTTCTGTGGGGTGGGTTCCGTTCGTAGTGCAAAGAAGGCCAGAACCAACAGTAGCCGCCAGCGTGCAAGCATTCACGTCACTGAACGGATCCTTGAGGAGTTCAAGGACGATTTTATGGAGGAAAGCGTCTTCAGCTCCATTGAGGTAAGATTCACTGCCATGTTGAAACATGGGCTCACTTGTCCGCTGTCTTACAAATTTATCTATGACTTATTTTGAAAGCTCCCTGTTTTTTCTCTTGGCTGTAGGACTTGGACGCCCGCCTTCAGAAAATAGTGGAACATTTTGGCCTCAATAGACTTGCACCAATGGTGGGCTTCAACAAGCATGACAAGGTGACATCAGAGCGTGTGCTGGAAAGGTTGAAGAAGACAGCATACGGCAAATGGAGAAACACTCGAAACGCCATTAAGGACAAAATGGCTGCTGGTATGTAACATCCTTGGGTTGCTACATATACTTTTAGGGAAACAAATGAAATAATAAAGCAGCACATCTTTGCTTGATTATTTTATTATGCCTAATTATTCATCATGTACAATAACATATATATGTACTGCAAACATTATTTTATGTGCTGCATGTATGAAGACGATGGCGGAGACGGCAATGGAGAGGAAGGCAAGGTGGAGGAAAAACTGCCAGCCAACAAGAATGGTCACCCCACCCACAAGCCACTGGTGCATGCGGGTGGTGATGAGGGGCCAGGTCCAAGTGCTGGATGTGGAGGCAACCAGGTACCTGAAGCTTCAGAAGCAGCAGCAGCTGCATCACTTGGGCCCCAGGGGCGATGGGAGCTACTCCTGGATGGCAACAGTATGGAGCAAGAGCGGTACACTTCTTCAGGTGGCCACCAGTCTTACCTGCAGGGGTACAATCTGGCTGGAAAGAGTGCTGGGTGCTTCCTGGTAGGGACATTGAAGGAGCAGGAGAAGAAACCTATGGTGCTTGGAGCAGGCTTGCTGCTGGGTAACCTGGTGAGCTGCTGCCTGATCTTTATTTTTACATTTTAATGAAGGGCCTTGCTTGTGTATGTATGTGCACCACTTGTAATGGTAACTAGTTAATCTGTTGAGAATGAGTGACACACGATGATATATCAGGGGAATGAGGAAGAAGTAAGAGCGCTGGTGGCCGGGCGCTTTTCCATCTAATAGAGCAGTGTGACCGACGGTAATGCGCTGGGCGCAGATGATCTGAGATCAGGGGTTCGAGTCTCGCGGATTGGGATAGATGGCTCTTATCCAGCGTTAGAGAGCCCAGGAGGAATCCTCCGAGTGTCAGACAGGTAGAGATCTTGCAGTAACGGCAGACCGTGAAGTGTGTATTGCTCACAGGGGTGTGTTGAGAATGAGTGGTACACCATGATACATCAGGGGAATGAGGAAGAAGTAATACGGCTGGGGGTGCTTTTCTTTCTAACATAATCCGTTACATTATTTCTTGCCTGAATACTTGCAGATGGAGGACACTGCTGATGACTGTGTTGACATCATGGTCATTGGCAGAGTGCAGAAGTTGGGTGACCGTACCCAAATCTATATGCCCCCCACCGGGGTGTCCTTCAACCTGAAGGAACGTAAAATGAAGCTTTTCCAGAAGGTGGGATATTACTGACTACAATACTTCATACCAATGTGCCATGCCTATGCATGACTTAGGATAAACATATATATAGTGATATAATTATTAACCATTGCATTATCATTGCAGGTTCGCTGGCCTGTTGTTGGCCTACTCGTGGTCAAGGACAACTTAACCGCAGTTCAGTGGGCGCTCAAGCACATGGGTCTCAGCAAAAAACAGCTGGAGGCACTGAACATTGAGCAGCAGATTTGAATGTAGTCATCATAATACAAGTGCACCCATAGAAATATAATCTGGGGTTATGAGCGAGCCTGTGTACATAGTCCTGTGTAAGGTCGTCAGCATCTGTAGTCAGTAGTGAAAAATAGTTTGCTGGAATCCTTGGAATCTATGTTATCATCAATGCAGTAAGGTAGCTTGGCAACCTATTTCGTCACTTGTTTAGTTAGTTGTAGTTGTAGTCAGTTGAAAATGATGTGGAGGTTGGAAATCATTTGAACCTATACGGTATCATGGATATTAGGCTACCTATTATTTTGTCTCTTGTGTGGTCAGTACTTGTTGACATTTATTGAGAAAATAGTTGATACGTACGTGTTATTGAATTTCACATGTAACACAATAATAGTGAGCTCTTAATAATGTTCTGTCCTGCCTTCTCACTGTTAAGTATGCCTAAGAAATCATAAAGAATCATAGGCTAAAATATTTTATTCTTCAGTACAGAATCCTAAGAATGTTTAAGAAAGCTAAGAAAAAATGTGTGATCATAATGATGCTTCTTTGGTTGAGAATGTTCAGAAAGGTAAAGAAACTAGATAAAGAATGTTGGCTTAAGAATCCTAAAGAATGGTAAGAAAGGGTTTCTTTATGCATTCTTAGCTAAGAAAACTAAAGAAATCTGTGATCTTTATGACGCTTCTTTGTTTAAGAACGTTCAGAATTGTAAAGAAAGCCAGCAAAGAATGCCAGCTTAAGAATGCTAAGAAGGGAGGTTTCTTAATTCGGACTATTAAAGAACATTCTTAGAACGTTCTTTACAGAAAATTTCGTTCAACTTTTATATGGCGTAAGAATGCTTAAGAACGTTCTTAACACGGTTATATTTTGGTAGGGAGATCCATAGCATATAATATTCATAATAATAAACAAGACCGTCATCGCTCGACTTATACTCGCGACGTCGTCCATAGTACATATCACACCAGATCGCTGATCCGTATGTGTGACATGTTCGTAATCATGTCGCAGACGATATTCTATCGTCCTTTAGCCTTCACAGCATTAAGGCAATGCAAATGCAATACTTGGCAATGTTCGTTATGCAGTTCAACCGCCATGTGAGTCGATGCGAATATCACTCACTCAGTCGCATTCCGCTCGCGCACGTGAAGTGGATATTGCATGATAAATCGGTATGAGAGAATGCACGCTCTCAGATAATTATTCCCGTGCGCGTACGCGGACTTGCTCTGGTCACATGACTAAAGCTTCCGCGCGGCGTCGCGCAATCCGAGCTGCACTTCTCACACTTGTGCGTCACATTGGTCGAACCATTTGCATGATAACGATCCGAATATTATTGCTTATAATATTATGCAAATAGATTTGTGAAAATCTACCTTTTTGCGAGTGTTTGTCCTGTCGTACTATCCACCTGGATAGTACGGCAGGTCGAGCAGTGGAATGTCGGTTATTCCAATACTGGTCGCATGGCAAGCGCTACACCGAGAGCATGGTGCCAATATGACAATGCACCTAATCACCGGTTGCCGGGCGCCTTACCGGGTCATATAGTCTGGTGCATGGGCGTGGGGTGAACCGTGATACAACAACTATCCCCCCTCCCGTGTGCAGCATCCTCGCTGCCACATGCAGCATCAGCTACACCGGTCACTGAGACTGCGTGGCACGCAATCTAGCCTCTTCGAGGATGGGTTGCATCTCAGGGGAGAAGTTAAGTGCAGGCTCCCAAGAGTTGTCCTCACTAGAATACCCGGTCCACTTGACCAAGTACTCATGCACTGTGCGTTTGCGTTTATGCTTACCCACACGCCGAGTGCGGTAATCCAGAACATGCTCCACGTCATACACCTTCTGCTTGCCAGCAATCCAGGTCTCAGGACCTGCTTCGACTGCCGCAGGGGTGTTCGTGGGGTCAGGCCTGGGCTCCGTGCCACGGTATGGGCGAACAAGTGACACATGGAATGTGGAATGAATGTTCATGTCAGGGGGCAACGTAAGCTCGACAGCCACGTTCCCTACCATGCATGTGCACAACAGGGTATGGGCCAATCCAACGGGGCAAAAGCTTACGGGATCCCTCAGCAAAGGAACGCAGGTTCTTAGTGCTCAGCAGAACCATCTGCCCTTCCGAGAAGACCACGTCCCGCTTGAACTTGTTGTAGTAATCCGTCGCCCGTTGCTGTGCCGCGTCCAAGCATGCCTTAGCGTCTGCCACTCAGGATAGGAACGACTTGGCAAAGGTCTTACCCGCAGGGACATACACCTCCAGCTCACGCCACACAGGTAGCACTGGGTGAAACCCATAAGTCAGAAAGAAGGGGCTTTGACCTGTTGACCGATTAACAAACAGGCCTCCCAAACGAGAGGCGTGCGTCCAGCAAAGTTGCGCAACATAGCGTGCGGTTTGTGCGTTCGGTCTGGCCATCAGACTGCGGGTGGTATGCCGTGCTCAGGTTAACCCGCATGCCGACTAGCTTGCAGAGTGCTTCCCAAAACTTAGACGTGAACTGACCCCCACGGTCCGAGACCACGTTCTTAGGGATACCGTGCAACCGAACCACATTGTCGAAAAACAGGCGTGCAGTCTGTTCAGCAGTGTAGGTCGACGTGGTGGGTGCAAGGTGGACCATCTTAGTCAAACGATCGACCATGACGAGCACCGAGTCGTATCCCCCCTCAGTTTTGGGCAGCGCGACCACAAAGTCCGTGGAAACACTCTCCCAAGGCGCGTCAGGGATAGGCAAAGATTGCAACAAACCGTGGCCCTTACCAGACAAAGCCTTGTTGCGCTGGCACAAACTGCATGTCTGCACGAAGTTCTCAGCGTCTCTCACCAGACGAGACCACCAGAACGAGCGTCGCACCAACTTGACCAGCCATGTGCTACCTGGGTGTCCTGTGAGGAAACGGGCAAGGATATCACGACGAAGGGCATCATTGTTAGGCACGACAATCTGGGTCGTCGATCCTTCCATCCGTAGCCAAAGACCGTTCTGCTTGCATAGGTGTCCCACATTGCTAGGCGAAGCGAACCAGGAGTCGCCAGCATAAGCAGCCTTCAAGCGAGCCGCAAGGTCTGAGGACAGAGGCACGTCCGTGGTTTGTGGACGTAGGACAGGCGCCGCCAAAATCGCAGCATGTAGCGATGGGTGTCGACTGAGAGCATCGGCGAGATATTAACCCAACCGGCAATGTGCTCCCAGGTGCAGTCAAACCGAGCAAGGTACTCCATCCACCTAGCTTGATGTCGGTTCAACGTAAGGACGCTTTGCAAAAACGTCAGGGGCTTGTGGTCAGTCTTAAGCGTGAATGGCCGCCCCTCTAGGTAACAACACCACTCCTTAAGCGCATGCAAGACCGCTAACAGCTCCTGTTCCCCTGTGGTGTAATGGGTTTCAGCCCCCGTGAACTTCTTACTCGTGAAGGCGATCGGTCGCCCTTCCTGCAACAATACAGCGCCACTCCCATACAACGAAGCATCGGTGAACACTTCGACACGAAATGGCAACGAGTAGTCGGGGAATGCAAGGGTAACATCATCAGCAACGACACGCCTCAGCTCTTCGAACGCCTGCTGACACTCGGGTGTCCAAGCATCGGGCGAATTGAAAGCACCCTTGCGAGTCAAATCCGTGAGCGGGGCTGCAAGGACAGAGTACTGCTTGATGAACTTACGGAAGTAGTTGGTCAAACCAAGGAAGTTACGCAGCTCCTGGAGGTTCTGAGGCGCAGGCCAATCACAAACCACCGCTACCTTCCGTGGGTCCATTCGCACGCCAGCGGCCGACACGATGTGGCCCAAGTACTCGACCTGAGGCTGTGCCCAGAAGCATTTGGCATGCTTAGCAAACAATTGCTCCCGCCTCAACACCTCAAGCACAAGCTTAAGATGCTCCAAGTGCTCCTCACGCGTCTTGGAGTAGACCAGGATGTCATCCAAGTAGCAAACGACGAACCTGTCGATATACGGTCTAAACATGCGGTCCATGACCGACTGAAACGTCGCAGGGGCATTAGTCAACCCAAACGACAAGACCTTGAACTCGAAGTGACCAAAGGGGGTCCGAAACGCAGTCTTGGGCACATCAGACGCAGCGATGCGAATCTGATTATACCCCTGTTGCAAGTCAATCGAGCTGAAATAAGCTTAGTCCTTTAGCTTATCGAGCAGGTCATCCACGCGCGGCAAAGGGTAACGGTTTTTGACCGTAGTAGCATTCAAACCCCTGTAGTCAATACACATGCGCAGGCTCCCATCCTTCTTACCGACAAACAAAATTGGCGCAGAGTACGGAGATGTGCTGGGGCGAATCATACCCTTTGCGAGCAGATAGTAACCTGGCGCTTCACCTCGTCCAACTCCAGAGGACTGAGCCTGTACATGGGTCGTGAAACAGGCTGTGCGCCGGGCACTAGTTGGATGGTATGGTCAACGGGACGCAAAGGAGGAAGCCCAGGTACGTCACGAAAAACGTCTGCATACCCTGTGAGCAAGGCCTCAACCTCAGGATCCAAAGAAGTCTGAGCGGTGGTCGCATTCAAATGCAACCTAGGCCTCACAAGCAGTCCATGGGCACCCTTCCGGATCATCCAGATGGCCTCTTTACGCCCGACTGGCTTGGGTTCAACACGCTGCCCCATGGCGGCCACAGCGTAGTTAACCACAGGCTCCGCCTCAGTCTTACCCCACTCTGGCTCAACACTTGCAAACGGCACGAAGGGTATTTTGCACGCCAGAGTCCCCTTTCGTAGGTGAAGGGTTCCAGACTCTAGGTCAATGCCAGCCCCATACTGCCGTAATGTTGAGGACCCCAGTATATATGTTGCAGCGTCGGTGAGCTCTCGCAACACATAAGGATGGGTCATAATACGGACTGCTTGTGAGGCCTAGGTTGCATTTGAATGCGGCCACCGCTCAGACTTCTTTGGATCCTGAGGTTGAGGCCTTGCTCACAGGGTATGCAGACGTTTTTCGTGACGTACCTGGGCTTCCTCCTTTGCGTCCCGTGGACCATACCATCCCACTTGTACCCGGCGCACAGCCTGTTTCACGACCTATGTACAGGTTAAGTCCTCTGGAGTTGGACGAGGTGAAGCGCCAGGTAACCGATCTGCTCGCAAAGGGTATGATTCGCCCCAGCACATCTCCGTACTCTGCACTGATTCTGTTTGTCGGTAAGAAGGATGGGAGCTTGCGCATGTGCATTGACTACAGGGGGTTGAATGCAACCACGGTCAAAAACCGTTACCCATTGCCGCGCGTGGATGACCTGCTCGATAAGCTCAAGGACTCAGCTTATTTTAGCTCGATTGACTTGCAGCAGGGATACAATCAGATTCGCATCGCTGCGTCTGATGTGCCGAAAATCGCTTTTCGGACACCCTTTGGTCACTTCGAGTACACGGTCTTGTCGTTCGGGTTGACTAATGCCCCTGCGACGTTTCAGTCAGTCATGGATCGCATGTTTAGACCGTATATCGACAGGTTCATCGTTTGCTACTTGGACGACATCCTAGTCTACTCCAAGACGCGTGAGGAGCACCTGGAGCATCTTAAGCTTGTGCTTGAGGTGTTGAGGCGGGAGCAACTGTTTGCTAAGCGTGCCAAATGCTTCTGGGCATAGCCTCAGGTGGAGTACTTGGGCCACATTGTGTCGGCCACCGGTGTCAAGATGGACCCACGGAAGGTAGCTGTGGTTCGTGATTGGCCAGCACCTCGGAACCTTCAGGAGCTTCGTAGCTTCCTCGGCTTGACCAATTATTTCCGTAAGTTCATCAAGCAGTACTCTGTCCTTGCAGCCCCACTCACTGACTTGACTCGCAAGGGAGCTTTCGATTCGCCTAGTGCCTGGACGCCCGAGTGTCAGCAGGCCTTTTAAGAGCTGAAACGTGTCGTTGCCGATGACGTTACCCTTGCGTTCCCTGTCTACTCGTTGCCATTTCGTGTCGAAGTGTTCTCGGATGCTTCGTTGTATGGGAGTGGCGCTGTACTGTTGCAGGAAGGGCAACCGATCACCTTCACGAGTAAGAAGTTTATGGGCGCAGAAACCCGTTACACCACAGGGGAACAGGAACTTGCACGCGCTTAAGGAGTGGCGTTGTTACCTAGAGGGACGACCCTTCACCCTTAAGACTGACCACAAGCCCCTGACGTTTTTGCAAAGCGTCCCTACATTGAACCGACGCCAAGCTAGGTGGATGGAGTACCTCGCGCGGTTTGACTGCACATGGGAGCACATCGCCGGTCGAATTAACATCGCCGTCGCTCTCAGTCGACATCCATCGCTACATGCTGCAATTTTGGCGGCACCTGTCCAACGTCCACAGACTCCAGACGTGCCTCTGTCCTCAGACCTCATGTCTCGCCTAAAGGATGCCTATGCTGGTGACTCTTGGTTAGCTTCGCCTAGCAATGTCGAGCACCTACACAAGCAGAGTGGTCTTTGGCTACGGACAGAAGGATCAACAACCCAGATTGTCGTGCCTAACGACGATTCCCTTCGTCGTGATATCCTTTCCCGCTTCCATGAGGACCCGTTGGCAGGACACCCAGGTAGCACACGGCTGGTCGAGTTGGTGCGACGCTCGTTCTGGTGGTCTTGTCTGGCGAGAGATGCCAAGAACTTCGTGCAGACATGCAGTTTGTGCCAGCGCAACAAGGCTTTGTCCGGTAAGGGCCACGGGTTGTTGCAACCATTGCCTGTCCCTGATGCGCCTTGGGAGAGTGTTTCCATGGACTTATTGGTTGCACTGCCCAAAACTGAGGGGGGATACGACGCGGTGCTCGTCATGGTTGACCGTTTGACTAAGATGGTTCACCTCGTACCCACCACGTCGACCTGCACTGCTGAGCAGACTGCACGCCTGTTTTTTGATAACGTGGTTCAGTTGCACGGCATCCCTAAGAGCCTGGTCTTGGACCGTGGTGGTCAGTTCACGTCTAAGTTTTGGGAAGTGTTGTACCACGCGTCACTTTTCCTAAGCTCTGCTAGAGTTGTACCCACCATCGCTCTGTCACCACGTCACCCTGTCGTACGTGGATGCGCGGAAGCGATACGGCACCGTCGTACACGGAATGGTACGGCACTGTCGTACATGGACGCGCGGAGCGATACGACACCGTCGTACGGTACGGCAGCACGGTATGACGGTACGACACTATCGTACGGTACGGCAGCATAGTACGGCGGTACGACACTATCGTACGGTACGGCAGCACGGTACGACGGTACGGCACTATCGTACGGTGCGGCAGCATGGTACGACGGTACGGCACTGTCGTATGTGGACGCGCGGAGCGATACGGCACTATCGTACATGGATCGGTACGGCACTGCCGTACGTGGACGCTGTGGAGCGATACGGCACTGATGACGTCAGCTGTCGTACGTGGATATGCGGAGCGATACGGCACTGATGACGTCACCCCTGTCGTACGTGGACGCTTGGAGTAGTACGGCAGCGGGCGCGACGCGATCGCACGCATGTCACGCAGCACGTCGCACCGCACACGTTAGGCGCACTAGCTAAGGGCACAAGCACCCCGCAAAGAGCATATCGCCTAATGCATGGTGCACAATGCTGCAAGCATGCATCGCGTGGCCGGTATCGCGAATAGTGCGCATGATCCGACGACTTGGTCGCGGACGATCTAGAATGCATGAGGCATCGCATACCAACGCGCACTAACGATAACACGTGCATTATGCATACGCGCGCGCACGAGCATGATAAGGCGAGCGCACCTTGAGGTTGCGAGGCAATGGCTCGAGCGATGCGGCGCGTCAAATGCAACACTACGCGCGATGGCGTAGTCGGCACCTTTACGCGAGTAAAGAACATTGCATTATTGCTATGACGGCTTATATAGCAATATCCGCACGCGGGATCACGGTAGTACACTTACTACTTGCAGATCTCTTGTACCGCGAGCCGTCGCTGCGAGTATATCTGCTATGCGCATTGACGGCCTAAGCATGAATATAAGTGAGGATCATTACGCGAACATCCCAATTGATGTTTACACAAGCTAACCGCACTTTGGTTGAGCTTACACCTTTTATGTCGCTTATGGTCGTATTTCTTGGATAAGCCTGAGCACCGATCCGCATCGGTTAGATGATGATTGCCTCAGCTAGGCACTGATAGCCTATCACGTCATCTCCGCCTGTCTTGGAATATACGTTGTAACTCCTTGCATCGAAGACTTCCGCTGCCTCGATTGGTACGTCCTGATATAATCGAGCATGATGCACTGAGCCTGGTTCTCCGCAGAATCAATGGGCGATTATGAGGAGTGATACAACAGGAAGCGCTCTGCAAGCTTGTGGGCATGCGGGTTAACTTGAGTACGGCATACCACCCGCAGTCTGACGGCCAGACAGAACGCACAAACCGCACACTGGGGGATATGTTGCGCAACTTTGCTGGTCGCACGCCTCTCGTTTGGGATACTTACCTGACTGCGGCAGAGTTTGCGATTAACAACGCTGTCAATCGGTCAACAGGTCAAAGCCCGTTCTTCCTGACTTATGGGTTCCACCCGGCGCTACCTGTGTGGCGTGAGCTGGAAGTTAACATCCCTGCTGCTAAGACCTTTGCCAAGACGTTCATATCCCAAATGACAGACGCGAAGTCGTGTTTTGATGCGGTGCAGCAACAAGCAACGGAGTACTACAACAAGTCCAAGCGGGATGTGGTCTTTTCGGAATGACAGATGGTTCTGCTGAGCACTAAGAACCTGCGTTCCTTTGCTTAAGGATCCCGTAAGCTTTTGCCCCGTTGGATTGGTCCGTACCCCGTAGTGCGCATGGTAGGGAACGCAGCTGTCGAGCTCGCGTTGCCCTCTGACATGAACATCCACCCAAAATTCCATGTGTCACTTGTTCGTCCATACCGTGGCACGGAGCCCGTGCCCATTACCACTGAGACCCCTGCAGCGGTCGAACCAGGTCCTGAGACTTGGGTCGCAGGAAAGCAGAAGGCATACGATGTGGAGCGTATCTTGGACTACCGCACCCGGCGCGTGGGTAGACACTGACGCAAGCGCACCATGCACGAGTACTTGGTCAAGTGGACGGACTATTCGAGTGAGCATAACTCGTGGGAGCCTGCGCGTAATTTCTCCCCAGAGATGGCGCCCATCCTCGAGGAAGCTAGATTGTGTGCCACGCAGTCTCAGTAACCTATGCCGCTAACGCTATGTGCGGCAGCGAGGACACTGCCTATGGGGGGGGAATAGTTGTTGTATCACGCTTCACTTTGCCAAACTCCGCTAGGGTTGCACCCACCATCGCTACATCGCATACGGCACTACGGTACGACACCCTGTCGTATGTGGATGCCTGGAGTGATACAGCACTACATCGTACGGTACGACACCTTGTCGTATGTGGATGCCTGGAGTGATACGGCATCACGCCATACGGTACGACACCCTGTCGTATGTGGATGCCTGGAGCGATATGGCACCACGCCGTACGGTACGACACCCTGTCGTATGTGGATACCCTGGAGCGATACGGCACTACATCGTACGGTACGACACCCTGTCGTATGTGGACCACATGGAGTCATACGGCACCACGCCGTACGGTACAACACCCTGTTGTATGTGGACCACATGGAGTGATACGGCAGCCGGCGCGGCACGACTGCACGCATGCAGCCGCGCCACACAGCACGCCGCATTACACGCATTAGGCGCATTAGCTAAGGGCACAAGCAACCCATGAGCGATATAACGCCTAACACACTGTGCGAAGTCGCCCCAAGCATGCATAGCGCGATCGGCATCGCGATGGATGTGCATGTCCCAGCGACCTGGTCGCGGCGACCTAGAATGCATAACGCATCATGCATAGACGCGCACAATTGATAACACGTGCACTATGCATACGCGCACACCCGAGCATGATAATGCGAGCGCACCTTGAGGTCGCGAGGCAATGGCTTGAGCGGTGTGGCGCGTCGAATGCAACACTACGTGTGTTGTACCACGCGTCACTTTGCCCAAGCTCTGCTAGAGTTGCACCCACCATCGCTCTGTCGCGCACGGCACCACGTCACCTGTCGTACGTGGATGCGCGGAGCGATACGGCACTGTCGTACGTGGATACGCGGAGCGATACGGCACTGATGACGTCAGCTGTCGTACATGGATGCGCGGAGCGGTACGGCATTGTCGTACGTGGACGCGGGGAGCGATACGGCACTGTCGTACGAGGATACGCGGAGCGATACGGCACTGATGACGTCAGCTGTCGTACGTGGATGCGCGGAGCGGTACGGCATTGTCGTACGTGGACGCGGGGAGCGATACGGCACTGTCGTACGAGGATACGCGGAGCGATACGGCACTGATGACGTCAGCTGTCGTACATGGATGCGCGGAGCGGTACGGCATTGTCGTACGTGGACGCGGGGAGCGATACGGCACTGTCGTACGAGGATACGCGGAGCGATACGGCACTGATGACGTCAGCTGTCGTACATGGATGCGCGGAGCGGTACGGCATTGTCGTACGTGGACGCGGGGAGCGATACGGCACTGTCGTACGAGGATACGCGGAGCGATACGGCACTGATGACGTCAGCTGTCGTACGTGGATGCGCGGAGCGGTACGGCATTGTCGTACGTGGACGCGGGGAGCGATACGGCACTGATGACGTCACCTGTCGTATGTGGACGCGGGGAGCGATACGGCACTGATGACATCACCTGTCGTACGTGGACGCGGGGAGCGATACGGCACTGATGACGTCACCCCTGTCGTATGTGGACGCCTGGAGCAGTACGGCAGCGGGCGCGACGCGACCGCACGCACGCCACGCAGCACGTCGCACCGCACGCGTTAGGCGCACTGGCTAAGGGCACAAGCAACCCGCGAACAGCATATCGCCTAATGCATTGTGCACAACGCTGCAAGCATACATTGCGTGAGCGGTATCGCGATAAGTGCGCATGGTCCGGCGACTTGGTCGCGGACGTCCCAGAATGCATAACGCATCGCACATCAATGCGCACTGATGATAACACGTGCACTATGCATACGCGCGCGCTCGAGCACGATAATGCGAGCGTACTCCGAGGTCGCGAGGCAATGGCTCGAGCGATGCGGCACGTCGAATGCAACACTACGCGCGATGGCGTAGTTGGCACCTTTACGCAAGTAAAGAACATTGCACTATTGCTATGACGGCTTATATAGCAATATCCGCACGCGGGATCACGGTAGTACACTTACTACTTGCAGATCTCTTGTACCGCGAGCCGTCGCTGCGAGTATATCTGCTATGCTCATTGACGGCCTAAGTGTGAATTGATACGCAATCATAACGATTGGCGCTAAGACAAGCTAACCGCGCTTGGGTTGAGCTTACACCTTATATTTATATATATATATATATCGCTTATGGTCGTATTTCTTGGATAAGCCCGAGCACCGATTTGCATCGGTTAGATGATGATTGCCTCGGCTAGGCACTGATAGCCTATCACGTCATCTCCGCCTGTCTTGGAATATACGTTGTAACTCCTTGCATCGAAGACTTCCGCTGCCTCGATTGGTACGTTTTGATATAATCGAGCATGATGCACTGAGCCTGGTTCTCCGCAGAATCAATGGGCGATAATGAGGAGTGATACAACAAATTCGGTATCGAGACGTAAGGTTCGTTCACGGCCTGTTGTCTCACCCTGATCTCTTCCGTAAGTAGGTCACTCGTATGGCTGGAGTCAGCGATGGCAATCTTAGTCCTTTGGATACATTCGCGGAAGAGCTTGGCCGAGCTGTGATGGCCGCGGCCGCCTCTGGTCTGTAATTGCTTTGCTGCTCTTGCATTGCCATTCGTTTTGCCTGTTCGAAGTACGCGCTTCTGAGCTGCAGGTGAATCGAATCGAGTCTCAGTCGCTGCTGCATCGACTGATTCGAATCCGAGTCCGGATCAGTTGCGGGCGCTTATCGCGCGCACGCGCGAAGTGCGAGACTCTTTGGACGGATACTTGCTGTATCTGCAGGGAGCGCTTTCCGTCGGTAGGCTTAAAAACCGTCTGATTGTCGCTCGACTGATACCTGTGTGAGAGTGCCTTTATCGCACGAGGTTGTGGCCGGTCAGTCGCCGATTTACCATGGCATCTGGTGGCGGTGATGTAGGGCTAGTAGTGGGGGAGGGTCGTGCCGACACGTCCGTCGTTCCTGAGACATCTCGGAGGGGCCCATACACGCATGTTGTTGACGGTGTCCGAGATCCCCCTGCGCTACTAGACCCACGGACTCCTATTCATCCGACTGTTCCTGTCACGGCAGCCGAAGCAGGCCCCGTTGGACGCGAGGAGCAGAGGGGTCCATCTGCTGCACCGCCTCGTCAAGGTCGATTCGACGACGATGGAGAGGTGATAAAACTGTCGCTTCCTGTCCCGAAATTAGACATCCCGCATGACGCGAAACATAAGAATGCTGAGCGTAGCATTGCTGACACAACTAGTGCATACCTGCGTGATGTCCGCATGTACTTGCAATTGGTCCGTGGTGGTGATCGTGACCCTGTGAAATGTCTGTTCGTCGGGAACACCCTCGTGGGTGTGGCGAAGACATGGTACGATCAGTGGACAATGGCAAGGCAGACATACATGTTTGAGGAGTTGGCTAACGCTTTGCTTGCACGCTTTGCTCCTGAGGTTCAACCGCTTAGTGCGGAGGCCCGTAATACGTTGGCCTCTGGCTCGTATCGAATGCGCCACGATGAGACTGTACCCGCGTACCAGTCACGCTTCGAGGCCCTGATCACGCCTATCGGTAACCTGACGGAGGACGAACGCATCTTTTGGTTTCAGCGTGGATTGTCTGAGGTCCTGGCGTCGCGATGTGCCACGGACTTGGCGGGGAAGGACTTTGGGTCCTATGAGGAATTGGTGCGCTTTGCGCGCGGGGTCGAGAAGCGTCTCTTAGCAGGTCAGCGTGCTACTAAACCTGTCCCTCGTGCTAATGCCATGCGAGTGCAGGATCCGACGTCTGACGCTGCTGCCACGGACCAGGGGGCCGAAACGGAGCGTCGAACGCCAACGGTAGCAGTGACCACCGTTCGTACGGATCGCGGTCACGGTGTTCGCGGCGCTTCCGGATCGGGTAACCGCAAAGGGTCAACCGGCGCAGGTCAGCGCGCGGATCCGGCCAAGGGCAAGAGGAAAGGAGGTTCGCCGTCTGCTGCGGCTGCGCACGAAGCTAAGAACGAAATGAAGTGACAACGCACCAACGACGGTTGGCTGGATAAATGGGGTTGCACGCATTCCGAGCTCAAGCGTCGGAAGAGCATGAAGGTTTGCCTGAGATGTGCGTCTGCGGAACATCCTACGAAGGATTGCCCGATGCTACCGCCTTTGGCTCAGCGGCCGAAGTAGGGGATTGCCCAGGATGGTTCGGAGGGGACTCCACCTGGGAAGCCAGAACTAGAGGGTGGGCGGTTGTCGTCAGTGCGGCAAGCCGTGAGGGCACCGTTGCCTTCGGTCCTTGAACAAATCGAGCGCGCGATTGGACGTCGATTGTCGCTCGACGGTCGCTCAGGATGTGTAGGTTTCGACTCGCTGTGTAATCTGTTTGCACCGAGCAAGCTGCTGGCGTCTATCGATTTGTTGGGTCACACCGTCTTGTTCCTCCCCTCATCTCTACGCGAGCTGCAAGCGCAGCTGACCTTCTATAGGAGATGTAGGCGTCAACGTCCAGACACTGCCGCTTGCGTCCTTCTACCTGCATATAGTCTGCGAAAAGCCTCGACTTTGCTAGCGGGTATGCGGAAAGTCTGCCGGTTCGAGCCGGGCACCGTTCTGTATAACGGTGTTGATCTAGCAGGTGCACCTGTTCCGTTGTCGGTCCAGGCCTACGCCGTTGACGTTTGGTACGATGCTCCTGCACCTCATTCTGAGGGTTCTGCCGAACGTTTCGAACCCGCCCTGAGCGTCTTGCTTTCGTCCGCAGAGTCGGTACCGGCAGACAATCGGGTTCCCTTGATTCAGGTCGACCTTGCTGGTCGCACCCTGAAGGCGCTCGTCGATACTAGCGCCAGTGACGACTTCATCTCATCGGCAGAGGTGAATGCATTGGGTCTGTGCCCACAGTCGTCGGAATGGTCGCAGGTTACCCTCGCAGATGGGGGTAAGCAACCCATATTGGGCAGGGTCACCCTTCGCCTGTGTATAGGTCCTCTGCGTATTACGACCCAACCTTATGTGTTGCGCGAGCTGACTGATGCTGCGACATATATACTGGGGTCCTCAACATTACGGCAGTATGGGGCCGGCATTGACCTAGAGTCTGGAACCCTTCGCCTACGTAAGGGGACTCTGTCGTGCAAAATACCCTTCGTGCCGTTTGCAAGTGTTGAGCCAGAGGGGGGTAAGACTGAAGCGGAGCCTGTGGTTAACTACGCTGTGAAAGCCATGGGGCAGCGTGCTGAACCCAAGCCAGTTGGGCGTAAAGAGGCCATCCAGATGATCCGGAAGGGTGCCCACGGACTGCTTGTGAGGCCTAGGTTGCATTTGAATGCGACCACCGCTCAGACTTCTTTGGATCCTGAGGTTGAGGCCTTGCTCACAGGGTATGCAGACGTTTTTCGTGACGTACCTGGGCTTCCTCCTTTGCGCCCCGTGGACCATACCATCCCACTCATACCCGGCGCTCAGCCTGTTTCACGACCTATGTCCAGGTTAAGTCCTCTGGAGTTGGACGAGGTGAAGTGCCAGGTAACTGATCTGCTCGCTGTTGTACCACGCGTCACTTTTCCTAAGATCTGCTAGAGTTGCACCCACCATTGCTCTGTCACCACGTCACCCTGTCGTACGTGGACGCGCGGAGCGGTACGGCACCGTCGTACAAGGAATGGTACGGCACTGTCGTACGTGGATGCGCGGAGCGGTACGGCACTATCGTACGGTACGGCAGCACGGTACGACGGTACGGCACTATCGTACGGTACGGCAGCACGGTACGACGGTACGGCAGCACGGTACGACGGTACGGCACTGTCGTACGTGGATACACGGAGCGGTACGGCAATGATGACGTCACTGTCGTACGTGGACGCGGGGAGCGACACGGCACTGATGACGTCAGCTGTCGTACGTGGATATGCGGAGCGATACGGCACTGATGACGTCACCCCTGTCGTACGTGGACGCTTGGAGTAGTACGGCAGCGGGCGCGACGCGATCGCACGCATGTCACGCAGCACGTCGCACCGCACACGTTAGGCGCACTAGCTAAGGGCACAAGCACCCCGCAAAGAGCATATCGCCTAATGCATGGTGCACAACGCTGCAAGCATGCATCGTGTGGCTGGTATCGCGAATAGTGCGCATGATCCGACGACTTGGTCGCGGACGATCTAGAATGCATGAGGCATCGCATACCAACGCGCACTAACGATAACACGTGCATTATGCATACGCGCGCGCACGAGCATGATAAGGCGAGCGCACCTTGAGGTTGCGAGGCAATGGCTCGAGCGATGCGGCACGTCGAATGCAACACTACGCGCGATGGCGTAGTCGGCACCTTTACGCGAGTAAAGAACATTGCATTATTGCTATGACGGCTTATATAGCAATATCCGCACGCGGGATCACGGTAGTACACTTACTACTTGCAGATCTCTTGTACCGCGAGCCGTCGCTGCGAGTATATCTGCTATGCTCATTGACGGCTTAAGCATGAGAATTGATACGCAATCATAACGATTGGCGCTAAGACAAGCTAACCGCGCTTTGGTTGAGCTTACACCTTTTATGTCGCTTATGGTCGTATTTCTTGGATAAGCCCGAGCACCGATCCGCATCGGTTAGATGATGATTGCCTCGGCTAGGCACTGATAGCCTATCACGTCATCTCCGCCTGTCTTGGAATATACATTGTAACTCCTTGCATCGAAGACTTCCGCTGCCTCGATTGGTACGTTTTGATATAATCGAGCATGATGCACTGAGCCTGGTTCTCCGCAGAATCAATGGGCGATTATGAGGAGTGATACAACAAATTCGGTATCGAGACGTAAGGTTCGTTCACGGCCTGTTGTCTCACCCTGATCTCTTCCGTAAGTAGGTCACTCGTATGGCTGGAGTCAGCGATGGCAATCTTAGTCCTTTGGATACATTCGCGGAAGAGCTTGGCCGAGCTGTGATGGCCGCGGCCGCCTCTGGTCTGTAATTGCCTTGCTGCTCTTGCATTGCCATTCGTTTTGCCTGTTCGAAGTACGCGCTTCTGAGCTGCAGGTGAATCGAATCGAGTCTCAGTCGCTGCTGCATCGACTGATTCGAATCCGAGTCCGGATCAGTTGCGGGCGCTTATTGCGCGCACGCGCGAAGTGCGAGACTCTTTGGACGGATACTTGCTGTATCTGCAGGGAGCGCTTTCCGTCGGTAGGCTTAAAAACCGTCTGATTGCCGCTCGACCGATACCTGTGTGAGAGTGCCTTTATCACACGAGGTTGTGACCGGTCAGTCGCCGATTTACCATGGCATCTGGTAGCGGTGATGTAGGGCTAGTAGTGGGGGAGGGTCGTGCCGACACGTCCGTCGTTCCTGAGACATCTCGGAGGGGCCCATACACGCATGTTGTTGACGGTGTCCGAGATCCCCCTGCGCTACTAGACCCACGGACTCCTATCCATCCGACTGTTCCTGTCACGGCAGCCGAAGCAGGCCCCGTTGGACGCGAGGAGCAGAGGGGTCCGTCTGCACCACTTCGTCAAGGTCGATCTGACGACGAAGGAGAGGTGATGAAACTGTCGCTTCCTGTCCCAAAATTAGACATCCCGCATGACGCGAAACATAAGATTGCTGGGCGAAGCATTGCCGATACAACTCGTGCATACCTGCGTGATGTCCGCGTGTACTTGCGACTGGTCCGTGGTGGTGATCGTGACCCTGTGAAATGTCTGTTCGTCGGGAACACCCTCGCGGGTGAGGCGAAGACATGGTACGATCAATGGACAATGGCAAGGCAGACATACACGTTTGAGGAGTTGGCCCGTGCTTTGCTTGCGCACTTTGCTCCCGAGGTTCAACCGTTAAGTGCTGAGGCTCGCAGTACGTTAGCATCTGGCACATATCGCATGCGCCCTGATGAAACGGTACCTGCGTACCAGTCGCGCTACGAGGCCCTGATCACACCCATCGGTGACCTGACGGAGAGTGAACGCATCTTTTGGTTTCAGCGCGGATTGTCTGGGGCCCTGGCAAAGAAATGCGCCACGGACTTGTCGGGAAAGGACTTTGGGTCCTATGAGGAATTGGTGCACTTTGGGCAAGAGGAAAGGGGGTTCGCCGTCTGCTGCGGCTGCGCACGAAGCTAAGAACAAGACCAAGCGGCAACGCACCAACGACGGTTGGTTGGAAAAATGGGGTTGCACGCACTCCGAGCTTGAGCGTCGGAAGAGCAAGAAGGTTTGCCTGAGATGCGCGTCGACGGAACATCCTACGAGGGAGTGTCCGCATCTACCGCCTTTGGCTCAGCGGCCGAAGTAGGGGATTGCCCAGGATGGCTCGGAGGGGACTCCACCTGGGAAGACGGAACTAGAGGGTGGGCAGTTGTCGTCAGTGCGGCAAGCCGTGAGGGCACCGTTGCCTTCGGTCCTTGAACAAATCGAACGCGCGATTGGACGTCGATTGTCGCTCGACGGTCGCTCAGGACGTGTAGGTTTTGACTCGCTGTGTAACCTGTACGCACCGAACAAGCCGCTGGCGTCTATCGATTTGTTAGGTCACACCATCTTGTTCCTCCCCTCATCTCTGCGCGAGCTGTCAGTGCAGCTGACCTTCTATAGGAGAAGTAGGCGTCAACGTCCAGACACTGCCTGTAGTAGTTGAGAGCCGCAAAGGCCTCTCGAGATGTTGATGGCGTGAATCTGCACATATATATTGTGCTATCGTGTGTACGACTACTACACTCCCCCCCCTCTGGAGGGCACGTCTCGGGCGCTAAGGCCCCATTAACCGATGTTAACCATTGCCTACCCTGGCCATGGGAAGGTTTACTCAATCCCACGTCGCGACATGCTCCAGCATCATGCGCCCTAGCACTCACGGGTTTTTCTAACATCTAGTCTTATTACCTTTCAACTACTCTCCAACTTTCCGTTGGGAACCTGAATCACGTCAGATTTCAGACTTCGCTGTCCGTAGGTATTGAACCAGCGACCTCAGGATTTGAATCTGACTAGACGCGGGCCGTCCGCCCGCGAGGGGGGCCGTAGTTCCCTGTCCCCGCGGCGGAGGCGAGGGCACGTGTGCCGAATGGAAGGGGTAATACAGGGATGCAGAGATGCAGTTCACCAGCGTGGGAGTCGAACCCACGAGCGCGCGGATCGCACTCGGCCGTGCAAGCGTGTCGTCATACAGCGAGGTGGCCGTTTGACGCTGGCATTTAACGCCATCCAGTGGCGGCAACTCCATGCACGCACCTGTGTTTGGGGCAACCGGAGTGACTTACTGTTGGAGGGCCGTGACGAAAGTGGTCCGGCCCTCCGTGCTGGTGGTGACGGTGCCGGCGATGGCGAAGGAGTCGTAGGCGGTGTACGCGACGCGGTCGTTGTCGTCCGCGAAGCTCGCGTCGGCGAAGAAGTCCGCGTAGTTGGGCAGCTGTTGGAGGACGCTGGGGCTGTCCGTGCAGACTGGATACTTGCTATTGCCGACGCTGAGGACGAGTGGTATGACGGGCCGGGAGCCGACCGTCGTGACGGAGCTGGGATTCGGGGAGAGGGTGGCGGCGGCGTGTGCTCCATCCGACGGTAGGACAACGGCGGCCCGGTCGCGTTGCTCCCACGCAACCATCATGTCGTTCGTGTCGGCGCGGCTGTCGGTGGCCGCAGTGGTCTGCTGGGTAGCTGCTCGGAAGGTCTGTACCCGCTTGGGAGGGCGCTTGCCCGGGGCAGCTGCTGCCGCGACTAGCGCCCCGTTGAGGAAGATGCTGTTGTTGTACTGAGTATTGGACGGCGCGCTGATTTTGGCGGCGTAGATGTATAGCGGCGTGTTGTCGTCAGCCGCCGCTTGTAGCTGCGCAACGAAGTTGTCGGGCGCGGATTGCTTGACCGCCAGCTCCACGCAGCCGAGGTCGGGGGCGTCGGGGTTGCCGCACGCGACCCAGGCGTTGAACTTGCGGAAGGGTCCGCCGCGGAACAGCTTACCGTGCGGGACGACCAGGAGGGCGCTGCCGTCGGCCGGGTACTTGTCCTCGGCGTCCGCTTTGTCGGTTGCCGCGTTGTATGTGGGATAACGCAGCTTGGCGGTGTACAGCATCGGGAGGACGGAGGTGCTGGCCACGGAAATTTGAGTCGTCGGGGTGACCTTGTATTGGGCCAGTGTCGGTCCGGCGAAGCGGGAGGTGACGAAGGCGGGCAGGGCAGCTGGCTCCACGTTCGTGAACGTGACGGCCCGTGCAAAGGCGTGGTTGGTCTCCATGTCGGCTAGGGCGCGGTTATCGAGCTGCAGGATGATGACGCCCTGTCCGACTGTGTTTACGCCTGCGACGAAGCTGCCGTTTCGGTTCGGTGCGCCGGCAAAGAGCCGGTCTTCATCTTTAGTCACCGGGCCGGCGGTGAAGGTGACGTGGCAGGTGACGGTTCGCGACCTACGGATGGGGTCGTTAGTCGCATGTTAGTCCTCATCCTTAAAGATGGCCCGTAGCTATCGCTTACGTGGACGCGGAGGCAGCGTCGGTGGGGCTGCCGAAGGTGGACGTGCTGCTTGTAGACGGTGCCGGGGTGAGTCGCCGGCGTTTGGGGTCGGGCGATTCCATTCGGGGCGGGAAGGGACGACGGAAAGCGGCGCAGTATATGGGTAGAGAGATGTTAAGGTAGAGTACAAGTTATGGGAAGCTCCGTGTGTTTAACGCTGTGCAACGCTGGACACCGCGGTATAACGCCTGTACAAGATTGGCAATCTTGTGTTCAAATCCGCCTCGTCAACCCACGGGTCACCGCGGTCCACTTGCTGCGCGCGGCAACCTCGACGGCCCCGTTCTCGGCATTACAAGGCATCCGTCGTCCAGCGACAACGCGCCCGATCCACACCTCCCACCTCCCCTTCTTCGCGCTTTCTGCCTTCGCTACTGCCGCGGTCACCACTTCGCCATTCTGCCACTTCCATCACGACTGTCGCCGTCGTTGCCGCCGCCTTGTCCTTCGTCATCGTTGCTTTCGTTGCAGACCTTCGTTGCAGAACCCCCACCATCGTCGCCGTGTCGCGTGGTGGGCTAGACGCCTGATAGCTGCGGACGGCTCGCGTGTAGACCAGGTCCTCAAGTGCGAAATCCCGGTTTGTTGCGTCAGGTGGTGATGGATGCGATAGTCCGGTGCCGGGCGTGCTTTTACGGACTTTGGCAGCGGGACGTCGGTGGCGCGCACACGGCGAATGAAAGGGCTGGTGTTGGCACCGAGTGTGGCTGGTGTTGGCAACGCAGGTCGCACAGACGTTGAAAGACGTAGGGACGGTCTTGTCAATTCGGTTTCGTTCGTCAGGTGTGGCAGAGAGCGGGTACAGGAGGCGGGAACGTGTGTCGTAACGGTCCAGCAGCATTTTGGAAGACTCGAAGCGAACACTGAACACGGGTGTTTGTCCGTGTGCTTTCACTCCGGCACCCAGGCCACCTAGGGTCGCGGAACCTAAGGTACGCTGTGGATTGCAGGGGGCGTACAGACGGGAGGGGGGGCTGTCCGTGCGCCACCGCGTCCTAAGGCGCAATCGACTGCGGACGAGCGCAATCTACAACGCCCCCTTCAATTCACAGCGTACTTTAGGCTCCGCGACCCCGTAGTTTCAACCTGGATGGCCTGGCCGCCGAAGTGGAGCACGGACTGGCACCCGTGTCACTTCGGTGCTCGCCTAGAGTCCTCGAACATGCTGCCGAGTCGCCACAACACACTCGACTACGGCCGTCTGCTGTGCTCATTCTCTGCCCCACCTGTGTGATCTGCGTTGCTTGCATGCGGCAGATGTATCGTAATGCCAACGTCCGGCACATATCTATACTTACACCTACTCCAATCGTCTTCGCCCCACCTGGTCAGGTACGATCCACTCTCCGGAGCACGTAGGAGACCCATACCACGGATCTACACCTCCCTCCCTACGCGCAGTCCTTCGCCTTCGTAGGTCAAATGCAACGCCTCTTGCCCTCGCCACTGCCGCCGTCGTCGTACAGCTATCCGCCGAGTCCGTCAGACTTCCAGTCCCGGATCTTCCACCCCACCATCCTACGCGCTCCCCTTCTCCGCGCTTCGCGCCTTCGTCACAGGTCGCAAAGGGGTTGGGAGATGTAGGGACGGCGGTGTGGCAGAGAGCGGGCACAGGAGGCGGAAAGGTGTGTTGTAGCGGTCCAGCAGCATGTTGGGGATTCGAGGCAAGCACAGAAATGGTACAGGTGCCTGTCCGTGTGCTTGCATCACCCGTACTTCACTCTACAGTAGTTTGCCGGAGTGAAGTACGGGTGACGGAAGCACACGGACAAACACCCGTGTCATTTCGGTGCTTGCCTCGACTCCCCAACACGCCGCTGGACCGCCATAACACACTCGACCACGGCCGTCTCTTGTGCTCAACCTCTGCCCCACAGACTACGTCGTCCCTGCGTCTCTCAACACCTGCGCGACTCGTGTTGCGCGCATGCGGCAGATGTATTGCAATGCCAACGTCCGGCACATATTTACACCTCCCATCGCAGCATCCTACGCACCCTCCTTCTTCACACGTTCCCCCCCATCCGTCGTAGGTCAGACGCAACGTCGGTGACGACACGGTAACACGGTGGTGTTCTGTCTACTCCCTCTAGTCTATTTTCGCGACGAAATCGGCATGCAGAGCCATGAGCACCTCGGCGTCACCAGCCACTCCGGGACGAGCAACGTACGATCAACGTACCGCGTCCGCCACATCTCGGGCCCACCTAGTACTCGGAATCGGCAACCTGCCACAGCGTTCTCATCCACACCCGCATCCTCATCTTCATCCGCCGCCCTGTTTTTCGCCACCGTCGCCTTCGTTGCAGACCCCTCACCATCGTCGCCGTGTCACGTGGTGGTGGCTGCGGTAGTCCAACGCTCCTCCAGGTGCCGGGCGTGCTCGTATTCGGGTGCATAGCGGTTGCGGGTTGCGGTCGCGCGGCGGTCAAGGAGGCGCAGTTCGGCCGCCAGGTCGGGGTCGAGCTTTGTTGCTGCCAGAAACTGCTGGACAACTCGTTTTCGCTCGTCGGGTGTCGTAGAGAGCGGGCGCAAGAGGCGGATGTGGTTGAGTGTCTTGTACCGTGTCAGTAGTACATACACGGTTGCGCGCTTCAAGCCGCCAGGTGGGACGGAGAGGTCCGCAACCCAGCATTCTTCCTTGAAACTGCGACCCTGTACGAAATAGTCGGTCACGGCGTAGTAGTCACCCAGCGGCACGTTGATGCGACGCACGTTCTTGGTGGCGGTGCCGGTGTTGACAGCAGGTACGGTGATATTGGCTGCTGGTGAGGGGCGTGGTACGACGGTGAAGGCACCACCTTTGGATGCGAAGTCCGCCAAGTCCGCTAGCACCGTATTGGGCGCGTGTCCTTTAATTGGACGGACCATGACGGCTGCGGGGAGGTAGTGAAGGCGCCAGTACGGGCCGTGGCCGTCGTCGGGCGGTTCGCGGCTGTCGGTGAGCAGGCCGCACGCCTCGACTTCATTGTTGTGGCAGGCGCCAGCGTCGGCGGCAACGGTGTCGAGTAGCGTGTAGCGTGCTCCTTCGTAGTACCAAGTGTCGGCGGTTGTGTGGTCGAAGGCGGCGTCTTTGACTCGCATCGCGACAGCCTTCTCGACGTGCGAGAGTAGCGGCTGCTGGGCTGTGCCGTGTTGGCGGACCGGGACGTGGTCCGCGTTCCAGCTGACCAACCGTGCACCCTTGCGACGCGCCTGGAGCATGAGCAGTCGTGTGTTGAGGACGTGCCTGGGTTCGTTGCGTTGCAACACCACGCGGGGCTCGAGGTCCGTGAGGTCCGATAGGTCGGTGATGACGCGTTGGTTGAGCGCGTCTATCAATGCCGCCATGCGCGCTTCAGTGGGTTCGCCGCCGCCGAACATGGTCGCGAACTGCGTGAGCTGCTGACCGGACGGGCTGTTGTCTTGTCGTTGTTGTTTTTGCAGCATGAACACGACGTTGCCGAGCTGCCGGTACAGCTGGAAGCCATCGTGCAGGCGGGCGTGCGTCTGTGGTACGGGTCGGCGAGGGCGACGCATGGTCGCGGCAGTGTCGCGGTCGTTGTTGTGCTCGTCACTGCTGCTGGTGTTGCTGTCATCCGCACGGCGACCTTCGTCTTCGTCAGCCGAGGCTGGCCGGCGCCGGGTGTTCGGTGCCGACGGAGTGAAGTTGGGGTTCCGCTCGACGTCGGCCGCGAAGCGGTATGGTGGCGAACCGCCCGGTTGAGGATGCTGTAGCAGGTCGCCGATTCCGGCAGCGGCGCGGCCGGACAGGACACGGGTGCTCGAGTGGGTGGGTCCAAGATGTGACGGGGGCGGTACGCTGGCCGTACAGGAGTAGCTGATGGCGCCGAGGTGCTCATGGCTCTGCATGCCGATTTCGTCGATGAAGACAGCGCCATCACCGACGTTGCGTTTGACCTACGAAGGGTGGGGGGGAGCGCGTGGAGAAGGGGGGTGCGTAGGATGTTGGGGCGGGAGGTGTGGATTCGTGGGATGGTTGTCGTACGTGCTCCGGCAAGTGGATCGTACCTGAAGGCTGGCGTGGGCACCGCGCTTGGGAAGGTTGGCGCCACGCGAGCTGCTTTGGCTCGCAGAGATGCCGAACATCGAGTGGGTCGACAGGCTGCGGTGCACTGGGGTGTTGAAGGCGATCGCGGCGGCCCAGGAGTACGCGCATGTGGCGGCCCAGTCGGGGCTGTCGTGCTGGTACGTGTACCACAGCAGCGCGTGCACGAACCTTGTCTTGCCCGTGCCCGGGGGACCCATGATGAGCATCTGCGGCGGAACGCCTGGATCGGGTTCGTTGCGGCGGTCGAAGTAGCGTGCCACGAGCATGAACGGTACAGCCTGATCCGGCGCCAGGGTGAAGAGCTCGATGGTGTCGTCAACGGTAGGCGGCTGAGCCAGACGCAGGTATGTCGGCATCTCCGCTGTGACGAGTGCGCGGTCAGATTGTTGGCCGTCGTTCATGAGTACCGCCACTAGCGGGTAGCCGGGGCGGCGATCCAGACACAGGCGGGGGGGGCGGACGGCGGTGGCCGGCGTGGCGATGGCGCCTTCGGTCAGGACCACGTAGCGCTTCAACCGCTTGGAAGCCTCACTCAGCAGCGGGATGTCGGTGGCGCGTACACGGCGAATGAAGGGGCTGGTGTTGGCACCGAGTGCGTCGGGTAGAGGAAGCGCACGGCAACGCCGGGCTGCACCGTATGCGTACAGCCCCTCCACCGTGGTGCGGTCGTACAGGTCCGTCAGGGCGACGTCAGACAGGTTGAGCCCCGTCGTCGGGTCGCCTTGGCCTGGCACGAAGTCATATCGCTCGACCTGATTGTCGTGTGGTGGCTGTGTGTCAGGGTCGGGTTCGAGGCGGCCTCGCGCGGCGTCCGGGTCGTCATCATCCGAGTCACTGGAGGTGTAGTTCGGGGGGAGACCGGCAGCCGCAGCGGCGGCGCGGCGCTGGCGACGTCGCAAGTTGTATTCGGCCTGGCGCCGGCCGCTGGCGAGGTGCTCTGCTTCGATGTTGTCAAGCAGGGCACTGACGCAGGCTCTGTAGGATCGGCCTGCACCGGTGGTTCCCAGGTCCGTCCACCAAGCATCGTACGCTTCCTTCACCGTTTGATTGGCAGCCACCGGCTGGCCACGGTGAGCCTTGAAGATGCCCAACACGAATGCGTAGTAGGCGACGGCGGCTGCGGTGGTACTGCCTGCTTGAGGACGGCGGGGCAGTGCACCGCCCAGCAGGACGTACCTCGGCTGCGCCAGGCGACGGAGGACGTGTGTCAGGTACAGCGGGTGCGTCGGTTGGAAGGCCACCTTCTTGGGGGGAATGGTCGTTGCTGGACTGGTCGGTAGCTGGTCCGCAGCTGAACCGCCTGACGCAAGGAACGTCGCGGCGGCGGTGGGCTGGGCGCCAGATGGGCCGGAAGGTGCATCAGTCACGGGGGTCACAGCGGTGTCAGAGGCCTTGCGTTTGCGGTGACGAGTCGCGGGAAGGACTTGGGCGCCAAGGATGGCAGCGTGGGGGTGCTGTGCGGGCGTCACACGTTGCACTTCGAAGTTGGCCACGATATTGTAGGCGCTGCAATCGAAGCCGCTGAGCTCCACTCCGCGCTGCGTATAGTTCTGTACGGCGTCGGTGAGAGTGTAGCCACCGTGCTCCTCTGCCTCCACAAGCTCCACGCCGGTTTCCGCGTCTTCTGGCTCCACGGCGGACTCGGCCGCCAGTACAGTGAATGCGCCCACCGGCAGGTAGTTACGTTTGTACGACGCTTGAAACGTATCGTGACCCGAGAGCTTGAAGACGACCAGTGCCATGCCGGCCGTGATGGTGGCCGTCATGCGGTGTACCGCGGCGCATAGGTTGGCGAACGCGCTGGGGCCATCGCCGCTGGCGCTGGGCGGGCTCCCCGCCATCATGAAGTCCTGCACGCGCCCGACGGCGGCACAGGTGAGGTGTGCCTGGCTGCGCTCGATTGTCTTTGCGGTGTACTTTGAACTGTAGTACGCAGCATCACGGGCACGGTCGATGGCGGGCTGTAGGAGGGGGCAATCACCACGTTCGTTGACGGGGCGTGCTAGTTGTGCGGCGACGTCAGCCGTGTACTCCCGGTCGACCTCACAGGCCAGGGACATCAACTGGTTGCAGCCGAACGCGAGCGCAACGGCAGGCATGTGCGGCACGAGGTTGGACGCCAGGCGGGGCAACAAGAAGAGGCCGCCGGTGCCGATCCACTGAAAGGCCGTGCGGATGAGCCGGGGGAAGGCCATGCCGCAGCTGTCGTCGGTGCCGTGGCAGCCGTGGCGCTTGCAGGTCGTATTGTGGGTGTGGGTGAGGGTACCGTGTATGACGGCAGCGTGGTGGGCACGGCAGGCGGCGTGCCGTGATGGTGGAGGGAGCCCGCCGTTCGCGCACCCAGCCAGTCGTTCGAAGTCGCACGCGGCAGGTGGGCAATCTACCTGCACCGCCGGCACGGGCAGGCCGTGCTGCTGCGCCTCCGCTTCAGACATACCCATGACCAGAGGCTGCGTTGCACCGTCCGGGGCCGGAGCGTAGTACGGCGAAGGATACCACATTTCGCAGAGCGCATACGCAAGTGCCAGAGCCCGGCAGTTGGGTCCACAAAAGAACGCCTGCAGGTTCTCCAGCGCGAAGCACTCGAGATGTGCAACTCCGTGCAGGTGTAACGCCAATCGCCCACTCTGCTCCACCTTGACAACCACCTCGAATACGACACCGCAGAAGCAGTTCGGGTCAGTCTGCCGCATTGCCCCAGGTGCAAAGCCAAACAGCTGCTCGACCACCACTTCTTTCGTGGCAATGAGCAGCGCGGCGCAGCTGTACGGGTCTTCCTTAACGCGGCGCCACTTTTCCACCGTGCTGGTGATCTGGGCGGGACGGCCGGTGTCGTCGAACTCGATGAACCGGCCAGACGCTACAACGGCGCAGCCAGCATGCATGTCCGCCGGGTTGAGGTTGAAGAACAGCGGCGGCCAGCCAATAGTGAGGGCAGCTGCACGCATCGTGGCCTTCGCACCGTTGTAGTAGGCATCCGTGAGGTCAATTCGCAGCAAGCTGGCACGTGCGCCCTCGAGGAGAGCGCGCACCACGGGCGACTGCTGCGACAGCAGCTGCCGTCGCTGGGCGTGACGGTACGGCAGCGCCAAGATGTCCGCCATGGCGCGTACGACATCCCTTGAAACTCGCGCCGCTGGTTCACCCAGCCGTGGTCGCATGCGCAGGGCCACTCCCACCTGCGCCATGCTCTGCTGCCGAACGTTGATGTCGTACATGCGGGCAAGCAGCATCAAGTTGCCGCTGAACTGTGCCCGAGGCACCCGCCGTACCAGGTGGCTGCAGTATGATGCGAAGGACATTCCCGGCGGCCGCTGTCCAGACAAGCCATACGGAAACGAGACCGGGAAGCAGACGTTGAGGATGGCCGGATGACGATCATCCAGGATCCGAGCGTCACGGCCGCCAGCGGCGAATGCAAGACGTGCACGGCCGGTCAGCAGATCATGCACCACGTTGGGCCGGGTATCAAACTCGCTGCCGTCGGTCGGAACGGCAGCGGGCTGCGGCAGGACCAGTTCCAGCTCATTCGGAGCGCCCAGGTCGGCATCAGCTGTGTCGGACAGAGGGGACGGGAATCCACAAGCTTAACACGACGGGCAGACAGATGGACGGGTGCACCCTCTCGAGGTCGTATGTATGCGCGAATTGTTTCGAGGCCGTTCGGTGAATGCGACGGAATACGCGAATGGAGGTGTACGAAGGTGATAAAATGCACGCCCTCACTCACTCCGGATGGGAGCAGGGTCGGCTGCCTCACGCACGACGACCGCGAGGGGCGGTAAGCCCGTAGCGCCAGCTTCTGCAGTGAACAGTAGTCACAGTCGCGCACACACCGTAGATCAACAAGTGGCAATACGTAGAGTATTCCGCGACGCCTAACCTGACAGGAGGCTGAGCGCGTCCGATCGACACACAGACCAGTAGCCGCGACCCGTGCAAACCCACGGGTACGTACAGGTCGCAAAACACAGCAGCGGCACGGGCAACTCGCAGCTGTGCCCTCACAGACATACCCGCCATAGGAGTGTCCGAGACGGTAGCCCCGGTCGTGGGTGCGTCGGGACTTCCAGCAGATGTAGAAATACAGAAATACCAACGCCGGAAGGATGCGGGCAAAGTACGTGGGACCAGGATTGTCAGTCCGATAGTGACGTATCTACGTTTCCCGTTCGGCCCGCCCCCCCACCGTTCCCCGTCTGTGAGCCCCGTCGGCTGACCCCGTCTTTCAACAAGAAGGAATCACACCTGTATCAGACGGCGATGCATACGCACCACCGCCCTGAACGATTTCACCAGCCGCGTTTCCTTGTAACGTCTCCTGCAGCTGCCGTACACCAGCGGCGCCAGTGCGGTCATGGAGGAACGTGCTCCGCAGTACGCCGGCGACCTCCGGATCTGTAGGACCGATCGCGGAGCGCAGCAGTGCCTCAGGTACCTGTGCAACACATCCCATACGCTCGTACTCCTGCAGAGCATCTTCATCCACCGCGAGCTCATCCTCATCGTTGTGTTGAAGAAAGCGCACCCAGGCGACGATGACGTGTCCTCGCACTTTAACGCCAGGCGCACGGCGCACGCGATCCAGCAAGTCCTGCCGGTCTCGGACCTGGTCCACGCAGACCACAGTGAACGCACCTGCCAAATCCGCAATGCGCGCAGGCAGCTGGCCGCGTAGCATATTGGGGTCGGGGTTGACGACCGCGATACCATGCGACTGAACGGCACATGGGAAGACCTGGGGGGGACGGCCCGTGAGATGCACAATCAGCAGCTGCTGCATCAGACGGCCCCGTCCCAAAAGCTGACTTTCCACAAACGTGGGTGTAGGCAGCGGGTCGCCCAGGTGATTGACAGACGGCACGTCGCCCGGATCGAGACGCGCCAGAGCCGCTTCAGGCACTCGGCGTGCTGCAATGAGAGCGGCGACAGGCGGACATCAGTTAAGCAAACTCGAATGGCAATATAGGCGGCTCGATGAATCAGAGGCGTTCATGTTCCCCTAAACGGGCCGGAGAAGGTCCTCACCCGCCAGTGCCTTCTCGCAAAAGGCGCAGATAACGAATCGCTCGGAGCCACCATCGCCGCGGAACACGGTCCGATTCGGCAAGTCCGCATCAAGGCGCATGCAAAACGGCACCTCCACACTCCGCGGATCGTCAAAGCAAGGTCGCGGCTGCACCCGTGGTGGATATGGCCACAACTCCGATGGCAGCTGCACCGGGGCCGTGCCCTCTGCACCACCCGTCGATGAATCCGACTCGTCAGCCCCATCGACACCACCATCACTGTCAACTGCCACCGCATCCTCATCCACGAATGCCGCGGGATCGGCGTCAGCGCTGGCACCTGCAGTACTGCCGCGCTCGGATCTACCGACACGATACCGTGCCGGTAAAACCGGATCCGGCGGCGGTGGTGCAACACCTTGGGTGGTGCAGGGCATGCGCCGCCAAGCCAGAGTACGCGCATGACGCGGCACGGCGCCTGTGCACATGACGTCAGCGCGTAAGATGTCCACGTTGGGGATGTCCACCCAAGCACGAAGCGCGGATTGGTCCTCCGAACACTGCTCCGAACAGACGGCACACACCCGGGAAGGCATGCGCCGACGCAGCGCGGCGGCCATGCTGGAAGCAAGCTGCAGGTGTTTCTCATATGGTACCTGCCGCTCCACCGGAAGTTGACCGCCAGGCAAGTCCTGCACACGCCCTTCCGGAATCACCCCAAGAAAATCAGGTGGTGCAGGGTGCTGACCCTCGTGCAAGCAGGGAAATCGCATGAGGTCCCGCAAACGCTCAAGCAAGCTAGCTTGCGGAAGCTGTATCCCACGTAACCGAACACGGGCCTGCGCGTGCGCGGCCTCTGCAGCCCTGCACTCCGGGTCTCGACGGGCAGCCGCTCGTGCAGCGGTGTTACGCCGCTGTTCCGCAGCCCTGCACTCCGGATCTCGACGGGCAGCCGCTCGTGCAGCGGTGTTACGCCGCTGTTCCGCAGCCCTGCGCTCCGGATCTTGACGCGCAACCGCTCGCGCAGCAGCGTCACGCTCCTGCTCCGCAGCCGCGCGCTCCGGATCGAGACGCGCAACCGCTCGCGCAGCAGCGTCACGCTCCTGCTCCGCAGCCGCGCGCTCCGGATCGAGACGAGCATCCCGCATCCGTGCTGCATCCGCGCTGAGCTGCACGCACGACGCACTCGTCCCTCTGAAACCTCTGAAATGGAAACCGCCGGCCAGTGTACCCAGACGCTCCCGACTACGCACCTCGGACTGCGGCGCCGCACAGAGCGAAGTGGCAAGCGCGGACCTCTGCCCGTCAGCGACGTCACGCCCCTGCTCCGCAGCCCTGCGCTCCGGATCGAGACGAGCTTCCCGCATCCGTATTGCATCCGCGCTGAGCTGCACGCTCGACGCACTCGTACCTCTCAGATGGAAACCGCCGGCCAGTGTACCCAGGCGCTCGCGACCGCGAGCCTCGGCCCGCCGAGGCGAATCATCATGTATTCGGTCCGTCATAACTGATGGGAGCCGTCTCTAAACGAACCGACGGCCGGGCCAACGGGGGGACGAACCGACGAGGAACGATCCGACAACTGTAAAGAGCCCAAGTCCAGGAAAAGAGAACGTTAAGAGAAAGAAATCGAACGGATATATATATATATATCCGCGACCACGATGCATATGATACCTGGGGCGAGCCGACGCACGCAAAGAAGGCCGTACGCCTTTCAAAAAGCCACACATTTTGCGCAAACAACGTTGGACGGGACGCGCACCGGCGTTGGATGACCGCGTCATCCAACGCCGGAAGGTTCGAATATATGGCTATCAAATATGTATGGGTATATATCAATCCGGTCCGACTACAATATTACAAGTATGTATAGCGAACCGCGCACCCGGAGATGCATCGAGTCGCACCGCGATCGCTCAGCGAGAACCATCCGGTGACGACCGGAATCGAACCCGCGACCTCGCCTTTTACGCCGCGATGTCTTAAGCGCGCGCGGAGCTCCGAAACCCGAGAACGACGGCCCGAAAAACGCGAGTTTCCAGAAACCCGAACAGACAGACGGACGGACAACGAAAAGTCGGGGTAAGGTCTCCGTTCCGACGACGGAACGACTATCGTCGTTCACGTCTATGTCGGAACTACGACGACGTTCCGTCTCGCTACCATTGTAGTAGTTGAGAGCCGCAAAGGCCTCTCGAGATGTTGATGGCATGTATCTGCACATATATATTGTGCTATAGTGTGTACGACTACTACACTGCCGCTTGCGTCCTTCTACCCGCTTATAGTCGACGAAAAGCTTCGACTTTGCTAACGGGTATGCGGAAAGTCTGCCGGTTCGAGCCGGGCACCGTTCTGTATAACGGTGTTGATTTAGCAGGTGCACCTGTGCCGTTGTCGGTCCAGGCCTAAGCCGTTGACGTTTGGTACGATGCTCCTGCACCTCATTCTGAGGGTTCTGCCGAACGTTTCGAACCCGCCCTGAGCGTCTTGCTTTCGTCCGCAGAGTCGGTACCGGCAGACAATCGGGTTCCCTTGATTCAGGTCGACCTTGCTGGTCGCACCCTGAAGGCGCTCGTCGATACTGGCGCCAGTGACGACTTCATCTCATCGGCAGAGGTGAATGCATTGGGTCTGTGCCCACAGTCGTCGGAATGGTCGCAGGTTACCCTAGCGGATGGGGGTAAGCAACCCATATTGGGCAGGGTCACCCTTCGCCTGTGTATAGGTCCTCTGCGTATTACGACCCAACCTTATGTGTTGCGCGAGCTGACTGATGCTGCGACATATATACTGGGGTCCTCAACATTACGGCAGTATGGGGCCGGCATTGATCTAGAGTCTGGAACCCTTCGCCTTCATAAGGGGACTCTGTCGTGCAAAGTACCCTTCGTGCCGTTTGCAAGTGTTGAGCCAGAGGGGGGTAAGTCTGAGGCGGAGCCTGTGGTTAACTACGCTGTGAAAGCCATGGGGCAGCGTGCTGAACCCAAGCCAGTCGGGCGTAAAGAGGCCATCCGGATGATCCGGAAGGGTGCCCACGGACTGCTTGTGAGGCCTAGGTTGCATTTGAATGCGACCACCGCTCAGTCTTCTTTGGATCCTGAGGTTGAAGCCTTGCTCACAGGGTACGCAGACGTTTTTCGTGACGTGCCTGGGCTTCCTCCTTTGCGTCCCGTGGACCATACCATCCCACTCATACCCGGCGCTCAGCCTGTTTCAAGACCTATGTACAGGTTAAGTCCTCTGGAGTTGGACGAGGTGAAGCGCCAGGTACACAATCTGCTCGCAAAGGGTATGATTCGCCCCAGCACATCTCCGTACTCTGCACCGATTCTGTTTGTCGGTAAGAAGGATGGGAGCCTGCGCATGTGCATCGATTACAGGGGGTTGTGTAGTATCCTGGGGTATCTCGAGGCTAATATCCAGGTTGGCCAGTTGCCTGGCATCCTTCGATCGAGCCTTTGCTGTAGGCGGATATGACAGAGATACAACAATTGGTATCGAGCGGGTAGTGACTGACCCGGGTTCGAATCCCCCATCCATCAGTGTGGATGTGTGGATGGCTGATGTGTGCAAGGGAGGTGTAATCTCCATCATCAGGCCATCAGGGATGAAAATGCCATTGAGTCACGATTGCCCCTGTGGGTGTGAGGACACACCCATTGGAAGGGGGGATAATTGTAGTATCCTGGGGTATCTCGAGGCTAATATCCAGGTTGGCCAGTTGCCTGGCATCCTTCGATCGAGCCTTTGCTGTAGGCGGATATGACAGAGATACAACAGGTTGAATGCGACGACGGTCAAAAACCATTACCCATTGCCGCGCGTGGATGACCTGCTCGATAAGCTGAAGGGCTCGGCTTATTTCAGCTCGATCGACTTGCAACAGGGATACAATCAGATTCGCATCGCTGCGTCTGATGTGCCAAAAACCGCTTTTCGGACGCCCTTTGGTCACTTCGAGTACACGGTCTTGTCGTTCGGGTTGACTAATGCCCCTGCGACGTTTCAGGCGGTCATGGATCGCATGTTTAGACCGTACATCGACAGGTTCGTCGTTTGCTACTTGGACGACATTCTGGTCTACTCCAAAACGCGCGAGGAGCATCTGGAACATCTTAAGCTTGTGCTTGAGGTGTTGAGGCGGGAGCAATTGTTTGTGAAGCATGCCAAATGCTTTTGGGTGCAGCCTCAGGTGGAGTACTTGGGCCACATCGTGTCGGCCACCGGCGTCAAGATGGACCCACGGAAGGTAGCTGTGGTTCGCGATTGGCCAGCGCCTCGGAACCTTCAGGAGCTTCGTAGCTTCCTCGGCTTGACCAATTATTTCCGTAAGTTCATCAAGCAGTACTCTGTCCTTGCGGCCCCGCTCACCGATTTGACGCGTAAGGGAGCTTTCGATTCGCCTAGTGCATGGACGCCCGAGTGTCAGCTGGCGTTCGAAGAGCTAAAACGTGTCGTTGCCGACGACGTTACCCTTGCATTCCCCGACTACTCGTTGCCGTTTCGTGTCGAAGTGTTTTTGGATGCTTCGTTGTATGGAAGCGGCGCTGTATTGTTGCAGGAAGGGCGACCGATCGCCTTCACGAGTAAGAAGTTTACGGGCGCAGAAACCCGTTACACTACAGGGGAACAGGAGCTGCTAGCGGTCCTGCACGCGCTTAAGGAGTGGCGTTGTTACCTAGAGGGACGACCCTTCACCCTTAAGACTGACCACAAGCCCCTGACGTTTTTGCAAAGCGTCCCCACGTTGAACCGGCGTCAAGCAAGGTGGATGGAGTACCTCGCGCGGTTTGACTGCACCTGGGAGCACGTTGCCGGCCGGATTAACATCGCCGACGCTCTCAGTCGACATCCGTCGCTACATGCTGCGATTTTGGCGGCACCTGTCCAGCGTCCACCGACCCCGGACGTGCCTTTGTCCTCAGACCTTGCGGCTCGCCTGAAGGCTGCCTATGCGGGCGACTCCTGGTTTGCTTCGCCTGGCAATGTCGAGCACCTACGCAAGCAGAATGGTCTTTGGCTACGGACGGAAGGATCGACGACTCAGATCGTCGTGCCTAACAACGACTCCCTTCGTCGTGATATCCTTTCCCGTTTCCATGAGGACCCGTTGGCGGGACACCCAGGTAGCACACGGCTGGTCGAGTTGGTGCGACGCTCGTTCTGGTGGTCTCGTCTGGCGAGAGATGCCGAGAACTTCGTGCAGACATGCAGTTTGTGCCAGCGCAACAAGGCTTTGTCCGGTAGGGGCCACGGGTTGTTGCAACCATTGCCTGTCCCTGACTCGCCTTGGGAAAGTGTTTCCATGGACTTATTGGTTGCGCTGCCCAAAACTGAGGGAGGGTACGACTCCGTGCTTGTCATGGTTGACCGTTTGACTAAGATGGTTCACCTCGCACCTACCACGTCGACCTGCACTGCTGAGCAGACTGCACGCCTGTTTTTCGATGACGTGGTTCGGTTGCACGGCGTCCCTAAAAACGTGGTCTCGGACCGTGGCGGTCAGTTCACGTCTAAGTTTTGGGAAGCGCTCTGCAAGCTTGTGGGCATGCGGGTTAACCTGAGTTCGGCATACCACCCGCAGTCTGACGGCCAGACCGAACGCACGAATCGCACACTGGGGGATATGTTGCGCAATTTTGCTGGTCGCACGCCTCTCGTTTGGGATACTTACCTGACTGCGGCAGAGTTTGTGATTAACAATGCTGTTAATCGGTCAACAGGTCAAAGCCCGTTTTTCCTGACTTATGGGTTCCACCCGGCGCTACCTGTGTGGCGTGAGCTGGAGGTGTATGTCCCTGCGGCTAAGACCTTTGCCAAGACGTTCTTATCCCGAATGACAGACGCGAAGTCGTGTTTGGACGCGGCGCAGCAACGAGCAACGGAGTACTACAACAAGTCCAAGCGGGACGTGGTCTTTTCGGAAGGACAGATGGTCCTGCTGAGCACTAAGAACCTGCGTTCCTTTGCCAAGGGGTCCCGTAAGCTTTTGCCCCGTTGGATTGGTCCGTACCCCGTTGTGCGCATGGTAGGGAACGCAGCTGTCGAGCTCGCGTTGCCCTCTAACATGAACATCCACCCTACGTTCCATGTGTCACTTGTTCGTCCGTATCGTGGCATGGAGCCCGCGCCTGTCACCACTGATACCCCTGCAGCAGTCGAACCGGGTCCTGAGACCTGGGCCGCAGGCAAGCAGAAGGTATACGACGTGGAGCGCATCTTGGACTACCGCACTCGGCGTGTGGGTAGACACCGGCGCAAGCGCACCGTGCACGAATACCTGGTCAAGTGGACGGACTACTCAAGTGAGCACAACTCGTGGGAACCTGCGCGCAATTTCTCCCCGGAGATGGCGCCCATCCTCGAAGAAGCTAGGTTGCGTGCCACGCAATCTCAGTAGCTCTGGTCGCCTGAGCGGCAGCGAGGACGCTGCCTATGGGGGGGGGGAATAATTGTTGTACCACGCGTCACTTTGCCCAAGCTCTGCTAGAGTTGCACCCACCATCGCTCTGTCACCACGTCACCTGTCGTACGTGGATGCGCGGAGCGGTACGGCACCGTCGTACACGGAATGGTACGGCACTGTCGTACGGTACGGCAGCACGGTACGACGGTACGGCACTATCGTACGGTGCGGCAGCACGGTACGACGGTACGGCACTATCGTACTTGGATCGGTACGGCACTGTCGTACATGGATACGCGGAGCGGTACGGCAATGATGACGTCACTGTCGTACGTGGACGCGGGGAGCGACATGGCACTGATGACGTCAGCTGTCGTACGTGGATATGCGGAGCGATACGGCACTGATGACGTCACCCCTGTCGTACGTGGACGCTTGGAGTAGTACGGCAGCGGGCGCGACGCGATCGCACGCATGTCACGCAGCACGTCGCACCGCACACGTTAGACGCACTAGCTAAGGGCACAAGCACCCCGCAAAGAGCATATCGCCTAATGCATGGTGCACAACGCTGCAAGCATGCATCGCGTGGCCGGTATCGCGAATAGTGCGCATGATCCGACGACTTGGTCGCGGACGATCTAGAATGCATGAGGCATCGCATACCAACGCGCACTAACGATAACACGTGCATTATGCATACGCGCGCGCACGAGCATGATAAGGCGAGCGCACCTTGAGGTCGCGAGGCAATGGCTCGAGCGTTGCGGCGCGTCGAATGCAACACTACGCGCGATGGCGTAGTCGGCACCTTTACGCGAGTAAAGAACATTGCATTATTGCTATGACGGCTTATATAGCAATATCCGCACGCGGGATCACGGTAGTACACTTACTACTTGCAGATCTCTTGTACCGCGAGCCGTCGCTGCGAGTATATCTGCTATGCTCATTGACGGCCTAAGCATGAGAATTGATATGCAATCATAACGATTGGCGCTAAGACAAGCTAACCGCGCTTGGGTTGAGCTTACACCTTTTATGTCGCTTATGGTCGTATTTCTTGGATAAGCCCGAGCACCGATCCGCATCGGTTAGATGATGATTGCCTCGGCTAGGCACTGATAGCCTATCACGTCATCTCCGCCTGTCTTGGAATATACATTGTAACTCCTTGCATCGAAGACTTCCGCTGCCTCGATTGGTACGTTTTGATATAATCGAGCACGATGCACTAAGCCTGGTTCTCCGCAGAATCAATGGGCGATTATGAGGAGTGATACAACACTCGCAAAGGGTATGATTCGCCCCAGCACATCTCCGTACTCTGCGCCAATTCTGTTTGTCGGTAAGAAGGATGGGAGCTTGCGCATGTGCATTGACTACAGGGGGTTGAATGCGACGACGGTCAAAAACCATTACCCATTGCCGCGCGTGGACGACCTGCTCGATAAGCTAAAGGGCTCAGCTTATTTCAGCGCGATTGACTTGCAACAGGGATACAATCAGATTCGCATCGCTGCGTCCGATGTGCCGAAAACTGCTTTTCGAACGCCCTTTGGTCACTTCGAGTACACGGTCTTGTTGTTTGGGTTGACTAACGCCCCTGCGACGTTTCAGGCGGTCATGGATCACATGTTTAGACCGTATATCGACAGGTTCGTCGTTTGCTACTTGGACGACATTCTGGTCTACTCCAAAACGCGCGAGGAGCATCTGGAACATCTTAAGCTTGTGCTTGAGGTGTTGAGGCGGGAGCAATTGTTTGCGAAGCGTGCCAAATGCTTTTGGGCGCAGCCTCAGGTGGAGTACTTGGGCCACATCGTGTCGGCCACCGGTGTCAAGATGGACCCACGGAAGGTAGCTGTGGTTCGTGATTGGCCAGCACCTCGGAACCTTCAGGAGCTTCGTAGCTTCCTCGGCTTGACCAATTATTTCCGTAAGTTCATCAAGCAGTACTCTGTCCTAGCGGCCCCGCTCACTGATTTGACTCGCAAGGGAGCTTTCGATTCGCCTAATGCTTGGACGCCCGAGTGTCAGCTGGCGTTCGAAGAGCTGAAACGTGTCGTTGCCGATGACGTTACCCTTGCATTCCCCGACTACTTGTTGCCGTTTCGTGTTTTCGGATGCTTCGTTGTATGGGAGCAGCGCTGTATTGTTGCAGGAAGGGCGACCGATCGCCTTCACGAGTAAGAAGTTTACGGGCGCAGAAACCCGTTATACCACAGGGGAACAGGAGCTGTTAGCGGTCTTGCACGCGCTTAAGGAGTGGCGTTGTTACCTAGAGGGACGACCCTTCACCCTTAAGACTGACCACAAGCCCCTGACGTTATTGCAAAGCGTCCCTACGTTGAACCGGCGTCAAGCAAGGTGGATGGAGTACCTCGCGCGGTTTGACTGCACCTGGGAGCACGTTGCCGGCTGGATTAACATCGCCGACGCTCTCAGTCGACATCCGTCACTACATGCTGCAATCTTGCCGGCGCCTGTCCAACGTCCACAGACCCCGGACGTGCCCCTGTCCTCGGACCTCGCGGCTCACTTGAAGGCTGCCTATGCCGGTGACTCCTGGTTTGCTTCGCCTGGCAATGTCGAGCACCTTCGCAAGCAGAATGGCCTTTGGCTACGGACGGAAGGATCGACGACTCAGATTGTCGTGCCCAACGACGACTCCCTTCGTCGCGATATCCTTTCCCGTTTCCATGAGGACCCGTTGGCAGGACACCCAGGTAGCACACGGCTGGTCGAGTTGGTGCGACGCTCGTTCTGGTGGTCTCGTCTGGCGAGAGATGCCGAGAACTTCGTGCAGACATGCAGTTTGTGCCAGCGCAACAAGGCTTTGTCCGGTAGGGGCCACGGGTTGTTGCAACCATTGCCTGTCCCTGACGTGCCTTGGGAAAGTGTTTCCATGGACTTCGTGGTCGCGCTGCCCAAAACTGAGGGAGGGTACGACTCCGTGCTTGTCATGGTTGACCGTTTGACTAAGATGGTTCACCTTGCACCTACCACGTCGACCTGCACTGCTGAGCAGACTGCACGCCTGTTTTTCGATGACGTGGTTCGGTTGCACGGCGTCCCTAAAAACGTGGTCTCGGACCGTGGCGGTCAGTTCACGTCTAAGTTTTGGGAAGCGCTCTGCAAGCTTGTGGGCATGCGGGTTAACCTGAGTTCGGCATACCACCCGCAGTCTGACGGCCAGACCGAACGCACGAATCGCACACTGGGGGATATGTTGCGCAATTTTGCTGGTCGCACGCCTCTCGTTTGGGATACTTACCTGATTGCGGCAGAGTTTGCGATTAACAATGCTACTAATCGGTCAACAGGTCAAAGCCCGTTCTTCCTGACTTATGGGTTTCACCCGGCGCTACCTGTGTGGCGTGAGCTGGAGGTGTATGTCCCTGCGGCTAAGACCTTTGCCAAGACGTTCTTATCCCGAATGACAGACACGAAGTCGTGTTTGGACGCGGCGCAGCAACGAGCAACGGAGTACTACAACAAATCCAAGCGGGACGTGGTCTTTTCGGAAGGACAGATGGTCCTGCTGAGCACTAAGAACCTGCGTTCCTTTGCCAAGGGGTCCCGTAAGCTTTTGCCCCGTTGGATTGGTCCGTACCCCGTTGTGCGCATGGTAGGGAACGCAGCTGTCGAGCTCGCGTTGCCCTCTAACATGAACATCCACCCTACGTTCCATGTGTCACTTGTTCGTCCGTATCGTGGCATGGAGCCCGCGCCTGTCACCACTGATACCCCTGCAGCAGTCGAACCGGGTCCTGAGACCTGGGCCGCAGGCAAGCAGAAGGTATACGACGTGGAGCGCATCTTGGACTACCGCACTCGGCGTGTGGGTAGACACCGGCGCAAGCGCACCGTGCACGAATACCTGGTCAAGTGGACGGACTACTCAAGTGAGCACAACTCGTGGGAACCTGCGCGCAATTTCTCCCCGGAGATGGCGCCCATCCTCGAAGAAGCTAGGTTGCGTGCCACGCAATCTCAGTAGCTCTGGTCGCCTGAGCGGCAGCGAGGACGCTGCCTATGGGGGGGGGGAATAATTGTTGTACCACGCGTCACTTTGCCCAAGCTCTGCTAGAGTTGCACCCACCATCGCTCTGTCACCACGTCACCTGTCGTACGTGGATGCGCGGAGCGGTACGGCACCGTCGTACACGGAATGGTACGGCACTGTCGTACGGTACGGCAGCACGGTACGACGGTACGGCACTATCGTACGGTGCGGCAGCACGGTACGACGGTACGGCACTATCGTACTTGGATCGGTACGGCACTGTCGTACATGGATACGCGGAGCGGTACGGCAATGATGACGTCACTGTCGTACGTGGACGCGGGGAGCGACATGGCACTGATGACGTCAGCTGTCGTACGTGGATATGCGGAGCGATACGGCACTGATGACGTCACCCCTGTCGTACGTGGACGCTTGGAGTAGTACGGCAGCGGGCGCGACGCGATCGCACGCATGTCACGCAGCACGTCGCACCGCACACGTTAGACGCACTAGCTAAGGGCACAAGCACCCCGCAAAGAGCATATCGCCTAATGCATGGTGCACAACGCTGCAAGCATGCATCGCGTGGCCGGTATCGCGAATAGTGCGCATGATCCGACGACTTGGTCGCGGACGATCTAGAATGCATGAGGCATCGCATACCAACGCGCACTAACGATAACACGTGCATTATGCATACGCGCGCGCACGAGCATGATAAGGCGAGCGCACCTTGAGGTCGCGAGGCAATGGCTCGAGCGTTGCGGCGCGTCGAATGCAACACTACGCGCGATGGCGTAGTCGGCACCTTTACGCGAGTAAAGAACATTGCATTATTGCTATGACGGCTTATATAGCAATATCCGCACGCGGGATCACGGTAGTACACTTACTACTTGCAGATCTCTTGTACCGCGAGCCGTCGCTGCGAGTATATCTGCTATGCTCATTGACGGCCTAAGCATGAGAATTGATATGCAATCATAACGATTGGCGCTAAGACAAGCTAACCGCGCTTGGGTTGAGCTTACACCTTTTATGTCGCTTATGGTCGTATTTCTTGGATAAGCCCGAGCACCGATCCGCATCGGTTAGATGATGATTGCCTCGGCTAGGCACTGATAGCCTATCACGTCATCTCCGCCTGTCTTGGAATATACATTGTAACTCCTTGCATCGAAGACTTCCGCTGCCTCGATTGGTACGTTTTGATATAATCGAGCACGATGCACTAAGCCTGGTTCTCCGCAGAATCAATGGGCGATTATGAGGAGTGATACAACACTCGCAAAGGGTATGATTCGCCCCAGCACATCTCCGTACTCTGCGCCAATTCTGTTTGTCGGTAAGAAGGATGGGAGCTTGCGCATGTGCATTGACTACAGGGGGTTGAATGCGACGACGGTCAAAAACCATTACCCATTGCCGCGCGTGGACGACCTGCTCGATAAGCTAAAGGGCTCAGCTTATTTCAGCGCGATTGACTTGCAACAGGGATACAATCAGATTCGCATCGCTGCGTCCGATGTGCCGAAAACTGCTTTTCGAACGCCCTTTGGTCACTTCGAGTACACGGTCTTGTTGTTTGGGTTGACTAACGCCCCTGCGACGTTTCAGGCGGTCATGGATCACATGTTTAGACCGTATATCGACAGGTTCGTCGTTTGCTACTTGGACGACATTCTGGTCTACTCCAAAACGCGCGAGGAGCATCTGGAACATCTTAAGCTTGTGCTTGAGGTGTTGAGGCGGGAGCAATTGTTTGCGAAGCGTGCCAAATGCTTTTGGGCGCAGCCTCAGGTGGAGTACTTGGGCCACATCGTGTCGGCCACCGGTGTCAAGATGGACCCACGGAAGGTAGCTGTGGTTCGTGATTGGCCAGCACCTCGGAACCTTCAGGAGCTTCGTAGCTTCCTCGGCTTGACCAATTATTTCCGTAAGTTCATCAAGCAGTACTCTGTCCTAGCGGCCCCGCTCACTGATTTGACTCGCAAGGGAGCTTTCGATTCGCCTAATGCTTGGACGCCCGAGTGTCAGCTGGCGTTCGAAGAGCTGAAACGTGTCGTTGCCGATGACGTTACCCTTGCATTCCCCGACTACTTGTTGCCGTTTCGTGTTTTCGGATGCTTCGTTGTATGGGAGCAGCGCTGTATTGTTGCAGGAAGGGCGACCGATCGCCTTCACGAGTAAGAAGTTTACGGGCGCAGAAACCCGTTATACCACAGGGGAACAGGAGCTGTTAGCGGTCTTGCACGCGCTTAAGGAGTGGCGTTGTTACCTAGAGGGACGACCCTTCACCCTTAAGACTGACCACAAGCCCCTGACGTTATTGCAAAGCGTCCCTACGTTGAACCGGCGTCAAGCAAGGTGGATGGAGTACCTCGCGCGGTTTGACTGCACCTGGGAGCACGTTGCCGGCTGGATTAACATCGCCGACGCTCTCAGTCGACATCCGTCACTACATGCTGCAATCTTGCCGGCGCCTGTCCAACGTCCACAGACCCCGGACGTGCCCCTGTCCTCGGACCTCGCGGCTCACTTGAAGGCTGCCTATGCCGGTGACTCCTGGTTTGCTTCGCCTGGCAATGTCGAGCACCTTCGCAAGCAGAATGGCCTTTGGCTACGGACGGAAGGATCGACGACTCAGATTGTCGTGCCCAACGACGACTCCCTTCGTCGCGATATCCTTTCCCGTTTCCATGAGGACCCGTTGGCAGGACACCCAGGTAGCACACGGCTGGTCGAGTTGGTGCGACGCTCGTTCTGGTGGTCTCGTCTGGCGAGAGATGCCGAGAACTTCGTGCAGACATGCAGTTTGTGCCAGCGCAACAAGGCTTTGTCCGGTAGGGGCCACGGGTTGTTGCAACCATTGCCTGTCCCTGACGTGCCTTGGGAAAGTGTTTCCATGGACTTCGTGGTCGCGCTGCCCAAAACTGAGGGAGGGTACGACTCCGTGCTTGTCATGGTTGACCGTTTGACTAAGATGGTTCACCTTGCACCTACCACGTCGACCTGCACTGCTGAGCAGACTGCACGCCTGTTTTTCGATGACGTGGTTCGGTTGCACGGCGTCCCTAAAAACGTGGTCTCGGACCGTGGCGGTCAGTTCACGTCTAAGTTTTGGGAAGCGCTCTGCAAGCTTGTGGGCATGCGGGTTAACCTGAGTTCGGCATACCACCCGCAGTCTGACGGCCAGACCGAACGCACGAATCGCACACTGGGGGATATGTTGCGCAATTTTGCTGGTCGCACGCCTCTCGTTTGGGATACTTACCTGATTGCGGCAGAGTTTGCGATTAACAATGCTACTAATCGGTCAACAGGTCAAAGCCCGTTCTTCCTGACTTATGGGTTTCACCCGGCGCTACCTGTGTGGCGTGAGCTGGAGGTGTATGTCCCTGCCGCTAAGACCTTTGCCAAGACGTTCTTATCCCGAATGACAGACGCGAAGTCGTGTTTGGACGCGGCGCAGCAACGAGCAACGGAGTACTACAACAAATCCAAGCGGGACGTGGTCTTTTCGGAAGGACAGATGGTTCTGCTGAGCACTAAGAACCTGCATTCCTTTGCCGAAGGATCCCGTAAGCTTTTGCCCCGTTGGATTGGCCCGTACCCCGTTGTGCGCATGGTAGGGAGCGCAGCTGTCGAGCTTGCGTTGCCCTCTAACATGAACATCCACCCTACGTTCCATGTGTCACTTGTTCGTCCGTATCGTGGCACGGAACCCGCGCCTGTTACCACTGATACCCCTGCAGCAGTCGAACCAGGCCCTGAGACTTGGGTCGCAGGAAAGCAGAAGGTATACGATGTGGAGCGTATCTTGGACTACCGCACCTGACGTGTGGGTAGACACCGACGCAAGCGCACCGTGCACGAGTATTTGGTCAAGTGGACGGACTACTCAAGTGAGCACAACTCGTGGGAACCTGCGCGCAATTTCTCTCCGGAAATGGCACCCATCCTCGAAGAGGCTAGGTTGCGTGCCATGCAATCTCAGTAGCTTTTGTCGCCTGAGCGGCAGCGAGGACGCTGCCTATGGGGGGGGGGGAATAATTGTTGTACCACGCGTCACTTTGCCCAAGCTCTGCTAGAGTTGCACCCACCATCGCTCTGTCGCGCACGGCACCACGTCACCTGTCGTACGTGGATGCGCGGAGCGATACGGCACTGATGACGTCAGCTGTCGTACGTGGATGCGCGGAGCGGTACGGCATTGTCGTACGTGGACGCGGGGAGCGATACGGCACTGATGACGTCACCCCTGTCGTATGTGGACGCCTGGAGCAGTACGGCAGCGGGCGCGACGCGACCGCACGCACGCCACGCAGCACGTCGCACCGCACGCGTTAGGCGCACTGGCTAAGGGCACAAGCAACCCGCAAACAGCATATCGCCTAATGCATTGTGCACAACGCTGCAAGCATACATTGCGTGAGCGGTATCGCGATAAGTGCGCATGGTCCGGCGACTTGGTCGCGGACGTCCCAGAATGCATAACGCATCGCACATCAATGCGCACTGATGATAACACGTGCACTATGCATACGCGCGCGCTCGAGCACGATAATGCGAGCGTACTCCGAGGTCGCGAGGCAATGGCTCGAGCGATGCGGCGTGTCGAATGCAACACTACGCGCGATGGCGTAGTTGGCACCTTTACGCAAGTAAAGAACATTGCACTATTGCTATGACGGCTTATATAGCAATATCCGCACGTGGGATCACGGTAGTACACTTACTACTTGCAGATCTCTTGTACCGTGAGCCGTCGCTGCGAGTATATCTGCTATGCTCATTGACGGCCTAAGTGTGAATTGATACGCAATCATAACGATTGGCGCTAAGACAAGCTAACCGCGCTTGGGTTGAGCTTACACCTTATATATATATATATATATATATATCGCTTATGGTCTTATTTCTTGGATAAGCCCGAGCACCGATTTGCATCGGTTAGATGATGATTGCCACTCTGGGAAAGGTTTTTTTCCGTAAATGTTTTTTTGTCCGTAATATGCAGTTTTCCTTCCATAAAGTACAGTGGGTGAATTTACGGAAGGCAATTCGGCAGAGCATCCCAAACCTATATTAAAGGCAACAGTATCATGCCTACAAGTCAGAATATTCATGTCAGGGCCCTAGCAGACAAAAAGTTGTTGACTCCAAATTTTCCGTAAAGTTCACCGCATGGTAGCTGCCTAGTGAGCGAGGGTGATTTTTGGTTTTAAGTATCAAATCATTCTCTACTTTCCATTAGCTACTTCGTTTGATATGAGCAGGCTTTGTAATGCTAAGAGTACTAAGTAAGAGGCAAAGCAAGGACAACTCGCTCACGCCTCCAAATATGTGAAGAAACGAGTATAAGATGTAAGGAAGTAAAGGCTGGTTATAAATGCGAAACAGAAATAGAGGAATCAAAATAATCTATTGAGGTCGTACATGACAGTTTGTAAGGTACGACCAAAACATATTTCATTTTGGCAAGCTAGAATCATGCTTTTAAATATTCAATTTACTACCGCTTTCATTGCTGTTGACTCTCTTAAGTGTACGGTGGTTGTGCGGGGACTGGGGCCTGCCGCCCCAGTTCCCCGCACCTCCACCGTCTTGGTTTACTGGGATCCAAAGTAGTCCTCGTCCCCCACACTTCCACCATCTTGATGTACTGGGGTTCAAAATAGATTCTCATTGAGACAAATAAAATCAGAAAGTATTGTAACAGACCACATCAGTACTTATAATATTCAGTCTAGTCGTCTCTTCCTAAGGTGCCGGGTAGGCTGTTAAAAGTACATTCTTTGTTGCAGTATAAGGTTTAAAAGTGAATATTGTAAGTAGAGAGGCAGCACTTAGAACCTAATCCATATGTGTTTCAGCATATCCCTGGTTTGCCTGTTAGACATGTATGGTGGCCAGAAAGGTAAAAAATAGATCCCCTCTGGCATTGATGAATAAGAAGTAATATAGTATTGAAGTAATGTATATAGTGTGTAATGTCTATTGGTATCCTATCAGAATAAAATGGCTTGATGAACAGCTGAACCTTCAGGTTGTTGAGTTGGTGGTACAAATGTAGTTTGTGCTTGGGGTAGTTGCTGCATAGCCTGCACATTGACAAGAAATATTTACAGCACACGTTTGTCAGAAAGAAAAGCATTTTGATAAACCAGCAGGGTAACATAGATGAAGGATGAGCAGGCCAGACCCTAGGCAAATGACTATCAGTTAAATGACATGTTTCAACAGGCTGAACCTAGGTCCATGCCTGACCCAAGGTAAACAAACCACAGCTCATCTTCATAAACCAGCAGGGTAACATAGATGAAGGATGAGCAGGCCAAACCCTAAGCAAATGACTATCAGTTAAATGACATGTTTCAACAGGCTAAACCTAGGTCAATGCCTGACCCAAGGTAAACAAACCACAGCTCATTTTGATAAATAATGTAAATAATAATAATAATCTATGTTATATAGTGTGTAATCTATATTCTAGTATCTATGTTATATAATAATCTATGTTATATAATGTATGTTACCCATAATCTATGTTCCCCTGCTAGCAGGGCAACATAGATGAAGGATGAGCAGGCCAGACCCTAGGCAAATGACTGTCAGTTAAAGCACATGTTTCAACAGGCTAAACCAAGGTCCATGCCTGACCTAAGGTAAACAAACCACAGCTTATTTTGATAAACCAGCAGGGTAAATAGATGAAGTATGAGGAGGTCAGACCCTAGGCATATGACTATCAGTTAAAAGACATGTTTCAACAGGCTAAACCCAGGTACATGCCTGACCTAAGGTACACAAGCCACAGCTCATTTTGATAAACCATGTTAATAATAATAATAATAATAATCTTTGTTATATAATCTATAATCTATGTTATATAATCTATGTTATATAATCTATGTTACCCATAATCTATGTTACCCTGCTAGCAGGGTAACATTGATGAAGGATGAGCAGGCCAGACCCTAGGCAAATGACTATCAGTAAAATGAGAGGTTTTACAGGCTTAACCTACCACATACCCCAGGCAAGTGGCAAGTAGTCAAACAATATATTTAAACAGGCTAAACCTAGGTAAGCACCTTACAAGCACACACTGCAGCTCACCATGGCCATTTGTTGAAGAAACATAGGACTTGTCAACATGGCAGTCATCATAGCTTGAAAATTTGAGGTGTCAAGTGTTGGAGTGGCAATAGGTGGTGACATTGTAGGTGGTGAAGTAGGAGGTGGTGGAGTTTGCTAGGGAGGGTGATTGTTATTGGCCAGGGCTTGAGCTGACAGGTGCCCATCGTCCGGGCTATCCTCACTGCCGATTTCCAGATCTTCCTCTGAATCACACCGTTGCCGACGCAAGGTGGGCTGCTGGCCCAGTCCGGCATTCAGTACATGAGCACATGAAGGCAGCAGCAACAGCAGCAGCAGCAAACATGCATGCACATTTCAGAGCATTAAAAAATAAATTAGGAGCATTATTAAGTTATATAAAACTCTATACAGCTAAAGTCTATGTGCAGATAGGCTGCTATCTGCGGTATGTCACGATACGAATGCAGCGCAACGCAATCGACCGCTCGATATCGATTCCCACTAATCGCAGTTAGTGGGAATCGTGAATTATGGCGCACCATTACCGGGCGCGTTGCCGCACCGGGCGCGTTGCGGCACCGGGCGCGTCGCGGATACGGGCATGTCAGGGAACCGCGCGCATCACGAAACTGGGCGCGTCGCACAACCGAGTGCAATTCCACAGAATCTACCACGGACAATAAATCTATTTATATTACGCAATATAGCAAACCTTCCTTTTAGGAAAAGCATGGCACCACAATATGCTACCCAGTGCGGCTGCCGCACAATAGCAACACCGCGTGATAGTAATACTGCGCCATAGTGATACCATAAGATAGCTATTATATGGTATCACTATCGCACGGTATAATTACACGGTGTCGCTATCGTGCGGCAGCAGCACCGGGCAGCAATGGCAAAGCACTACCTAAACGTATCCCAGAAATGCATGCAAACTTTTTCATAATTATTTTATGGCTTACCTTGCAATCGTCACACCAAAGAGCGCCACAAGATCACGAAAGGCAAACTTGGGCTGGTAGGTCGGCGTAGGCGAATTTTGGGCTGATATTCCTCCATTGCATTACCTGTAATGAATATAACAGTTGATAAAAAAGCCGTTATGCCAACTTGCACTATGTCAGCCACAATGCTTACCAGCAGGTTGGCGGCTCTCTTAACAATCCTTGTCCTTAAAAAAACAGCAATAGATAGCTCCAATAATGAACAAGTAGATAGCTCCAATGATAACAAATCAGAGAAGTGAGTGTCCATCAATTTTGCAGGCCATTAAAGCTGTACGACTGAGATGAACTGTCAACTAACGTTGTAAGGATATTCCTTGCAAGACACATTAGCAGGCCATTGACTACGAACTTGGCATATACTAACAAATATTAAACCTTTAGAGCATGCATCTTGCAGGGCTGGCCAGTGCCCTGCAGGATACATAGCTACTACATGCCACAAAAGACTGAAAACACCTAGCTAAAGAGGTCAAGAAATGCTTAAAGTAGCCTAAAAATTGCCCAACAGAAATGATTGCATTTTGCTCGCGACGGCATAAATTCCCGAGGGCCTTACACTACTAGGTCTGCTTACAGGGGCGGACGACTGTAAAAATTCTCAGGGGCCTTACACTACTAGGACTCCTTACAGGGGCGGACGACTGTAAGAATTCCCAGGGGCCTTACGAACCGACAACAACCGAAAATAAATTAACTAAATCAACAAATTAAAAATAACTAAAAAAATAACTAAACATCATGCTTTTATATATGCATTTGACTACCGCTTTCAATGCTGTAACTCCCAGAAGTGTTCGGTGGTTGTGCGGGGACTGGGGCCTGCCGCCCCAGTTCCCCGCACTTCCACCGTCTTGGTGTACTGGGGTCCAAAGTAGATTCACTGCCCCAGTTCCCCACACTTCCACTTGCCATAGATGTTTCACCCTAGGTATTCCTTTGATTTTTCTCTTAGTTGTTTGTGGTGGTGTGTATGTAGCTAATATTTTGGTTCAACATTTTCCCACGTTGTAGTCCAGGGGGGGCATCCAGGCCGCCCTCCATCTTCATCATATCCCTCCTTTATTTGGCATTCATGGCTCGCACTGTCCATATGTGTACATTTATTTAGCTTCGATGCGCCATCCATGAGTTTGGAAATACGACTTATTAAAGAAATAAGTGGGAGCTGCACTGCGTGGCAGCAGCACCCTGCAGTGGGAGCTGCTGTAGTATCCTGGGGTATCTCATGGCTAATATCCAGGTTGGCCAGTGGCATCCTTGGATCGAGCCTTTGCTTTAGGCGGATATGACAGAGATACAACAGCTCCACCATGCATCAGCGGCAGCACATGGCAGCTGCACCCCTTGCAAAATCCAGCAAATCATCGATGGATGAAAAAATCGTTATCGTCTTCTAGCTAATCAAATGAAATTAGCAGTATATTGTACTCTCTTCATGATTAACTTTTTTCTTTATTTTTTAATGGCCATTTAGCCTATAAATAATATATAGGCTAAAAATATATAGTAAATAAATTAAATAATCCAAACTGACTTAATATCCACTACATAACTTTATATTGCTTTAGGGTTTTCCTGAATCAGACAGGTTTTCGTTAATTATTCCATCCATAATTAAAAATGAATGAAAAATAGAGGTATAACAATACGAATTCATGGGCTCCAAAATAAACTTTCAAAATCAGTGGATATTATACCAAAGAGCTTGGCAGGTAAGGGGAATCTAGTACTTTGTCCGGATCAGCGATAAATTACATGAGCCAATATTATTTTGAAGTTATTCATCCATTTATTGGATTGCTTTGCCTAATATAAATCTATGCAGAAATAACCAACCTTAAAGATCTGAAATCGGAATAAAATAATGATCAATCTTATGAGTATGAGCTGCCTAAACATCGTGTAAATAATCATGGCAACTGAAATTCTTAAAAGTTAATATTTTTTGCATTTTATGCAAAATGGATACGGCAAAATATCTACAAAAAATGTTGATTGCAGGAGTGATAATGCAGTTAAACTTGGTGCCGCTGTTGAATGTACTCATATGGCTAGCAAACCCTTGGGTCTAAATTAAATTTAGGGTATCACGTGGCAGCTGCACTGCACTGCAGCAGCACCATGCAGTGGCAACTGCACCATGTGGCAATGGCAGCACACTGCAGCAGCAGCACGCAGCAGCAGCACAGTGCGGCAGCCGCAGCAGGTGGCAGTGGCCCCACACAGCAGCAGCACACAGCAGTGGCAACATGTGATAATGGCAGCGCATGGCAGCGGCAGTGAGTGGCAATGGCAGTGCACGGCAGCAGCAGCATGCAGCAGAGGCAGTGCGCAGCCATTGGCACTCACTGCCGTTGCCATGCGCTGCCATTGTCACATTTTGCCACTGCTGTGTGCTGCTGCTGCTGCTGCTGCACGGTGCCGCTGCCACACACTGCCGCTGCTGCTGCATAGTGCAGTTGCCATGCACTGCTAGCTGCTGCCTTGGCAATGGCAGTGCACAGCAGCAGCAGCATGCGGCAGAGGCAGTGCGCAGCAGTGGCACCAAGCGGCACCTAGCAGCAGTGCATGGCAACTGCACTATGCGGCAGCAGCGGCAGCACGCGGCACCAGCACCGTGCAGCAGCAGCAGCACATGGCAGTGGCAGCACGCGGCAATGGCAGTGCACGGTACCGGCAACATGTGGCAGCGCCAACATGTGGCAGCTGCAACACACGGCAGCAGCAGCGTTCTGAAATCACATTTAGAATTATATTAGATTATTATTATTACTATTATTATTATTATATGGAGACTTACCTGAGCTTACCCTTCGCGAGCAGAATGGCAAAGGTGATGTTGGCAAGATCCAACAAATTGCTGAAGCTCCAAGTTTGGCAGCCAAAATGCGTAATATCTATACAAATTGCGGGCGATAGATGAAGCGGTAGCTATAATAGCGGACAATAATTGCTGTGCAATACAGATTAACTGTCAACTGAATGTTGTAAGGATATTTCTTTCTAGACCCATTAGCAGGCCATTGACTAGAAACATTTTATATCCTAAACAAAAATAAAACCTTTAGAGCATGAATCTTGCAGGGCTGGCCAGTGCCCTGCAGGATACATAGCTACTACATGCAACAAAAGACTGAAAACACCTAGCTAAAGAGGTCAGGAAATGCTTTAAATAGCTTAAAAATTGCCCAACAGAAATCATTTCATTTTCGTCGCGACGGCATAAATTCCCGAGGGCCTTACACTACTAGGTCTCCTTACAGGGGCGGACGACTGTATAAATTCCCAGGGGCCTTACACTACTAGGATTCCTTACAGGGGCGGACGACTAAACAAATTCCCAGGGGCCTTACATAAACGATTACATAACCGACAAAAAACTATAATAACAAAAACGAAATAAACTAAATAAAAAAACTAAAAGCAACTAAAAATTACTAGACTAGCTAATAAAAGCGGTAGCAATAATACCTTTGGATTATGAATCCTGCAGGGCTGGCCAATGCCCTGCAGGATACATTGCTACTACACGAAACGAAACACTGAAAAAACCTAGCTAAAGAGTTCAAAAATGCTTTTAATAGCCTAGAATTTGCCAAACAAAAGTCAGTGCATTTCCCTCGCGATGGCAAAAATTCCCGAGGGCCGTACATGGCTGGCACTCCTTACAGGGACGGCTGAATGTACAACAATTAACTAAATAAACTAAAAACAACGAAAAAATAAACTAAAAGCAACTAAAAATGACTAGGCTAGCTAATAAAAGCGGTAGCAACTAGGCTAGCTAATAAAAGCAGTAGCAAATAACAAGACATTACCAGAGCAAAATGTGATTATTGATGGTGTGAGGTGGCCAGCCATTACATACCATTCTTGCTCTATCTGCAAAGGGAAGCAATTAAATGACACACGGGTAGTTCAGCCTATGCCATTTGATGGCCTTTGCAGTGGTAATGATAAAGCAACATGCCAAGATGCGGTGAACACTACCTGAATGGGGTGTTTTCGCCGGAGCAAGCGAAAAGCTTGCTAGGCCATAGCTTAGTTTTCTTCCTGGGGACCCCGATTGTCCTTCCGTCGTCGTAGTTCCGACATAGACGTGAACGACGATAGTCGTTCCGTCGTCGGAACGGAGACCTTACCCCGATTTTTCGTTGTCCGTCCGTCTGTTCGGTTTTTTCTGGAAACTCGCGTTTTTCGGGCCGTCGTTCTCGGGTTTCGGAGCTCCGCGCGCGCTTAAGACATCGCGGCGTAAAAGGCGAGGTCGCGGGTTCGATTCCGGTCGTCACCGGATGGTTCTCGCTGAGCGATCGCGGCGCGACTCGATGCATCTCCGGGTGCGCGGTTCGCTATACATACTTGTAATATTGTAGTCGGACCGGATTGATATATACCCATACATATTTGATAGCCATATATTCGAACCTTCCGGCGTTGGATGACGCGGTCATCCAACGCCGGTGCGCGTCCCGTCCAACGTTGTTTGCGTAAAATGTGTGGCTTTTTGAAAGGCGTACGGCCTTCTTTGCGTGCGTCGGCTCGCCCCAGGTATCATATGCATCGTGGTCGCGGATATATATATATATCCGTTCGACTTCTTTCTCTTAACGTGCAGTCGCCGGCTTTTCCTGGACTTGGGCTCTTTACAGTTGTCGGATCGTTCCTCGTCGGTTCGTCCCCCCGTTGGCCCGGCCGTCGGTTCGTTTAGAGACGGCTCCCATCAGTTATGACGGACCGAATAAATGATTCGCCTCGGCGGGCTGAGGCTCGCGGTCGCGAGCGCCTGGGTACACTGTACCTCCATTTGAGAGGTACGAGTGCGTCGAGCGTGCAGCTCAGCGCGGATGCAATACAGATGCGGGAAGCTCGTCTCGATCCGGAGCGCAGGGCTGCGGAGCAGGGGCGTGACGTCGCTGACGGGCAGAGGTCCGCGCTTGCCACTTCGCTCTGTGCGGCGCCGCAGTCCGAGGTGCGTAGTCGGGAGCGTCTGGGTACACTGGCCGGCGGTTTCCATTTCAGAGGTTTCAGAGGGACGAGTGCGTCGTGCGTGCAGCTCAGCGCGGATGCAGCACGGATGCGGGATGCTCGTCTCGATCCGGAGCGCGCGGCTGCGGAGCAGGAGCGTGACGCTGCTGCGCGAGCGGTTGCGCGTCAAGATCCGGAGCGCAGGGCTGCGGAACAGCGGCGTAACACCGCTGCACGAGCGGCTGCCCGTCGAGATCCGGAGTGCAGGGCTGCGGAACAGCGGCGTAACACCGCTGCACGAGCGGCTGCCCGTCGAGACCCGGAGTGCAGGGCTGCAGAGGCTGCGCACGCGCAGGCCCGTGCTCAGCTGCGTGGGATACAGCTTCCGCGAACTAGCTTGCTTGAGCGTTTGCGGGACCTGATGCGGTTTCCCTGCTTGCACGAGGGCCGGCACCCTGCGCCGCCTGATTTTCTTGGGGTGATTCCGGAAGGGCGCGTGCAGGATTTGCCTGGTGGTCAACTTCCGGTGGAGCGGCAGGTACCATATGAGAAACACCTGCAGCTTGCTTCCAGCATGGCCGCCGCACTGCGTCGGCGCATGCCTTCCCGGGTGTGTGCCGTCTGCTCGGAGCAGTGTTCGGAGGACCAATCCGCGCTTCGTGCTTGGGTGGACATCCCCAACGTGGACATCTTACGCGCTGACATCATGTGCACAGGCGCCGTGCCGCGTCATGCGCGTACTCTGGCTTGGCGGCGCATGCCCTGCACCGCCCAAGGTGTTGCACCACCGGCACCGGATCCGGTTTTACCGGTGCGGTATCGTATCGGCAGATCGGAGCGCGGCAGTACTGCGGGTGCCAGCGCTGACGCCGATCCCACGGCATTCGTGGATGAAGATGCGGCGGCGGCTGACAGTGATGGTGGTGTCGATGGGGCTGACGAGTCGGATTCATCGACGGGTGCTGCAGAGGGCACGGCCCCATCGGAGTTGCGGCCATATCCACCACGGGTGCAGCCGCGACCTTGCTTCGACGATCCGCGGAGTGTGGAGGTGCCGTTCTGCATGCGCCTTGATGCGGATTTGCCGAACCGGACCGTGTTCTGCGGCGATGGTGGCTCCGAGCGATTCGTTATCTGCGCCTCTTGCGAGAAGGCACTGGCGGGTGAGGATCTTTTCCGGCTCGTTTTTCCCCATTCGAGTTTGCTTAACCGATGTCCGCCTGTCGCCGCTCTCGTTGCAGTACGCCGAGTGCCTGAAGCGGCTCTGGCGCGTCTCGATCCGGGCGACGTGCCGTCTGTCAATCACCTGGGCGACCCGCTGCCTACACCGACGTTTGTGGAAAGTCAACTCTTGGGGCGGGGCCGTCTGATGCAGCAGCTGCTGATTGTGCATCTCACGGGCCGTCCCCCCCAGGTCTTCCCGTGTGCCGTTCAGTCGCATGGTATCGCGGTCGTCAACCCCGATCCCAACATGCTACGCGGTCAGCTGCCTGCGCGCATTGCGGATTTGGCAGGTGCGTTCACGGTGGTGTGCGTGGATCAGGTCCGAGACCGGGGATCGCCTTCAACACCCCAGTGCACCGCAGCCTGTCGACCCACTCGATGTTCGGCATCTCTGCGAGCCAAAGCAGCTCGCGTGGCGCCAACCTTCCCAAGCGCGGTGCCCACGCCAGCCTTCAGGTACGATCCACTTGCCGGAGCACGTACGACAACCATCCCACGAATCCACACCTCCACGCGCTCCCCCCCACCCTTCGTAGGTCAAACGCAACGTCGGTGATGGCGCTGTCTTCATCGACGAAATCGGCATGCAGAGCCATGAGCACCTCGGCGCCATCAGCTACTCCTGTACGGCCAGCGTACCGCCCCCGTCACATCTTGGACCCACCCACTCGAGCACCCGTGTCCTGTCCGGCCGCGCCGCTGCCGGAATCGGCGACCTGCTACAGCATCCTCAACCGGGCGGTTCGCCACCATACCGCTTCGCGGCCGACGTCGAGCGGAACCCCAACTTCACTCCGTCGGCACCGAACACCCGGCGCCGGCCAGCCTCGGCTGACGAAGACGAAGGTCGCCGTGCGGATGGCAGCAACACCAGCAGCAGTGACGAGCACAACAACGACCGCGACACTGCCGCGACCATGCGTCGCCCTCGCCGACCCGTACCACAGACGCACGCCCGCCTGCACGATGGCTTCCAGCTGTACCGGCAGCTCGGCAACGTCGTGTTCATGCTGCAAAAACAACAACGACAAGACAACAGCCCGTCCGGTCAGCAGCTCACGCAGTTCGCGACCATGTTCGGCGGCGGCGAACCCACTGAAGCGCGCATGGCGGCACTGATAGACGCGCTCAACCAACGCGTCATCACCGACCTATCGGACCTCACGGACCTCGAGCCCCGCGTGGTGTTGCAACGCAACGAACCCAGGCACGTCCTCAACACACGACTGCTCATGCTCCAGGCGCGTCGCAAGGGTGCACGGTTGGTCAGCTGGAACGCGGACCACGTCCCGGTCCGCCAACACGGCACAGCCCAGCAGCCGCTACTCTCGCACGTCGAGAAGGCTGTCGCGATGCGAGTCAAAGACGCCGCCTTCGACCACACAACCGCCGACACTTGGTACTACGAAGGAGCACGCTACACGCTACTCGACACCGTTGCCGCCGACGCTGGCGCCTGCCACAACAATGAAGTCGAGGCGTGCGGCCTGCTCACCGACAGCCGCGAACCGCCCGACGACGGCCACGGCCCGTACTGGCGCCTTCACTACCTACCCGCAGCCGTCATGGTCCGTCCAATTAAAGGACACGCGCCCAATACGGTGCTAGCGGACTTGGCGGACTTCGCATCCAAAGGTGGTACCTTCACCGTCGTACCACGCCCCTCACCAGCAGCCAATATCACCGTACCTGCTGTCAACACCGGCACCGCCACCAAGAACGTGCGTCGCATCAACGTGCCGCTGGGTGACTACTACGCCGTGACCGACTATTTCGTACAGGGTCGCAGTTTCAAGGAAGAATGCTGGGTTGCGGACCTCTCCGTCCCACCTGGCGGCTTGAAGCGCGCAACCGTGTATGTACTACTGACACGGTACAAGACACTCAACCACATCCGCCTCTTGCGCCCGCTCTCTACGACACCCGACGAGCGAAAACGAGTTGTCCAGCAGTTTCTGGCAGCAACAAAGCTCGACCCCGACCTGGCGGCCGAACTGCGCCTCCTTGACCGCCGCGCGACCGCAACCCGCAACCGCTATGCACCCGAATACGAGCACGCCCGGCACCTGGAGGAGCGTTGGACTACCGCAGCCACCACCACGTGACACGGCGACGATGGTGAGGGGTCTGCAACGGAGGCGACGGTGGCGAAAAACAGGGCGGCGGATGAAGATGAGGATGCGGGTGTGGATGAGAACGCTGTGGCAGGTTGCCGATTCCGAGTGCTAGGTGGGCCCGAGATGTGGCGGACGCGGTACGTTGATCGTACGTTGCTCGTCCCGGAGTGGCTGGTGACGCCGAGGTGCTCATGGCTCTGCATGCCGATTTCGTCGCGAAAATAGACTAGAGGGAGTAGACAGAACACCACCGTGTTACCGTATCGTCACCGACGTTGCGTCCGACCTACGACGGATGTGGGGGAACGTGTGAAGAAGGAGGGTGCGTAGGATGCTGCGATGGGAGGTGTAAATATGTGCCGGACGTTAGCATTGCAATACATCTGCCGCATGCGGGCAACACGAGTCGCGCAAGTGTTGAGAGACGCAGGGACGACGTAGTCTGTGGGGCAAAGGTTGAGCACAAGAGACGGCCGTGGTCGAGTGTGTTGTAGCGGTCCAGCACAGCTGCGTTATCCGACGTACAACGCGGCAACCGACAAAGCGGACGCCGAGGACAAGTACCCGGCCGACGGCAGCGCCCTCCTGGTCGTCCCGCACGGTAAGCTGTTCCGCGGCGGACCCTTCCGCAAGTTCAACGCCTGGGTCGCGTGCGGCAACCCCGACGCCCCCGACCTCGGCTGCGTGGAGCTGGCGGTCAAGCAATCCGCGCCCGACGACTTCGTTGCCCAGCTACAAGCGGCGGCTGACGACAACACGCCGCTATACATCTACGCCGCCAAAATCAGCGCGCCGTCCAATACTCAGTACAACAACAGCATCTTCCTCAACGGAGCGCTAGTCGCGGCAGCAGCTGCCCCGGGCAAGCGCCCTCCCAAGCGGGTGCAGACCTTCCGAGCAGCTACCCAGCAGACCACTGCGGCCACCGACAGCCGCGCCGACACGAACGACATGATGGTTGCGTGGGAGCAACGCGACCGGGCCGCCGTTGTCCTACCGTCGGATGGAGCACACGCCGCCGCCAGCCTCTCCCCGAATCCCAGCTCCGTCACGACGGTCGGCTCCCGGCCCGTGATACCGCTCGTCCTCAGCGTCGGCAATAGCAAGTATCCAGTCTGCACGGACAGCCCCGGCGTCCTCCAACAGCTGCCCAACTACGCGGACTTCTTCGCCGACGCGAGCTTCGCGGACGACAACGACCGGGTCGCGTACACCGCCTACGACTCCTTCGCCATCACCGGCACCGTCACCACCAGCACGGAGGGCCGGACCACTTTCGTCACGGCCCTCCAGCAGTAAGTCACTCCGGTTGCCCCAAACACAACGTGCATGGAGCGTGCATGGAGTTGCCGCCACTGGATGGCGTTAAATGCCAGCGTCAAACGGCCACCTCGCTGTATGACGACACACTTGCACGGCCGAGTGCGATCCGCGCGCTCGTGGGTTCGACTCCCACGCTGGTGAACTGCATCTCTGCATCCCTCTGCATTCTTGTATTACCCCTTCCATTCGGCACGCGTGCCCTCGCCTCCGCCGCGGGGACGGGGAACTACGGCCCCCCTCGCGGGCCCACAGCCCGCGTCTAGTCACGCTTGCGGTTACTGTCCATAATGGAAACTTATGTCAACGGTCAGTGAAATGGTATGACAGCCTGTTTGTACATGTGAGGTCGCCGGTTCGAATCTTGCCATTTCCGACTTTTTCATTATTTTTTTTTGTTAATTGAAATGTGCCTTAGAGCCTGAAATAGTTTTAATTCGACATGGCATCCATTGGTGTCAGCCTGTCAGGTTTATGTATGAGCGGCCATGCATTGCATGTTTGTCTCTCCCACAACACAGCCAAATTCTGCCTCTCCCACAACTCAGCCATATTTGCAAGCAAGACAGAATATCTGGCACGAGCAATTAGACAGACGACGTAAAATGCATGTGTGAAATTTGGGCTCTTGTCAAAATCGGTTCACTCTGCTGTCGTATTATCCATTTGGATAGTACGACGGGAAGAGCGGTCGCGAAAGTTGACGGAATTTCATAAAAACTTTGAGTCGTTTTCTATCCATAATTAGGCATATTGTAATGTATATTGTATGTTTTAAATGAGCGGCCATGTATTGCTTGTTTGTTGCTCGCACAACACAGCCAAATATGCAAGCCAGTCAGGATTTCTGGGCACGAGCAATAACACAGACGATGTGAAATGCGTGTGCAAATTATCGCCTGCTTGTCAAAATTGGTTCATTCTGCTGTCGTATTATCCATTTGGATAGTACGACGGGAAGAGCGGTCGCGATGGGTGACGGAATTTCGTGAAAATTTCGAGTCATTTTAGCATCCATTATTAGCCAATTTTAAATGTATCTTTTGTGCTTTGTTGTTTTATATGAGCGGCCATGTTGTTCGCAAAACACAGCCAAATATGCAAGCCAGACAGGATTTCTGGGCACGAGCAATAACACAGACGATGTGAAATGCGTGTGCAAATTATCGCCTGCTTGTCAAAATCGGTTCATTCTGCTGTCGTATTATCCATTTGGATAGTCCGACGGGAAGAGCGGTCGCGATGGGTGACAGAATTTCGTGAAAATTTTGAGTCGTTTTAGCATCCATTATTAGCCAATTTTAAACGTATCTTTTGTGCTTTGTTGTTTTATATAAGCGGCCATGCATTGCTTGTTTGTTGCTCGCACAACACAGCCAAATGTGCAAGCCAGACAGGATTTCTGGGCACAAGCAATAACACAGACGATGTAAATGTGTTTGCACAAATTTCGTCTCTTTGTCAAAATCGGTTCAATCTGCTGTCGTATTATCCATTTGGATAGTACGACAGGAAGAGTGCTCGCGACAGGTGACGGAATTTCGTTAAAATTTTGAGTCGTTTTAGCATCCATTATTAGCCAAATTGAAATGTATCTTTTGTGCTTTGTTGTTTTATATGAGCGGCCGTGTTTGTCTCTCCCACAACACAGCCAAATTTGCAAGAAGGACAGGATTTCTGGGCAAGAACAACAAGACAGACAAAATAAAAAATGAGCGTGCAAATTTTTGCCTGTTTGTCAGAATCGGTTCAATCTGCTGTCGTATTATCCATTTGGATACTACGACGGGAAGAGCGGTCGCGAAAGGTGACGGAATTTTGTGAAAATTTCATGTCATTTGCCATATATAATGTGCGTACACGAGTGTAGTATCTAACCCACAACATCATCCTAGAACCTACAACACATCCAATCTTCCATTGGGGCCACTCACGTTTAAGTGGACCGAATTGGAGAACGGATGAAGACCATATACGCACTCATCGATTCGCTCCCGTCCGGCCATTCGCGTTTAAATGGGTTTCCGGGAGGAATGTCTGAGGACACCGACGATGGGCCGGGACGGTCGACAAGATAATCAAGAGAATGTTGTGCACGTGTATCCAGAAAATAAGATTTGGTTCTGATTATTGTTAGATAGCTCGCCCTGCATAGACTCCAGTCTATTTCTTATAGTATGATTGCTCATTTTTTGTGTTAAGCCGTTCAGTTCACCTCATAATAGTTTTGCCGTAGTCAGTTGCAGAGACAAGGCATTTTCCCCAGTCGTTTTACTTACAGAGCTAACCGATGGGTTACCCCTCCAAAAGGATACCCGCCCACCCCAATAGCACCGCTACCCATGGGTTACCCACCCAGTACCCACCCATTACCCTCCCAACCAATGCCATAGGGACGGTGACGGAATTTTGTGAAAATTTCATGTCATTTGCCATATATAATGTGCGTACACGAGTGTAGTATCTAACCCACAACATCATCCTAGAACCTACAACACATCCAATCTTCCATTGGGGCCACTCGCGTTTAAGTGGACCGAATTGGAGAACGGATGAAGACCATATACGCACTCATCGATTCACTCCTGTCCGGCCATTCGCGTTTAAATGGGTTTCCAGGAGGAATGTCTGAGGACACCGACGATGGGCCGGGACGGTCGACAAGATAAAGTATAAAATCGTTAACTGTATCTCCTACCTGAAGATGTTGCTGTGCCTTGGGGCTGATGAAGGGAAGGAATATGCCACAGATGACCACAGGCATAAAACCCCTTGACATTAGGTCTGCCTGGGGAAGACAGTGATCATGGCAGAAAGGAGGGGGCTTACTCGCATGCTAGGTCTGAACAGCTGGCTGTGACTGATGGTGGGTCTAGGATTTATGTGGTGTGTCCATATGGGTGTACTGATCTGTGTGTGCCAGCTGGTCTGTGCCATAAACATGCGTATAGGAGAACAGAAGACTGCTGCAAGTATCAGTGCCCAATAAAATGTGATTGGCATAACACCCCAAACTAAAGTTCCCAGTGTAACTTACCTGTACTGCAGATCCACCACCTCAGTCCTGCCCAGAGCTGATGAATAAGGGAAGGAATATGCCACAGATGACCACAGGCATAAAACCTCTTGACATTAGGTCTGCCTGGGGGAGACAGTGATCATGGCAGAAAGGAAGGGGCCTACTCACAGGCTAGGCCTGAACAGCTGGCTGTGACTGATGGTGGGTCTATGTGGTGGGTCCCTATGGCTGTACTGATCTGTGTGTGCCAGCTGGTCTGTGCCATAAACATGCCAATAGGACAACAGAAGACTGCTGCAAGTATCAGTACCCAATAAAATATGATTGGCATAACACCCCAAAGTAAAGTTCCCAGTGTAACTAACCTGTACTGCCGATCCACCACCTCAGTCCCTGAAGATCTTGCTGTGCCTTGGGGTGTCCAGAGCCGATGTCTCTTGCACAATACATAGTGTAAAGGTGACATGCATGCAGTGCATAATGGTGAGGAATATAACTATATAGCAAGGCTAAATCATATATAATGTGCGCACACGAGTATAGTATCTAACCCACAACATCATCCTAGAACCTACAACACATCCAATCTTCCATTGGGGCCACTCGCGTTTAAGTGGACCGAATTAGAGAACGGATGAAGACCATATACGCACTCATCGATTCACTCCCGTCCGGCCATTCGCGTTTAAATGGGTTTCGGGGAGGAATGTCTGAGGACACCGACACCAGGCCGGGACGGTCGACAAGGAAAAATATTAAACTCGTTAACTTACCTGTATCTGCTTACCTGAAGATATTGCACTGCCTTGGCGTGGTGTCCAGAGCTGATGAGACAAGAGACTAGAGAGTCAGTTTGAGACGAGAGTCAGTTTGCTGCGTGGCGGAGAATAGGAGCGGGAGCTTGCATGGATGTCGTGCCATCACTAGCATGCATAAAACACACGAGACATACATGTGATGAACGAAGTCGTGATGGCAGTAGTACAGCACGACATCAGGAACAAACGACTGCAGCACGACAGGATGGCCGCACACTGAGACAGCGGCAAGACGTCAGCAAAGCAAGGCAACAACATGGCAAGGCGACGGTTTGCCCCCGTCACCCCTCCCCCATGCCCCCGTCAGTCATCCTCTCCCCTCCTCAGCCCTCCTGCCTTAAGGATGCACCATATCCCCCCACCTCCGCCACCCCTTCCCCCGCCTCCGCCACCCCTTCCCCACCGTTGATTGCCCCTTCCCCCTTGCTTCCGTCAGCCCTCCCCCCTTGCCTCCGTCACCCCTTCATCCCACTGTGGCCCTACGCCAGCCTCCACAACTTACCCTTGGTGTCGTCGCTTCAACTTCGTAGCCAGTGTCCATGCAGACTCCTACATGTAGCTGGTGAGCCACGGCTCAGGACCTGTGGCAGCAGACTAGACACGCAAGCAAGGCAGCAGACGTTAGGTGCAGTACAGACATGGTAAGAACACACAAGGATCAGCAATAAACAGGCACATTCCTAGCAGAAAAGGAGCGGGCGCTTGCACGGATGTCGTGCCATCACTAACATGTGGAAAACACACGAGACATACATGTAATGAACGAAGTCGTGATGGTGGCAGTACAGCACGACATCAGGAACGGATGCACCATATCCCCCTGCCTCCACCGCCCTTCCCCCTGCTTCGGCCGCCCCTTCCCCCCCACTCCATCGCCCCTCCCCCCGCCTCCACCGCCCCTTTTGCACCCTCCTCTGCCCCTCCCCCTGCCTCCGCCGCCCCTTCCCCCGCCTCTGCCTCCACAGCCCCTTCTCCACCCTCCACCCTTCTGTCGGCCCCCCCTTCCGTCGCACCTGCCACGACTGTGGCACAGAACGACGGCGGCACAACATGTGATGGTGGCACAGCGGGATGGCGGCAACAAATAATGGTGGCACTGCGTGCGTGAAGACTGCTGCACTGCCCCTCCTAACGTCCGTCCGCACCAGTATGCCACTACCAACCCTTCGTCTTTTGCACGCACACACACACACCATTTAATGCGGTACCTCCCTACCTACGTCGCACCACCCGTCCCCACCTCCAACAACCACCACCAACCCGCACCTCCCTGCACAAACCAGCCCCAAAGAAACACCCACCTGCGCAATGGCGCCTTAATTGCAGTCCTGGGCAAGCCCCCAGTCGACAGAAACTCGCTGCTGCCAGGAAAGTCATGAGCTGATTAGCGCACCTGGGAGTAGGAACACGTACGAAGACATGAGCCATGACAACAAGAACCAAACAGAATGTCTATTTCGCGCAATACATGATCTGCAACATGAAGATCCCAGCAAGATCAACCCATTTTCACTGCCCGATTTTATCCCGCCGCCGATCACCAGTAATCGCCGCTGATCGCGCTGATCACCGCGCCAATCACCACCGCCTATCCTTCTCCCTCTCCGTCGCCACTCGCAACATCCTGTCATGACTTACTATTGTGATTACATCGCAATTATTGCTTCTCGCCGTGCCAGGTAGAGGAGCACCGACTTGTCCGCCTGCATCGTTGCTTGTAGGAACGCATCCTGTGCGGATAAAGACCGTGGATTTCTTAATAAAAGAGGAAATATAGCTACAAAACAAAATCTTTCGCGCCTTGCTATTGGAAAGTGATCCTACGATGCGAAAATGGACTAGCTCTACACAACAGAGATCGGAATAAAGTAATGAGCTAAACTTCTAAGTAAATTAACTTAAAAAAACTAGGTAAGTGCTATAGGTGTTACATCGCATGGCGTGATGTGCTGTGGTACACGCCTGCTCGGTTCATACGGCAGTTTAACAGAATTCGAAAGTTTAACTAACCTCCTGTATTTACTACTGTTTTGTAACGGGTTGTTGTGATATATTACTATATTATTATATGATTATATTAATATATTACTATTACTGTAAACAAAAGTATTAGCACGAAAGTTCGCCCCACAATGGAGCCAAGTTTGTGTCCGCTGAGCTGGTGCTCTCATAGGATACAGGGGCGCGAGGTTATTCATTGCATGGTTTCGGATTTAGGTACTGGAGGATAACTTCGTTTGCAGTCGTGCGTTTTCCTGGGCGGGATGTCCTCGTGGCTACGTCGCCACTGAAACATTTTGCGATTTGTATGGCATGCTGCGGTTGGTTCATTTCCAGTATCACGGCGCGGAGCCGCTTACGAATAAAATGATACCGTGCTCAGGGGGTGTCGCGGATACCATTCGTCAGCAAAGCAGTGAGAGCTGCATTGCCATGGGACCCATCGTGTGTCTACAGGTGCTCACAAGTATCGAGCCGGCTGCGTCCCACATCGTGTTGCCGGTTGCTTGCGCCAGCACTGTGCACACGCCTGCGGAGAGATCCGGCCGCGCGGTAAGGTCTAGAGTTCAGGTCTGACGGCAAGGGTGAACGTGGCCTATGCTAAACGTGGCACGTAGGAGTGAAAGGTGTGAGCCAGGAGGCATGACGAATCGAGCACGCGGCAGGAAGGCAGGCAGGCTTTAGGATTCTGTGGACAGTGGAGGTGACTGGGGCCTTGTCGTGTTCGATAAGTTCCCGTGCCAGAAACCGTGGCATTGCTTATTGAGAACACACTCTAGGGGTTGACGAACAGTTGTGATCAGGAAACCAGGTCTGATGGTTGCAAGATCCCATTGGCATGCCATAAACCGTCACTTCCCATTCCTCCATCCCTCGCACCCTTTCCCTCACTCACCCGCAATGATCAATCCGAGCACCGCCCCTCCGTCCTCCATCATGACGGCCACCGTGGTGGGGTCCATGCCGCTGCAGATGTACTGCAACAGCCCCATGCGGCGGGCCGTGGCGGCCCCCACCACCACCCAGCTGGCCACCCACAACGAGTAGCCCTCGAGCAGTCCCGAAAGCAATAGCACTGTTCAGTCAGCAGAGGTGAGAATGGCAGCGGATGCGGATGCGGGAATGATATTGGGATGCACGCACGGAATTATGAAGGCTAAGGAACGAGGGGCGAGGTGAAAGGTTTCAGGCAGGCCAATACTTCGTTACTATGCTGGTAGGAAGGGTGGGTTGGGAAAGGCAAGTAAATGGGACCTATAACCCACAGGCCGCACCCGCTGCCTCCCTCAATATCCCGCGTGCCTATGACTCAAGGCACCGCCTAGTAGTGCTGGCACCGGGGGTGGCGCCACTGCCGTCTCCAAGCGTGTCGCCTCTGTCGCCACCGCCAGTGCCGCTAGCGTGCAGGGCAGCGGCGGCGCAGCGGATGTTGTTGATTTGCGGGCTGCTGAGCTGAGCAGCCCTGTGATGGTGGAGGTGCTGGCAGCGGTTCGGAAGCAGGCGGGGCATGACGGCTGGGTGGGGCTTCAGTGTTACCTCATACACGTATCCACGCTGCATGGTAGGGAGGTGGTGCTGGGGGGCAATGGTCCATGCCTTGATCGGCCGCCAAGCAATCCGATAAGGCTGCATTGCTGCGGTACAGCAATTAGCTGTAATCCGAACCTTTGTGTTACACAGCTACACCTCAGCAGCTGCGGCAGGCCCTATGCACTTCTATATATACCTATCCCGTTTCGCACCTGTGTTCCCTCCCCCTTCTCCCTTCACGGGGGCCACGTTACTTGTGACACAAAGCACCACATTGATTATACCACCGGCGTGGATCTTAGCCACCTGGAAGTTATCCGGCCGCAATTTATGCAAGATGTCGCCGTGCCACGTTGCATGCGCAATACACCCCCTACCTAACCACCACCACTGCCGCCGCGGGCGCAGCCTGCCTATCACACGCGCCACCCTGCGATTCCCACCCCGCAGCCCGTGGTCTGTGCTTATTTGCCATGCTGTCTGCGGGAAATCTGTTTGGTGATGGTGGCATCGCGTTATGCAGCCAGCATTAGGTAGCAGATCAGCAAGCAAGTTAACTACTGCGTTACCAATGGCAGGGCCCAGTGATCGAGCCCGTTGTCTTCATATCTACATACATTTACCGTATGAGGCCATTCTCCATTTCTCCGCTGTGTTGGGAGTCCAGGTGCGGCTGATGGCTGCTGAGCAGGTGTTGTCAGTTGCACAAGCAGTGGCGCTCTCTCTCTGCAGCCATGTCGATGATCGGCTTGCTGAGAATCTGAAGGTCTGTTGGATAAAAAGGGTTAAAACCCTAGCGAGATACAGGGATGTACGGAATGTACGGATGGCATATCAAAGCCTGATTGGGGGCTGCGTGGGTATTATGAGCGAGGGATGCACGTACTTGAAGATAGGCGACTGGAACAAAGTTCGTATGATAGTCTTATGGGCCTTACGTGTGGGCACACCCCCATACACACCACGCACGTGTCCTCTTGCAATTATTTAATACTTCGCAGTGCCTCCCGGTAGGTATAAATGTGTCGTAGGTGTAATAGAAGATTTGATACGGAGTCAACGATGGTTGGTTTGAGGAAGCAAGTAACCCGCTGTCGACCCCCACCTGCCTCCCCGCCATGATCCCCCTGTCAGCACAAGAGTCCTCCGCCTCTACCCCTATGTCCCCCTCTCCCTCATCCCATCGAGGATCTACCCAGATAGCGCCCACACCTGCTTTCATCCCCCCCCCAAATACGGCCATTGCCCTCCTCCTCAACACTTGCATGCATGTGTTTAACATTATTGTGGCCTCCTCAAATAAAGGTCACATGTCAGAGGGCGGGCAGGAGTCGAACCTGCTGCCCCAAGAGGGGTATTTCCACACCGCCTCACTGGTGTAAAATCCCAAGACTTAAATTGCCTGTACATGTCGATCCACACACAAACACTCGTGTAGCCTCTTGCCTAATATTGCCATGGCTACAAAAGTGCTATCAGAAAAAAGCAGGATGGTGTTAGTGTTGTGCAATTTACCATCGCATTACTTATAACAGTCCTAGCGAACCTGATCCAGCATTACCAAGTGGGGAGCATCAGATTGAGATCACAATGACTGCAAAGGAGGGAACAAACATGGCTAAGTGGAAGTCCTGCCTTTCCCCAGCTGGGGGCCCGAGGAAGGGGGAAATAGAAGAGGGTTCGACTCAGTGACTGCAGCGATGGACGAATCCGACTCAAAAGCGGAAGCTTGAGCTGACCCACTGAGCCTGAGCGAGCAGTCTACACACCGAATGTAGGAATATCAAATGATCATGCAATCTATTATTTACCTTAAGGATAGACGTGCGGAAACACTCTGCAACAAAGAAAGCTGAGCTGCTGGCTTCGTAGGCTTCAAAGCACCACGAAATCAGCAACCTACAAATTAGGATACACAGAGTAATTACTGTGACCGTGCTGAATGATGCGTAAGTTTAAGAGTCTGGGTGACTTCCTTTTTGCAGACGGTCCGACTAATCAGGTGGGACCTGCGTGGTGCAGGCTTTATCGTGGCTGCAGTACCAGACGAGGACTTCATTTAGGAAGCATGCATGGAACGTCTTCGTCCCACTTGCATCTGCCCATCCCTCGACCTTTTCCGTACATATACCTGATGGCCCAGTACCTCGTGGTTATGCTGGGAAAATGTTTGCACGGGGTCAATGCTCTTATTACGAATACACTCATGTTATGCTGTTGACTTTATTCATGTGTCATTGGCTTCCCCTGGATGGGACCTACACGAACCTATACGTAAGTTATATCAATGTGCTCCCCGCAGGTCGTACCAGCAGACTGCTGCCACCCGCTTGTAGGTCTCATGGATCCTCCCAAGGATTTGTGTGTCGGGTGTGATTTGTGTGTCAGGTGACCCTAAGTCAACCCGCAGACAATCTGTGTGAACGTGTCGCCCCCACCCTTTCCTTATCCGTCCAGTACGATTGCATGTGCCATGCTGTATATTTGGCTCTGGTGTTTGTTAGATGGTCGGCAGCAGATATGTGGATTTTCGTTGCATACATACACATTCGATGCTATCAAGGCATGGCGGCAATGAAGGGCTCCTGTAGTAGTCATAGACGTACAACACACACTATCTTAATATAAGGTGCAAGAAGCACCCTCATCAACATCACGTTAGGCCTTTGCCGCAATCAACTACTACATTTGATAGCAAGACTGGATGTCACTGATGGACCCTAAGGTCCTCAATTCGTTCCCGGCAAGTCACAACTGTCGTGAACGAAGTGGTAATGTGACATGATCTCATCATGACCTGCAGCAGTAGGAATTATAGTTGGTATTAAGAATGGGGTCTGGTGCTTGAAAAACCTGAGAGTGCTATGATGCATGATAAGGTGAGGCTTGGGTGGACACAAAACCCCCATGGTCAGGGTTGAAGATGGCAAGCACTTGTGACAGGGAACTTGGTGCCCGAGATGTGCCTTCCAGAAGGGGGAGATTGTAGTAGTCATAGATGTACGGATACACACTATCACAATGTAAGGTGCAAGAAGCACCCTGTCAACATCTTCAGAGGCCTTTGCGGCAATCAACTACTACAGCTCCTGGCCAGCACATAAGCAATGCCGCCCTGCCTTATTGCACCCTGGGGTGGAAGTACCTACATTTATAAAGCAATAAGCAGACCTATACACACCCAGCAGCCAATCGGCCATGGTTACAGGGATAGATATTTTGAAAATGTGATTGGTATAACACCCCAAATCATACAGCTGCAGAAGGCCACAGGCATGGAAATCCTTTAAATTAGGTCTGTCTGAGGGAGTAAATGATTATTGCACAAAGGAGGTGGCTAATTCGTAAGGTCTGAACAGCTGGCTGTTGACTGATGGTGGGTCCATATGGGTGTACTGACCTGTGTGTGCCAGCTGTTCTGTGCCACAAATATGCCAATAGGAGAACAGAAGACTACTGCAAGATTCAGTACCTGTAGTTGCCGTACACACTCTAGCACAATATACATGTGCAGATACACGCCATCAGCATCTCGAGAGGCCTTTGCGGCTCTCAACTACTACAGTACCTAAATAAACGTGATTGGGATAACACCCCAAAATAAAGTTCCCCTTGTAACTGACCTGTATCTGCAGATCCACCACCTCAGTCCCTGGAGATATTGCAGTGCCTTGGGGTGTCCAGAGCTCAAGGATAGAATTGATAGACCACATGCATGGAAAGTATACCTAAGTAAACCTGGCAAAGGACCTTCCTCACAAGGTCTGAATATGGACTGATGGTGGGTCTATAAGGGTGTTTAAATGTGTGTGTTTCAGTCTGTGCCTAAACATCTTTAAATGAGTGAACTGGACGTGACTGTGTGTCTGTGCCTGCCAGTAGCACATCTACATATTAAAGGCAATGAATTGCGACGGCGCCTTTGCGAGGAAATGCTCGCAACCTTGTATTGCTGTGCACCATAACTCCAGCAGAGTTGATAGATAGCCTAGCACGTGCTCCATATGTATGTGCCACCCCCATTCAAATGGGGGTAAGCTTATATAATTGTTAAATTATACTTAGCTGTCAGGATATAGACTTCTACTGCGGTAGCTATGAATGCGGACTGTGTGGGTTCAAATCCCGCTCCCTGCACGGACTAAATTTTCCTTTTGGGCGGTCAGGCAACGCGTGCGACGACACGCGACGATGCGCGACAACGCGCGCGGGAAAACGCGCGCGGTTCAGTGCACGAGTACCACTACTGTGCGAGTACCAAACCGAACGAATCATTTCCTATATAACTAAATCTTTATTATGCTTAAAACGTTGGCCATGATGCTTACCTTTAGCAAGATTGCTTGGCGGCGGTGGCTTGGTAATCATCTTCCAGTAAGGTCCAGCAATAGTTCAGCTTCAATATGTACTAGCCAAAAAAGTAGCTGACTTTACAATTTGCAGGCTACAATAGCAGATTAATGCTGTACGACTAAGATTAACTGTCAACGAGCATTGTGAGGATAATTCTTGATTGGCCAGGCTGGAAGCGTTTGCCTAAAATTTTTCATATTCTATACCATTATATATCCTTTAAGCATGAATCCTGCAGGGCTGGCCAGTGCCCTGCAGGAAACATGGTGACTGCATGAAACAAAAGACTGAGCAAACCTAGCTAAAGAGCTCAGAAAATGCTTTTAAAAGCCTAGAAATTGCCTAACAGAAATCAGTGCATTTACCTCGCGATGGTATAAATTCCCGAGGGCCTTACACTACTAGGACTCCTTACAGGGGCGGACGACTGTAAAAATTCCCAGGGGCCTTACACTACTAGGACTCCTTACAGGGGCGGACGACTGAAAAAATTCCCAGGGGCCTTACATAAATATACGACCAAAACTAAAATAACTAAAACGAAATAAACTATATAACTAAACTAAAAACAACTAAAAAATACTAGACTAGCTAATAAAAGCGGTAGCAATAACAAACTAAAAATAACTAAAAAATACTAGACTAGCTAATAAAAGCGGTAGCAAAAAATAACTAAAACGAAATAAACTATATAACTAAACTAAAAACAACTAAAAAATACTAGACTAGCTAATAAAAGCGGTAGCAATAACAAACTAAAAATAACTAAAAAATACTAGACTAGCTAATAAAAGCGGTAGCAATCATAGGATTTCACTTATTAATTTGTCATTCTTAAACAATATAGAAGATGTTAACACAGGCACAATCTATGCAGGTAAAAGGAATCCCGATGCTATAGGTGCGACAACAAAGTTGAGCTCCAAGACCTGGAAATGCTCATTCTAGATCCCATTCGATCTTTCCCTGCCGTGCCCAACCCAGCATCACGATCACCTACCGCGCCACCTGCTACGACCTCATGCATGCCGCGTGCAGCTCATCAACCAAGCAACGTGCGGCTGGCTGGCTGGCTGGATGGCGGGGCTCCCATCTATCTACGCACGGACCTACATGCTGTGCGTGTGACTTTATTTGTCATGCGTGCGTGTACGTGCGTGCCTGCTGACAGACAATCAAATGCTGCTGCTGTGGCTCAGAACCCAGCAGCTGCTGCGTGGCCGCCCACTCACTGATGCGCGCGTGCCATGTGTGCGCATGGGCCTCCTGCCTGCCACCGCCGGGCAACCAACATTGCCATTAAGAAATACAACAGATTACGGCAAATTTGTAAGGATTAAGAAGGTTCAGGCATCGGTAGGGATGATTGTTGACCAGCGTCAGCAGCCGCACTTTTGGCGGCCTGAATGGATTGAAGCAGCAGGAGCCATGGAAATGATGTAAGTATCATACCTACTGCATTACTACGAAGATAATAACAGGAATATGTGTGTCTGCGGACCAAAGATATGTTTGCTGGCTCAATAATGCCATCTTGCTTTGCTACTTCGGAAAAGGATGAAAAAGTGCTTTGATGAATGACATAGATATTAAGCTGTATTTAATAGGAATTTGATTCAATAATGACTGCAAACAGGCCGCCTGCCTCCCTCCCGTGCATCCCTCCCTGTACCTGCCTCCCTCCCTGTGCCTCTCTCCCTCGCAGTGCCTGCCTCCCTCCCTCCCTGTGCCTCTCTCCCTCGCAGTGCCTGCTTCCCTCCCTCCCTGTGCCTCTCTCCCTCGCAGTGCCTGCCTCCCTCCCTCCCTGTGCTTCCCTCCCTCCTGGTGCCTTCTGTGCCTTCCTTCCCTCCTCCCTGTCCCTCCCTTCCTGCCTGTTATTCAGCTACTTCATAGCAATAGGCATCTAAGCCTGGTACAAGGCTTTTGAGTGGCTAAACCTTAGTGTTTTTGTTAGGAAAACGGATTAGAAAACCCTAAAATCCTGCTGGAAAACCATACAAATCCATAAATTTAATACATAAAACTTTCCATAAACCACAGTTTTCCTTCCGTAAAGGTTTTCCATAAACCCGGTGGGCATATTACGGAATCATTTTACGGAAAATTATTTTCCGTAAAATGGGGTCATTTTACGGAAAACATCCACCCCATTTTACGGAAAAATGACCCCCCGATTGTGCCTCGGCTAGGCACTGATAGCCTATCACGTCATCTACGCCTGTCTTGGAATATACGTTGTAACTCCTCGCATCAAAGACTTCCGCTGCCTCGATTGGTACGTTCTGATATAATCGAGCATGATGCACTAAGCCTGGTTCTCCGCAGAATCAATGGGCGATTATGAGGAGTGATACAACAACGCGCAATGGCGTAGTCAGCACCTTTACGCAAGTAAAGAACGTTGCATTATTGCTATGACGGCTTATATAGCAATATCCGCATGCAGGATCACAGTAGTACACTTACTACTTGCCCTACCAAACATGTACCGTGTTAAGTCCGGACTTAGCCAGGCTTAGCCAGGCTTAGCTGTATGGCAGAGAAGCAAGCCCGTCGGACTTAGTGTCTAAGTCCGGACTTAAAGGTGGCCAAACCTTGCCGTTTTGAGGTTTAGCCGGTTTTAACTAAAACCGTTCAGGCTTAGCCACCCAGAAGCCTTACAGGCTTAATTTGACTTATCCAGGCTTAGTAGAGCTTAGCCTTAAACCAGGCTTAGATGCCTAAAACCATGGCAGGGATTAGCCGGGATTAGCTTTGACTTAGCCTGGACTTAGCCTGGGCTAAGCCCAGGCTTAGCCTGGACTTAGCCTAAGGTTGGATTCAGCCAGGGAGGGAGGGGCAGGGAGGGAGGGGCAGGGAGAGAGGGGCAGCAGGGAGGGAGGGGCAGCAGGGAGGGAGGGGCAGCAGGGAGGGAGGGGCAGCAGGGAGGGAGGGGCAGCAGGGAGGGAGGGGCAAGGAGGGAGGGACAGGGAGGGAGGGACAGAGAGGGAGGGGCAGGGAGGGAGGGGCAGGGACGGAGGGGCAGGGAGGGACGGGAGGGGCAGGGAGGGACAGGAGGGGCAGGGAGGGAGGGACAGGGAGGGAGGGGCAGCAGGGAGGGAGGGGCAAGGAGGGAGGGACAGGGAGGGAGGGACAGAGGGGGAGGGGCAGAGGGGGAGGGGCAGGGAGGGAGGGAGGGAGGGGCAGGGAGGGAAGGAGGGACAGGGAGGGAAGGGGGGACAGGGAGGAAAGGAGGAACAGGGAGGGAAGGAGGGACAGGGAGGGAAGGAGAGGCAAGGAGGGAGGGACAAGGAGTTAGGGACAGGGAGGGTCCGTGGGACAGGGAGCAGAAGAAAGCAAGGGAGGCAAAAAGGGAGGGACAGGGAGGCTGGAAATGACAAGAGGCAGGAATGTGCAGGGAGGTGTGGAGTTGTAGATTTTCCTATCTTAATCAGCAAAGCGCATTCAAATTATCTTCATAAAGAGCTTTATTAACTTCCTGTTTCTGATTAGGTATCCCTCATACAGTAAAAAAACGCGAACATGGCATGGGGCAGCAAAGATATTTTAGGTCGGCATACATGCACATTCTAATTGTTATATTCTTAACTATTAGAAACGTTACTTACAGGCATTTTCAGAGCTTTTGCTTGCTGTAATCCACTTGCTTTGACCTCGCTCCAAAAGTGGGCCAGCAGCTGGTCAACAACATTCCCGCCGCCGACAGATGTCTGAAACTTCTTGTTGTTGCTAAGCTTATCATAAATAATGGTTGTAAAAGATATAATAATCAGCAATCCCAGCTCTTGGAGCTTGACTTTATTCCGTCCTTCCAAACAATTTTGTATCTGGATTCCTCATACCAAAAATAGGTGTGACTAAAATAATGTTAGCTATTCTGTTTGCAAATAATAAAATGAATCCGTGAGATCCGCTGTTCATAGCTTGCCTAAAGCAAGAAATTTTCGGAACTGTACAGCTGTACAGCAGCATAGGGCGACCTATGCGCCGTACAGTATTCAAGTTGGTAACTTTATTTTTTAGACATGCTCAATATCTAGGCATCAACAACAATTATTCATCATTACATAGTGTAATGCATTAGGTTTGCTGGATATGCTAAGTCTGGTTAAGTCTGGTTAAGCCTGGCTAAGCCTATTATAAGTGCTAAGCCCAGACTTAGTGGCTAAGTCTCCATTAAGCCTGGCTAAGTACATATAAGCCTCTTAAGTCTGAGCTGAGACAGTAAGTCCGGCTTAGACAGGCTTACACAGGCTTAGACTAAGTCCATTTTGGACTTATCCTGGTACACGTTTGGTAGGGTTGCAGATCTCCTGTACCGCGAACTGCCACTGCGAGTTTATCTGCTATACTCATTGATGGCCTAAGAGAGCACAACCCGGCAATAACAATTATTGACATTGAGTTGAGCTAACCGCGTTCTGGTTAAGCTTGCGCCTTTTATATTGCCTCCGGTCGTATTTCTTGGATAAGCCCGAGCACCGATTTGCATCGGTTAGATGATGATTGCCTCGGCTAGGCACTGATAGCCTATCACATCATCTGCGCCTGTCTTGGATTATACATTGTAATTCCTTGCATGGAAAGACTTCCGCTGCCTCAATTGATACGTTCTGATATAATCGAGCATGATGCACTAAGCTTGGTTCTCCGCAGAATCAATGTGCGAATGGCAGGAGGGATACAACAACCTGTGACCATTCCGACGACTGTGGGGTCAACCCCAACGCATTCACCTCTGCCAATGAGATGAAGTCGTCACTGGCGCCGGTATCGACGAGCGCCTTCAGGGATTGTCTGCCGGTACCGGCTCTGCGGATGAAAGCAAGACACTCAGGGCGGGTTCAGAACATTCGGCAGAACCCTCAGGATGGGGTGCAGGAGATTCGTACCAAACGTCAACAGTGTAGGCCTGAACCGGCAACGGGACAGGTGCACCTGCTACATCCACACCGTTAAACAGGATGGTGCCCGGCTCAAACCGGAAGACAGGCCACATACCCGCTAGTAATGCCATAGCTTTACGCCAGCAATAAGCAGGTAGAAGGACACATGCGGCCATGTCTGGACGCTGACGCCTACATCTCCTATAGAAGGCCAGCTGCGCTTGCAACTCGCGCAGAGACGAGGGGAGGAACAAAACGGTGTGGCCCGACAAGTCGATAGACGCCAGGGGCCTTCTCGGGGCAAACAGGTTACACCACGAATCAAAACCCACACGTCGTCCTGAGCGACCGTCGAGAGACAATCGAACGCCGCACGAACGACAACTGCCCACCCGCAGGTTCCGCATTCCCAGGTGGAGTCCCCTCCAAACCATCCTGGGCAATCCCCTACTTCGGCTGCTGAGCCAAAGGCGGCAACATGGGGCAATCCCTCGTGGGATGGTCCCCCGCACATCTCTGGCAAACCTTCATCCGCTTTCGACGTTCGAATTCAGATTGCGTGCACTCCCATTTCCTCAGCCAACTGTCATTGGTACGCCGCCGCTTGGTCTCGTTCTTAGCCTCGTGTGCCACCGCCGCAGACAGTGTACCTCCCTTCCTCTTGCCTCTAGCCGGATCCGAGCGTCGGACCCTGCGCTCGTGTTGTATCTCTGTCATATCCGCCTAAAGCAAAGGCTCGATCAAAGGATGCCAGACAACTGGCCAACCTGGATATTAGCAATGAGATACCCCAGGATACTACAGCTCGCATGGCATGAACACGAGGAACAGGCTTAACAGCACGTTGCCCGGCCAAGAGACACTTCTCGACCCCTCGCGCAAAGGGCACCAAGTCCCCATAGGACTCGAAGTCCTTGCCCGCTAAGTCCGTGGCACATTGCGTAGCCAGGACCTCAGACAATCCACACTGAAACCAAAAGATGCGGTCATCCGCCGTGAGGTTACCGATAGGCGTGATCAGGGCCTCGAAGCGCGACTGGTACGCAGGTACAGTCTCATCATGGCGCATTCGATACGTGCCAGAAGCTAACGTATTATGGGCCTCAGTACTAAGTGGTTGAACCTCAGGGGCCCCTGAGGTTCTGACACGCTTTGCCCGGGCAAAGCGTGTAAGCAGAGCATCAGTCAACTCATCAAACGTGTATGTTCGCCTTGCCAACGTCCATTGATCATACCATGTCTTCGCCACACCCCCGAGGGTGTTCCCGACGAGCAGACACTTAGCAGGATCACGATCATCCCCACGGACCAGTTGCAAGTACATGCGAATGTCACGCAGATATGCACGAGTTGTGTCAGCAATGCTACGCTTGGCATTCTTCTGTTTCATGTCATGCGGGATGTCTAACTTCGGAACGGGTATCGACAGTTTAATCACCTCTCCTTCGTCGTCGAATCAACCCTGACGAGGCGGTGCAGCAAATGGACCCCTCTGCTCCTCACGTCCAACGGGGCCTGCTTCGGCTGTCGTGATAGGAACAGTCGGGGTTCGTGGGTCAAGTAGTACATGGGGATCTCGGACACCATCAACAACGTGTGTGTTCGGGCCCCTCGGAGATGTCTCAGGCACGACGGATGTGTCAGCACGTCCGTCCTCCACTACTAGCCCTACATCACCGCTACCAGATGCCATGGTAAGTCGGCGACTGACTGGTCACAACCTGTGTGCTAAAGGTACTCTACACACAGGTATCAGTCTGTTGTATCACCCCCAACTAGTGGTAGTGATAACTACCGGTTGATAGGAAGAGCAGAGCATAGGTACTCTGAGCTTAGTACGGCAAGCCTCCATAAAGAACTGTAATCCCTAAGGAAGAGAAAACAGAGCTATGTATTAAGGAAATACATAGGATCAACCAGTGAAACCGAACTCAACTGAGTCTACCAGTGACAGTGTCACAGTTGCACTAGGGCATGCAACCCTTAGCCTCTACATATAAGCATATAGAGGGTGTAGCCACGGGGCTACTTACTTAGCAAGGAGCTAAGGCCGGTACCGTTATACAACAACTATTCCCCCTTTAGGACGCGGCGTCCTCGCAGCGCCCTCGTGCACGGGCTCGAGCTGCTTCAAGATCAGGGATCAGGTCAGGGGTAAAGTTCTGCGCAGGTTCCCAGCTGTTTTGGTCGGAAGAATAACCCTTCCACTTGACAAGGTACTCATGCACCAGCCGTTTTCGTTTCTTCCCGATACGGCGAGCACGGTAGTCAAGAATGCGCTCAACCGAGTAGAGAGGTTCGTTGTTCAACCAATCTACTGGTGGCGGTCCATCAGGACTGGTCCCGGGGTTTCCAGAGGAAATATTGGATCCATTGGTAACCAACGTATCTGGTGCTGCCCTGTAAGGACGCAGCAGAGACACGTGGAAGGTGGGGTGAATACGCATATTCGAGGGAAGGACAAGCTCGGCCGCTGCCTGACCAACCATGCGTTTCACAGGGTAAGGTCCCACCCATCGCGGCAAAAGTTTGCGCGGACCTGTGGCAAGTTGCCGTAGGTTTTTAGTACTGAGGAGTACGGAATCACCAGGCTTGAAGGTGATGTCCTTCTTACCACGGTTGTAGTACTCGGTGGTACGCTGCTGTGCAGCCTCAAGGAGGTGCTTAGCTTCATCCATGCGGTCATTATACGACCTCACGAAAGCTTTGGCAGCTGGGGCAGGCACATCCAACTCCCGAGCAAGTGGAATTGCGGGGTGGAAGCCATAGTTCAAGAAGAACGGAGACTGTCCCGTAGACCGGTTAACAGCATTGTTCATGGCAAACTCAGCAGCAGAGAGGAAAGTATCCCACGCGCGAGGATTGCTGCCAGCGTAAGTACGCAGCATGTCACCAAAGGTGCAGTTCATGCGTTCCGTCTGCCCATCCGTTTGGGGATGGTAGGCAGTGGAAAGGTTCACACGAACATTGACAAGGTCACCCAGGGACGCCCAGAACTTGCCACCGAACTGGGGCCCACGGTCAGAAATGACCGACTTGGGTATGCCATGCAAACGCACGACATTATCAAAGAACAGACGAGCCGTCTGCTCTGCAGTCACTGAGGTGGTGGTAGGCGCAAGGTGCACCATCTTGGTCAAACGATCAACCATGACAAGCACGGCATCGTTCCCCCCCTCAGACGGAGGAAGACCAACAACAAAATCAAGGGAAACACTTTCCCAGGGAGCCACCGGAATTGGCAAGGGTTGAAGCAACCCTGCTTGTTTACCGGAAAGTGGCTTAGAGCGTTGGCAATCGTCACACTGCTGCACAAAGCGAGCAGCATCCTGGGCCAAGGAGGACCACCAGAAATTGCGACGTGCTAGCTCCACCAAGCGGGTAACACCCACGTGTCCAGCCAGGGGGTCCTGATGCAAGCGCGCAAGGATATCCCGGCGAAGAAGGTCGTCGTTAGGCACGACAATCTGGCGACGTTCACCATCAGTGCGGATCCATAGGCCACGCTCCTGCTTATAGGGCTCAAGATTGCGGGCATCCTTAAACCAGGAGTCAGAGGCATATCCCTGCACAATGCGCTGTGCAAAGCCAGAGGTAGTGACCTCAGAGGCAGCAGATTGACGCCGAGTGACCACAGAAAGGATCACGGCATGCAGGGATGGATGGCGACTCAATGCATCAGCAACATTGAGGGATCCGGAGAGATGCTCCCAGGTGAAGTTGAAACGTGCCATGTATTCCAACCAACGCGCCTGGCGGCGGTTAAGGGTAGGAACGCCCTGAAGGAAGGTCAAGGGCTTATGGTCTGTCTTTACCACGAAGGGACGACCCTCCAGGTAGCAGCGCCATTCACGCAAGGCATGAATGATAGCCAGAAGCTCTTGCTCACCGGTAGTATAGCCCCGCTCCGCCGGAGAGAACTTCTTACTGGTGAACGCAATGGGACGCCCATTCTGCACCAGAACAGCGCCTGATCCTTGCAGCGAGGCATCAGAGATGAGCTCGACACGAAAGGGCAAGGAGTAATCAGGAAAGTGCAGCACCACGTCATTAGCAACAGCGTGCTTGATCGCATCAAACGCAGCTTGGCAATCGGGGTTCCAAGCCTCAGGAGACTGAAAAGCGTCTTTGCGAGTGAGTGACGTGAGAGGTGCAGCAAGGGAGGAGTACCCAGAGATAAACTTACGGAAGTAATTGGTAAGGCCCAAAAACTTGCGCAGCTCCGGCAAAGAGGTCGGAGTCGGCCAGTCCTTTACGGCAGCAGTCTTACGGGGGTCCATGCGGATGCCATCGGCAGACACCACATGCCCCAAGTACTCCACCTGGGAAAGAGCCCAGTAGCACTTGGACTGCTTGGCATACAGCTGCTCACGCTGTAAGACCTCCAGCACCTGACGGAGATGCTTAAGGTGTTCCTCCTTAGTCTTCGAGTAGATCAGGATATCGTCCAGGTAACACACGACAAACTTGTCGATGTAGGGCCTGAACATACGGTCAATGACAGCTTGGAAGGTCGCAGGGGCGTTAGCCAAACCAAAGCTCAGGACCATAAACTCGAAATGACCAAAGGGGGTACGGAAAGCCGTCTTAGGAATGTCAGATTCCAAGATACGGATCTGATTATAGCCCTGCTGCAGGTCGATAGAGCTGAAGTAAGCAGAGCCACGCAGCTTATCAAGCAGGTCATCGATCCGGGGTAAAGGATACCGTTTTTTGACCATAACGGCATTAAGGCCACGGTAGTCAATGCACATGCGCAGTGTGCCATCCTTCTTACCCACGAACAAGATAGGCGCGGAGTAAGTGCTCGGACGGATCAAGCCCTTAGCAAGCCAGTCAGTAACCTGCCGCTTTACCTCATCAAGCTCCAAAGGGCTGAGACGGTACATGGGGCGTGAGACGGGTTGCGTGCCAGGCACCAAAGGAATGGTGTGATCCACCGGTCGTTCCGGCGGGATCCCTGGAAGGTCGCGGAACACATCTGCATACTCCGTGAGCAACGCAGAGACTTCAGGGTCCTGCGTGGAAGTCTGAGCACCAACAGAGTTGAGCCGAAGAGAGGGGCGCACTAGAATGCCATGAGCACCCTTCCGCAGCATACGGACAGCTGCTTTACGGCTAACAGACTCTGGGGTATTCTTGGTTTCACGCATGGCAGTGATAATGTGATTGACCTGAGGAGCGTCATCAGGAACAGCTTCCTCTGCGGCTGTAGGCAGCCATCGAAGCACGCAAGTTGCTGAACCCTTAGACAGGCGAAGGGTGCGTTCCTCATAGTCAAACGCAGCAGCATGCTTCTGGAGAGAGGCAGAGCCTAAGATGAAGGATGCGGCATCTGTGAGGGTAGGCAGCACGTAGGGCTGCAAGCAAGCACGAAAAGAGCCTGCAGACACCCGCAGAGACACCTGCCCCAAGATGGCTTGCTTGCCCCCGTCGGCTAAGGAAACTGAAGACCACCGGGAAGAGCGAACAGGCAAACGCAGGCGCTGAACCAATGACTCACTGATAAAGTCGTGGGTAGCACCTGAGTCCACCAAGGCGGTGAAACTGAGTCCAGCCGTTGCCAGAGAAATAAGGGGGAGAGCTGATCCTGCAGCCATAGCACCCGATGCAGCTACCAAAAGGGCAGAAGTGAAAGGATCAGGTGACACAGGTGTGTATGGCTGCGGCGCATCAAACCACACCTCAGCAGGATACGGGGTGCCAGGTAAAGCAACCTGCTGGCCTGAAAGGTCAAGACCATTAAAGAGACCCGTACCTGTTGGAAAGGACCGAACCTTGCGCATACCTGCGAGCTCAGCAGAGGCCAGACGAGCTACATGCTGTGGCAAAAGAATACCAGCTGCTGTATCAGGTCGACGCTGCTTGCAGGTGCGATAATGACTGAGCAAGGCCCGAAAATGATGAAGTGAGGAGGGGATCAGGAGGACGGTGTGCCCACCAAGGTCAGCCGATGAGAGGGGACGTCCACGAGGTGCCAAGAGGTTACACGTGGAGTCAAACCCAGCCTTGACAGCCAAGGCGTCAAACGAAAACCGGCGACCAACAGCGGTCTCAAGGTCAGCAAGGACCTCTGGGCGCAAGGCGCGCACAAAGCTACGCACACCCGAACCTATCTGTCCGGACTTAGAAAACCCAGGCAAGCTCTCCTCAGCACCAGCCTGGGCAAGGCCCTAGTGGCCATTGCCTTGTGCCGCGGCGGCACGAGCCTCAGGGGGACGCAACGTGCACTCATCATATGAGTGGCCGGCAGCCCGGCAGCAAAAGCAAACGTTGCCCCCTGCCTCCTTACGCAAATCCCTCAAGTCACCACAGGTGAGCTGGCGACCATACCGGTTATAGTACCGGGTGAGCTCACGCTCCTGATCAGCCGTCAAGGACTGCGGGTTGACACCACCACCACGACCCTGCTGGTGACCACGGCGGTCCCCACGCGCATTCCCCCTGCCTCCCGAACTAGGACGCTTGCCACGCTGACGGGGACGGGACGCTGAGGAAGGGCCGGCGCCTACGGCAGCAGCGGCAGCCTGCGGTGCGTGAGCGCGCACACGCTTAGCTGGGGGCTCTCCATCAGAGGCCTCCATAGCGTCATCTCCGTCCACATCCTGCATAGGGATGGCATTAGAGCGAACACCGGAACGGAACCGGCGCTCAGCGAGGATGCGGGCCTCTTCGCCAGAGGCATGACGCACAAGATCATCGTAGCTGGTGAAGGGTCTACCCTTTTCGTCAGCTGCACACTTAGGCTGCAGGACACCAGACAACCCTTGCTGAAACCAAAACAGTTTCTCACGAGGGTGGATATCAGGGATATCCTGGAATAATGCCTCAAGGCGGGCATGATATGCAGGGACATTTTCACCAGTCCTCATATAGAAGGACTTGTCAGCAAGCTTCTGACGAGCCTCCTGCTCAACCGACAGAATTTGTGGTGCAAAACGAATGCGCAAATTCTCTAGGATAGATTCCACGGTGAGCTGAGTCTGGGAGAGAGACCACTCGTCATACCAGACCTTAGCATTGCCACGCAATGCCTGAGACAGGAACAGACAGCAAGAACGCTGGTCCCGACCCCACGGAATGATCCCAAAGAACAGGTTAACATCCCGAATGAAAGCACGAACCCGGGCGGAAGCCTTCTTAGCATCTAGTTTGTCATCCAGCATCAACGCCGGAGTTGGCAAACTGACCCGCGGAAGCTCTGCAGCCGAGTGAGTCGTAGACGGACTCTGTTCCGCAATAGGCAAAATAGGTTGCCCGTCGCGCGTGCGCCTGCTGGGCATTTGCGTGGCTGGCACAGGCGGCGCAGCAGCAAGAACGTTCACAGGTTCATTAGCAACTCCCATAGAAGGAATACGATTTAAAGTGGTTTCATTGCCACTATTGGCTACGGCGTCAAGGCGACCCGTGTGTTGATTGGTCAACAGCATCAGGCAATGCACCAACAGCTGGCACAGCTTGCCGAGCCTGAGAACCAGAAGCCATTGCAACCGCAATAGGACGAGGATTAGGTAATCCGGAATAGGTATTCACGCGATTACGTCCTCCAGCCAAGGCAAAGAGAGATGCCATTGTAGGTTACTTTCTAGGAAGGACCCAGAAACGTACCCTTCTCAAACGTAAAGAACGTTTGCGTTGCAATATCCACTCCACTGGAGCGTCTGATATTGTGCAACAAAGGTGCTTGCTCTTCACACGAAGAAGCAGGCGAAATCTCGCCGTCGTCTGCAAGAAGCACGACTAAGCCTAAATTTTACAGCAATAAATATATTATGAAATACTCTATTTACCAGAGTAAAGTGCAGCTTTAATCGCTTCCAGGTTCAGACTAACGTCCATATCCATGATTAGCGAAAAGCACAGAAAGAAGTGTCCAGAAAGACCGTCTCGCTACCAGTTTTGTTGTATCACCCCCAACTAGTGGTAGTGATAACTACCGGTTGATAGGAAGAGCAGAGCATAGGTACTCTGAGCTTAGTACGGCAAGCCTCCATAAAGAACTGTAATCCCTAAGGAAGAGAAAACAGAGCTATGTATTAAGGAAATACATAGGATCAACCAGTGAAACCGAACTCAACTGAGTCTACCAGTGACAGTGTCACAGTTGCACTAGGGCATGCAACCCTTAGCCTCTACATATAAGCATATAGAGGGTGTAGCCACGGGGCTACTTACTTAGCAAGGAGCTAAGGCCGGTACCGTAATACAACACAGTCGAGCGCAGAATCAGGCGGTTTCAATCCTACCGACAGATAGCACTCCTCTCAGATACAGTATCTGTCCAAGTAATCTCGCGTTTCAAGCGTACGCGCAATAAGCGCCCGCAACTGATCCGGACCCAAGTTCGAACCAGCTGACGCTGTGGCAAGCGAGATACTATTCAATTCACCTGCAGCTCAGAAGCACGAACTTCGAACAGGCAAAACGAACAGCAAGGCAAGAGCAGCAAGGCAATTACAGACCGGAAGCGGCAGCCGCCAAGACAGCTCGACCTAGATCTTCCGCGAATGTATCCAAAGGACTACGATTGCCTTCATTAGCTCCAGCCATGTAAGCGACCTACTTACGCAAAGATCAGGGTGAGACAATCAGGCCGTGAACGAACCTTACGTCTCGCTACCAAACTTGTTGTACCCCTCCTGCCTTTCAAGCATATTTCTGCACGCTTCGGTGTTAAGTGCTAAGGTGCAAGCACAGCAAGCCAAGCGCACCGTAATGAGAGTCAGGCACAGCGGAAGTCTTCAGAGGCCAGGGGTTACAACGTACGATCCAGGGTGCAGAGTATCCAGTGAAGGCTATCAGAACCGGAAGCACGCTATCATCACTTAGCTGCTCCTTTAATGCTCAGGCTTCGCTCAGGCCAAGTAAAAGCGTATCCAGACTCAGGACATCAATATGTAAGAGCATACGATCGAGGGAGATCGATAGCATATAATATTCATAATAATAAACAAGACCGTCATTGCTCGACTTATACTCGCGACGTCGTCCATAGTACATATCACACCAGATCGCTGATCCGTATGTGTGACATGTTCGTAATCATGTCGCAGACGATATTCTATCGTCCTTTAGCCTTCACAGCATTAAGGCAATGCAAATGCAATACTTGGCAATGTTCGTTATGCAGTTCAACTGCCATGTGAGTCGATGCAAATATCACTCACTCAGTCGCATTCCGCTCGCGCACGTGAAGTGGATATTGCATGATAAATCGGTATGAGAGAATGCACGCTCTCAGATAATTATTCCTGTGCACGTACGCGGACTTGCTCTGGTCACATGACTAAAGCTTCCGCGCGGCGTCGCGCAATCGGAGCCGCACTTCTCACACTTGTGCGTCACATTGGTTGAACCATTTGCATGATAACGATCCGAATATAATTGCTTATAATATTATGCAAATAGATTTGTGAAAATCTACCTTTTTGCGAGTGCTTGTCCTGTCGTACTATCCACCTGGATAGTAAGGCAGGTCGAGCAGTGGAATGTCGGTTATTCCAATACCGGTCGCATGGCAAGCGCTACACCGAGAGCATGGTGCCAATATGACAATGCACCTAATCACCGGTTGCCGGGCACCTTACCGGGTCATATAGTCCAGTGCATGGGCGTGGGGCGAACCATGATACAACACTCACACCCGAAAGTCAATGTGAATATCCTGAGACTGATAGGCATGCAATCCCTCATGGACTGGTATGTTCTCATACAATTACCCATCTACCACGTTCAACCGCTCATTCCTGACAGCAGTAGGGGGGATATGTACCCGGGTTGGTCCCTATCCATCTCAATATATACCATTGTGGCATTTCTGTTATATCTTGTTGAGAATTAGTAACTTGGGCGAGTCGTCCTAGCAGTTATCGGGACGACGAGCAGGCATATGGTACATCCATGCAGTACCGCGCACGAACTAACATCCAAGCATGCTAGTGCGCGCATCTTTCGGCTAATTGGTTAACAGTGTTTTGTCTGTCTAGCCATATCATTGAGTGCTAGCTTAAGTTGTGGGTTCGCTGGGCTAACTTTTCGTGACTTCTGCGAACCCGAGCTGGTCAGACTCGCATTACTATCGCGAGGCTACTCATGCCCATTTCGGGCCGTTCTTTCCATTCCTTTTGACTATCGAATACAATGTAACGTGATCTATCTCACAATATCGCCAAGCTCTATTATGTTCGATAGTCGACTTCTCAACATATCTACCTACTGTAAAGGCTTAATTGAAAGATGCCAGACAACTGGACATCTTGGATAGTACCTGTAGATATGTAGATACCCCAGGATTCTACACTGTGTAAGTTCCTGGGCTTGACGAATTACTTTCATAAGTTCATTCAACAGTACGCTGTGCTTGCTGCACCTAACCACCGCTGGGCTAACTTTTCGTGACTTCTGCGAACCCGAGCTGGTCAGACTCGCATTACTATCGCGAGGCTACTCATGCCCATTTCGGGCCGTTCTTTCCATTCCTTTTGACTATCGAATACAATGTAACGTGATCTATCTCACAATATCGCCAAGCTCTATTATGTTCGATAGTCGACTTCTCAACATATCTACCTACTGTAAAGGCTTAATTGAAAGATGCCAGACAACTGGACATCTTGGATAGTACCTGTAGATATGTAGATACCCCAGGATTCTACACTGTGTAAGTTCCTGGGCTTGACGAATTACTTTCATAAGTTCATTCAACAGTACGCTGTGCTTGCTGCACCTCTGACTAACTTGACTCGTAAGGGAGCTTTCCTATTCCTTGATGCTTGGACACCAGAGTGCCAACAAGTGTTTGAGGAGCTGAAATGTGTTGCCGATAATGTTACCCTATCATTCCCTGATTATGGATGGACTGGCCTTGTAGTAGTCGTACACACTCTAGCACAATATAGATGTGCAGATATATGGAATTAACATCTAGAGAGGCCTTTGCGGTTCTCAACTATTACAATGATAGCAAGACGGAACATCACATGCAAGTTCTGAGGTCGCTGGTTCTCGATGCCTACAGACAGCGATATCTTGAATCTGACGTGATTCAGGTTCCCGGCGGAAAAAGTTGGAGAGTAGTTGTGAAGGCCAATAAATCTAGATGTTAGAAAAACCCGTGAGAGCTATGGTGCATGATTGGTAGTTGCATGTTGCGACGTGGGATTGAGTAAACCTTCCCATGGCCAGGGTACGCAATGATTAACATCAGTTGATGGCGCACGAGATGTGCCCTCCAGAGGGGGGGAGTGTAGTAGTCGTACACACTCTAGCACACTATAGATGTGCAGATACACGCCATCAACATCTCGAGAGGCCTTTGCGGCTCTCAACTACTACAGGCCTGATTTATGAAAAACAGCCACCCCATTTTACAGAACAGGACAGAATATTATGTAATTATAATGATATTTTATAATTTGTAAATATATAATAGGTATATGGAATATATAGAATAGAATAGAACAGGATAATATAAGGGGTGTTACACTGTGGGTGACTCGCCCTGCAAAGATGAGCACTGGGGGTCCTGACCGGACCGAGCCACAGCTCAGGGGAGGAGCACGTGGCTTTGTCTGTCTGTCCTGCCACGTGCTCCCCCTCTCACTCGGACCAGCCAGAGCAAAGAAAGACTCAAAGGCTCTAGCCTGGCCATATATGAATAATGTATGTCCTCCAAGTAACACATGATGAACCTGTCAATATACGACCTAACAAACACGCAATCCATAACTGCCTCAAATGTCGCAGGAGCATTCATTAGATAGTCTGAATGATAATACCATATACTCGAAGTGACCAAAACCATACTTTAGGGACACCGTGCAACCAAACATTATCAAGAAACAGGCGGCATGGGGTTTGCTCAGCAGTGCAAGTTGATGTGGTGGCTGGGTGCCATGAACCATTTTCGTCAGGTAGTCAGCCATACATGATGAGCACAGTGTAATATCCTCCCTCAGTTTCGGGCAGCATGACTGCAAAGTGTTGGCACAAGTCACAAGACTGCACTAAGTTCTCCATGTCCTTAGCCAAAAGAGGTCACCAAAAAGGAGTGTTGAATCAGTTCGACCAAATGTGTGCCACCTGGATGTCCTGCGAACGGATCTCCATGGAAATGAGAGAGGATGTCACAACACAAGTTGTGACATGGTGGTGGTGCTGGTGTTCAGTCTATGGGACCAGGTTCCTGCAGCGACCTGACAAGAGGAAGCTGCGGGCCGACCTTGTGCCTTACTTGCTCGTCCAGGCGAAGCCTTGGACGTGACGACTTGTAACGCGTCCCACGGGTAACGCTCCTCGACGCACGGGAGAAGGCACCTTGGATGGTGACGCCTTGGACTTGGGCGAGCGGTTGTGACTCACACGTTCGCCAATGTCAAACTTGAATTTGAGCGAGAGAACGCTGCTTAGATAATCTGATCGTTCCGTTACATGGAGTTATCTGTTTCGTTTGCAATTGCGTCTAAATCGCTGCTCAATGCGTTTGAGCAGCAACTTAAGTACCTAAGTTGCGCGCGCTCACGCCAAGCCATACACGCGCCTAAATCCTTCTCGTCCTTTGCCCGGATTGCCATCGGGCCCTTAAGTTAAATCCTATCTACTACGAGTTCCAACTCCTAACCTACAACTATTCACTCTTCTTCTTTGCCGCTACATCGACGGCACATTGCCTCCTAACATCCCAACTTGCAGCCAATCCTTTGCCGCTGTTAAGTCATAGCTGTTGTACCACGCGTCACTTTGCCGAAGCTCTGCTAGGGTTGCATCCACCATCGCTATATCGCGCACGACACCACGGCACTGTCGTACGTGGATGCGCGAAGCGGTACGACACTGTCGTACGTGGACGCGCGGAGCGATACGGCACTGATGACGTCACCCATGTCGTACGTGGACGCGCGGAGCGGTACGACACCGATGACGTCACCCCTGTCGTATGTGGACGCTTGGAGCAGTACGGCAGCGGGCGCGACGCGACCGCACGCACGCCACGCAGCACGTCGCACCGCACGCGTTAGGCGCATTGGCTAAAGGCACAAGCAACCCGCGAACAGCATATCGCCTAATGCATTGTGCACAACGCTGCAAGCATACATTGCGTGATCGGTATCGCGATAAGTGCGCATGGTCCGGCGACTTGGTCGCGGACGACCTAAGATGCATGAGGAATTGCATATCAATGCGCACTAATGATAACACGCGCACTATGCATACGCGCATGCTCGAGCACGATAATGCGAGCATACTCCGAGGTCGCGGGGCAATGGCTCGAGCGATGCGGCGCGTTGAATGCAACACTACGCGCGATGGCGTAGTCGGCACCTTTACGCGAGTAAAGAACATTGCATTATTGCTATGACGGCTTATATAGCAATATCCGCACGCGGGATCACGGTAGTACACTTACTACTTGCAGATCTCTTGTACCGCGAGCCGTCGCTGCGAGTATATCTGCTATGCTCATTGACGACCTAAGTATGAGAATATGAGCAATCGATGCTAAGACAAGCTAACCACGCTTTGGTTGAGCTTACACCTTATTATTCGCTTATGGTCGTATTTCTTGGATAAGCCCGAGCACCGATTTGCATCAGTTAGATGATGATTGCCTCGGCTAGGCACTGATAGCCTATCACGTCATCTACGCCTGTATTGGAATAAACGTTGTAACTCCTTGCATCGAAGACTTCCGCTGCCTCGATTGGTACGTTCTGAGATAATCGAGCATGATGCACTAAGCCTGGTTCTCCGCAGAATCAATGGGCGATTGGAAGGAGGGATACAACAAATTTGGTATCGAGACGTAAGGTTCGTTCACGGCCTGTTGTCTCACCCTGATCTTTTGCGTAAGTAGGTTACTTACATGGCTGGAGTCAGCAATGGCAATCCTAGTCCTTTGGATACATTTGCGGAGGAGCTTGGCCGAGCTGTGATGGCCGCGGCCGCCTCTGGTCTGTAATTGCCTTGCTGCTCTTGCATTGCTATTCGTTTGCCTGTTCGAAGTACGTGCTTCTGAGCCCGCAGGTGAATCGAATCGAGTCTCGCTTGCTGCGGCGTCGACTGATTCGAACGTGAGTCCGGATCAGCTGCGAGCGCTTGTCGCGCGGACGCTCGAAGTGCGAGACTCTTTGGACGGATACTTGCTGTATCTGCAGGGAGCGCTTTCCGTCGGTAGGCTTAAAGACCGTCTGATTGTCGCTCGACTGATACCTGTGTGAGAGTGCCTTTATCGCACGAGGTTGTGACCGGTCAGTCGCCGATTTACCATGGCATCTGGTAGCGGTGATGTAGGGCTAGTAGTGGGGGACGGTCGTGCCGACACGTCCGTCGTTCCTGAGACATCTCGGAGGGGCCCATACACGCATGTTGTTGACGGTGTCCGAGATCCCCCTGCGCTACTAGACCCACGGACTCCTATCCATCCGACTGTTCCTGTCACGGCAGCCAAAGCAGGCCCCGTTGGACGCGAGGAGCAGAGGGGTCCGTCTGCTGCACCGCCTCGTCAAGGTCGATCTGACGACGATGGAGAGGTGATAAAACTGTCGATTCCTGTCCCGAAACTAGACATCCCGCATGACGCGAAACATAAGAATGCTGAGCGTAGCATTGCTGATACAACTCATGCATACCTGCGTGATGTCCGCGTGTACTTGCAACTGGTCCGCGGTGGTGATCGTGACCCTGTGAAATGTCTGTTCGTCAGGAACACCCTCGTGGGTGTGGCGAAGACATGGTACGATCAGTAGACAATGGCAAGGCAGACATACACGTTTGAGGAGTTGGCTGACGCTTTGCTTGCACGCTTTGCTCCTGAGGTTCAACCGCTTAGTGCGGAGGCCCGTAATACGTTGGCCTCTGGCTCGTATCGAATGCGCCACGATGAGACTGTACCAGCGTACTAGTCGCGCTTCGAGGCCCTGATCATGCCTATCGGTAACCTGACGGAGGACGAACGCATCTTTTGGTTTCAGCGTGGATTGTCTGAGGTCCTGGCGACGCAATGTGCCACGGACTTGGCGGGGAAGGACTTTGGGTCCTATGAGGAATTGGTGCGCTTTGCGCGCGGGGTCGAGAAGCGTCTCTTAGCTGGTCAGCGTGCTACTAAACCTGTCCCTCGTGCTAATGCCATGCGAGTGCAGGATCCGACGTCTGACGCTGCTGCCATGGACCAGGGGGCCAAAACGGAGCGCCGAACGCCAACGGTAGCAGTGACCACCGTTCGTACGGATCGCGGTCACGGCATTCGCGGCGCTTCCGGATCGGGTAACCGCAAAGGGTCAACCGGCGCAGGTCAGCGCGCGGATCCGGCCAAGGGCAAGAGGAAAGGAGGTTCGCCGTCTGCTGTGGCTGCGCACGAAGCTAAGAACGAAACGAAGCGACAACACACCAACGACGGTTGGCTGGATAAATGGGGTTGCACGCATTCCGAGCTCAAGCGTCGGAAGAGCATGAAGGTTTGCCTGAGATGTGCGTCTGCGGAACATCCTACGAAGGATTGCCCGATGCTACCGCCTTTGGCTCAGCGGCCGAAGTAGGGGATTGCCCAGGATGGTTCGGAGGGGACTCCACCTGGGAAGCCGGAACTAGAGGGTGGGCGGTTGTCGTCAGTGCGGCAAGCCGTGAGGGCACCGTTGCCTTCGGTCCTTGAACAAATCGAGCGCGCGATTGGACGGTGATTGTCGCTCGACGGTCGCTCAGGACGTGTAGGTTTTGACTCGCTGTGTAACCTGTTTGCACCGAGCAAGCCACTGGCGTCTATCGATTTGTTGGGTCACACCGTCTTGTTCCTCCCCTCATCTCTACGTGAGCTGCAAGCGCAGCTGGCCTTCTATAGGAGATGTAGGCGTCAACGTCCAGACACTGCCGCTTGCGTCCTTCTACCCGCTTATAGTCGGCGAAAAGCCTCGACTTTGCTAGCGGGTATGCGGAAAGTCTGCCGGTTCGAGCCGGGCACCGTTCTGTATAACGGTGTTGATTTAGCAGGTGCACCTGTTCCGCTGTCGGTCCTGGCCTACGCCGTTGACTTTTGGTACGAATCTCCTGCACCTCATTCTGAGGGTTCTGCCGAACGTTTCGAACCCACCCTGAGCGTCTTGCTTTCGTCCGCAGAGTCGGTACCGGCAGACAATCGGGTTCCTTTGATTCAGGTCGATCTTGCTGGTCGCACCCTGAAGGCGCTCGTCGATGTTGTATCACTCCTCATAATCGCCCATTGATTCTGCGGAGAACCAGGCTCAGTGCATCATGCTCGATTATATCAGAACGTACCAATCGAGGCAGCGGAAGTCTTCGATGCGAGGAGTTACAACGTATAATCCAAGACAGGCGAAGATGACGTGATAGGCTATCAGTGCCTAGCCGAGGCAATCATCATCTAACCGATGCGAATCGGTGCTCGGGCTTATCCAAGAAATGCGACCATAAGCGATATAAAAGACGTAAGCTCAACCAAAGTGCGGTTAGCTTGTGTAAACATCAATTGGGATGTTCGCGTAATGATCCTCACTTATATTCATGCTTAGGCCGTCAATGCGCATAGCAGATATACTCGCAGCGACGGCTCGCGGTACAAGAGATCTGCAAGTAGTAAGTGTACTACCGTGATCCCGCGTGCGGATATTGCTATATAAGCCGTCATAGCAATAATGCAATGTTCTTTACTCGCGTAAAGGTGCCGGCTACGCCATTGCGCGTAGTGTTGCATTCGACGCGCCGCATCGCTCGAGCCATTGCCTCGTGACCTCAAGGTGCGCTCGCTTTGTCATGCTCGTGCGCGCGCGTATGCATAACGCACGTGTTATCGTTAGTGCGCGTCGCTATGTGATGCCTCATGCATTCTAGGTTGTCCGCGACCAAGTCGCCGGACCATGCGCACTTATCGCGATGCCGATCACGCAATGCATGCTTGCAGCGTTGTACACAGTGCATTAGGCGATATGCTCATTGCGGGTTGCTTGTGCCCTTAGCCAGTGCGCCTAACGTGCGCGGTGCGGCGTGCTGCGTGACATGCGTGCGATCGCGCCGCGCCCGCTGCCGTACTACTCCACGCGTGTCCACGTACGACAGCTGACGTCATCAATGCCGTATCGCTCCGCAGCGTCCACGTACGACAGCTGACGTCATCGGTGCCGTACCGCTCCGCAGCGTCCACGTACGACGGTGCCGTACCGATCCATGTACGGTAGTGTCGTGTCGTCGTACCGTGCCGTACCGTCGTACCGTGCCATACCGTCGTACGGTGCCGTACCGTACGATAGTGTCGTACCGCTCCGTCGCGCCCACGTACGACAGTGTCGTACCATCCCGTGTACGATAGTGCCGTACCGCTCCGTCGCGCCCACGTACGACAGTGTGACGTGGTGTCGTGCGTGATGGAGCGATGGTGGGTGCAACTCTAGCAGAGCTTAGGAAAAGTGACGCGTGGTACAACAATTGATACCGGCGCCAGTGACGACTTCATCTCATCGGCAGAGGTGAATGCATTGGGTCTGTGCCCACAGTCGTCGGAATGGTCGCAGGTTACCCTCGCGGATGGGGGTAAGCAACCCATATTGGGCAGGGTCACCCTTCGCCTGTGTATAGGTCCTCTGCGTATTACGACCCAACCTTATGTGTTGCGTGGGCTGACTGATGCTGCGACATATATACTGGGGTCCTCAACATTACGGCAGTATGGGGCCGGCATTGACCTAGAGTCTGGAACCCTTCGCCTTCGTAAGGGGACTCTGTCGTGCAAAGTACCCTTCGTGCCGTTTGCAAGTGTTGAGCCAGAGGGGGGTAAGTCTGAAGCGGAGCCTGTGGTTAACTACGCTGTGAAAGCCATGGGGCAGCGTGCTGAACCCAAGCCGGTCGGGCGTATAGAGGCCATCCGGATGATCTGGAAGGGTGCCCACGGACTGCTTGTGAGGCCTAGGTTGCATTTGAATGCGACCACCGCTCAGTCTTCTTTGGATCCTGAGGTTGAAGCCTTGCTCACAGGGTACGCAGACGTTTTTCGTGACGTGCCTGGGCTTCCTCCTTTGCGTCCCGTGGACCATACCATCCCACTCATACCCGGCGCTCAGCCTGTGTCAAGACCTATGTACAGGTTAAGTCCTCTGGAGTTGGACGAGGTGAAGCGCCAGGTAACCGATCTGCTCGCAAAGGGTATGATTCGCCCCAGCACATCTCCGTATTCTGCGCCGATTCTGTTTGTCGGTAAGAAGGATGGGAGCTTGCGCATGTGCATCGATTACCGGGGGTTGAATGCGACGACGGTCAAAAACCGTTACCCATTGCCGCGCGTGGACGACCTGCTCGATAAGCTAAAGGGCTCGGCCTACTTCAGCTCGATTGACTTGCAACAGGGATACAATCAGATTCGCATTGCTGCGTCTGATGTGCCGAAAACTGCTTTTCGGATGCCCTTTGGTCACTTCGAGTACACGGTCTTGTCGTTTGGGTTGACTAACGCCCCTGCGACGTTTCAGGCGGTCATGGATCGCATGTTTAGACCGTACATCGACAGGTTCGTCGTTTGCTACTTGGACGACATCCTGGTCTACTCCAAGACGCGCGAGGAGCACCTGGAGCATCTTAAGCTTGTGCTTGAGGTGTTGAGGCGGGAGCAGTTGTTTGCTAAGCGTGCCAAATGCTTTTGGGCGCAGCCTCAGGTGGAGTATTTGGGCCACATCGTGTCGGCCACCGGTGTCAAGATGGACCCACGGAAGGTAGCTGTGGTTCGTGATTGGCCAGCGCCTCAGAACCTTCAGGAGCTTCGTAGCTTCCTCGGATTGACCAATTATTTCCGTAAGTTCATCAAGCAGTACTCTGTCCTTGCGGCCCCGCTCACTGACTTGACGCGTAAGGGAGCTTTCGATTCGCCTAGTGCCTGGATGCCCGAGTGTCAGCTGGCGTTCGAAGAGCTGAAGCGTGTCGTTGCCGATGACGTTACCCTTGCATTCCCCAGCTATTCGTTGCCGTTTCGTGTCGAAGTGTTTTCGGATGCTTCGTTGTATGGGAGCGGCGCTGTATTGTTGCAGGAAGGGCGACCGATCGCCTTCACGAGTAAGAAGTTTACGGACGCAGAAACCCGTTATACCACAGGGGAACGGGAGCTGTTAGCGGTCTTGCACGCGCTTAAGGAGTGGCGTTGTTACCTAGAGGGACGACCCTTCACCCTTAAGACTGACCACAAGTCCCTGACGTTTTTGCAAAGCGTCCCCACGTTGAACCGGCGGCAAGCGAGATGGATGGAGTACCTCGCGCAGTTCGACTGCACCTGGGAGCATGTTGCCGGCCGGATTAACATCGCCGACGCTCTCAGTCGACATCCGTCACTACATGCCGTGATTCTGGCGGCGCCTGTCCAACGTCCACAGACCCCGGACGTGCCCCTGTCCTCGGACCTCGCGGCTCGCTTGAAGGCTGCCTATGCCGGTGACTCCTGGTTTGCTTCGCCTGGCAATGTTGAGCACCTACGCAAGCAGAATGGTCTTTGGCTACGGACGGAAGGATCGACGACTCAGATTGTCGTGCCCAACGACGACTCCCTTCGTCGCGATATCCTTTCCCGTTTCCATGAGGACCCGTTGGCAGGACACCCAGGTAGCACACGGCTGGTCGAGTTGGTGCGACGCTCGTTCTGGTGGTCTTGTCTGGCGAGAGATGCCGAGAACTTCGTGCAGACATGCAGTTCGTGCCAGCGCAACAAGGCTTTGTCCGGTAGGGGCCACGGGTTGTTGAAACCATTGCCTGTCCCCGACTCGCCTTGGGAAAGTGTTTCCATGGACTTCGTGGTCACGCTGCCCAAAACTGAGGGGGGATACGACTCGGTGCTCGTTATGGTTGACCGTTTGACTAAGATGGTTCACCTTGCACCTACCACGTCGACCTGCACTGCTGAGCAGACTGCACGCCTGTTTTTCGATAACGTGGTTCAGTTGCATGGCGTCCCTAAAAACGTGGTCTCGGACCGTGGCGGTCAGTTCACGTGTAAGTTTTGGGAAGCGCTCTGCAAGCTTGTGGGTATGCGGGTTAACCTGAGCACGGCATACCACCCACAGTCTGACGGCCAGACCGAACGCACGAATCGCACGCTGGGGGATATGTTGCGCAACTTTGCTGGACGCACGCCTCTCGTTTGGGATACTTACCTGACTGCGGCAGAGTTTGCGATTAACAATGCTGTTAATCGGTCGACAGGTCAAAGCCCGTTCTTCCTGACTTATGGGTTTCACCCGGCGCTACCTGTGTGGCGTGAGCTGGAGGTGTATGTCCCTGCGGCTAAGACCTTTGCCAAGACGTTCTTATCCCGAATGACAGACGCGAAGTCGTGTTTGGACGCGGCACAGCAACGAGCAACGGAGTACTACAACAAGTCCAAGCGGGACGTGGTCTTCTCGGAAGGTCAAATGGTTCTGTTAAGCACTAAGAACCTGCATTCCTTTGCCGAAGGATCCTGTAAGCTTTTGCCCCGTTGGATTGGCCCGTACCCCGTTGTGCGCATGGTAGGGAACGCAGCCGTCGAGCTTGTGTTGCCCTCTAACATGAACATCCATCCAACGTTCCATGTGTCACTTGTTTGCCCGTATCGTGGCACGGAGCCTGCGCCTGTTACCACTGATACCCCTGCAGCAGTCGAACCAGGTCCTGAGACTTGGGTCGCAGGAAAGCAGAAGGTATACGATGTGGAGCGTATCTTGGACTACCGCACCCGACGTGTTGGTAGGCACCGACGCAAGCGCACCGTGCACGAGTACTTGGTCAAGTGGACGGACTACTCAAGTGAGCACAACTCGTAATTTCTCCCCGGAAATGGCGCCCATCCTCGAAGAAGCTAGGTTGCGTGCCACGCAATCTCAGTAGCCTTTGTCGCTGGTGCGGCAGCGAGGACGCTGCCTATGGGGGGGGGATAATTGTTGTACCACGCGTCACTTTGCCGAAGCTCTGCTAGGGTTGCATCCACCATCGCTATATCGCGCACGACACCACGGCACTGTCATACGTGGATGCGCAGAGTGATACGGCACTGTCGTACGTGGATGCGCGAAGCGGTACGACACTGTCGTACGTGGACGCGCGGAGTTGTACGGCACTAATGACGTCACCTGTCGTACGTGGACGCGCGGAGCGGTACGACACCGATGACGTCACCCCTGTCGTATGTGGACGCTTGGAGCAGTACGGCAGCGGGCGCGACGCGACCGCACGCACGCCACGCAGCACGTCGCACCGCACGCGTTAGGCGCATTGGCTAAAGGCACAAGCAACCCACGAACAGCATATCGCCTAATGCATTGTGCACAACGCTGCAAGCATACATTGCGTGATCGGTATCGCGATAAGTGCGCATGGTCCGGCGACTTGGTCGCGGACGACCTAAGATGCATGAGGCATTGCATATCAATGCGCACTAATGATAACACGCGCACTATGCATATGCGCATGCTCGAGCACGATAATGCGAGCGTACTCCGAGGTCGCGGGGCAATGGCTCGAGCGATGTGGCGCGTCGAATGCAACACTACGCGCGATGGCGTAGTCGGTACCTTTACGCGAGTAAAGAACATTGCATTATTGCTATGACGGCTTATATAGCAATATCTGCACGCGGGATCACGGTAGTACACTTACTACTTGCAGATCTCTCTTGTACCGCGAGCCGTCGCTGCGAGTATATCTGCTATGCTCATTGACGGCCTAAGTATGAGAATATGAGCAATCGATGCTAAGACAAGCTAACCACGCTTTGGTTGAGCTTACACCTTATTATTCCTTATTATTCGCTTATGGTCGTATTTCTTGGATAAGCCCGAGCACCGATTTGCATTGGTTAGATGATGATTGCCTCGGCTAGGCACTGATAGCCTATCACGTCATCTACGCCTGTATTGGAATAAACGTTGTAACTCCTTGCATCGAAGACTTCCGCTGCCTCGATTGGTACGTTCTGAGATAATCGAGCATGATGCACTGAGCCTGGTTCTCCGCAGAATCAATGGGCGATTGGAAGGAGGGATACAACAATAGCACGTTTGAGAATAGTCATGATACGTTTGTCATATTGTTTAGTCTAATGCGCGTGCGTGCTCACAACAGCCAAGTCACGCGATGTGCATGTCATGCAATGTGCTGTGACAGCTGTCACAACACAAGTTGTGCCATGCACCCTAAGGCCAGGCACCGCAAACTCCCCCCCCAGCGAGACGAAGTCAAAGCTGCACACTCGACTGGGTCAGGGCAACTTCCATCAATGATGCCCCCCCTCGTTGGGGTTCACACTACTAAGATAACACCCAGGCCCCGTCCATGCGGGCATCTTCATGCAGCATTTTGTCCCGCAGCGACCTGCTGGCAAACACCACAATCCACATGCACCTGCGTCCCATGCGGCCCCTAGGTAATCCCATGATCAGTGACAACCGCCCTTCCTTGGCTAGCCCTTTCAGGTACTTACGTCGTGCATCATGCGCATCCGTAACGAAATGACCTGGCACTTGCATGACCACAACTGGTGCAAAGAGCACAGCTAACGGGAGGGCCAGGTCCAGCAAGGCGAACCAAGGGGAACACACAATGGCATCGTACGGCCACACCTCCTGCACTCTCCTATAGAAACTCGGCTGCAATGCGTCCTCATGCCTGTCTGCTGAGTGGCTGGGGTTCACGTCATTGCAGTGCACCAACCACCCATGCTGTCGCAGCACCCGCGCAACATTACCCCTCCCGGTCCATGGGTCTAGTACTCCAGTGCAGCGGCTTAGGTCCACGGTGTCCAGCAATGGCCTGATTTCATCCTCGGCTGTCTCCACACACTCCGGTTCGCCTGGCGTTGGCTGCCCAGCACGCTCCTCCGGGTACTCGTTTGGCCAGCCGTGTAAGGAGCATCTCCGTGGGCTGCGTCTCCGGCATGAGCAGGGCCAGAGCCCGTTTCACACCTGCTGGCTCCCTCAAATCCCATTGCTCCGGTAGCTCACTATGCGCCGTCGTTAGGGCCTTGGCTGGCGGCTGCTCGATGTGAAGCAGGTGTCTCCTCACGACGCTGGGGCTGGCTGTCTCTACCAGCCCATCGTCGTACACGATGTAGTAGCTCTGCCGCCCGGCTCCTCCACCCTTGTATCGCGCTGTCCCGTCCCGGGTCGTCTTCTCCAACGTGACCGGGTCCTTGAAGGCACGTCGCACCCTGCGCCCATCGAAGCTTGCCGCCACCTGGTCTCGCCTCTGTTGGGCCGCACTGGGAAAGGGCTTGGCCCTCGCTTGAGGCGCGGCCGGTAGCTCCTTGCTTTCCACATCCTCCACCTTGACTCCAGCTTCGCTGCACCCCGAGCAGATCCACGCGCCTTTGGGGATCTTAGTGACGGCTGGGCGAAGGCAGTGCATGTGCCACCCTGTCCCGCAGCTGTCACATAGCAGCATGCTTTCCTCCTGGTCAGGGAATCTGCACACCTCCTACGCCAGATCCACCGAAGGTACTGCCAGCCTGACGTCCACGATGGGGTCGAGGTCAGGCAGATGGCAGGGCTTGAGGTTGGCAGACTCGCTTAGTGCTTGGTTGCTCATGCGCAAGATGCCTTCCGCCGCCGCTCGGTAGTCCGCGCACGCCTGCCAGACCAGCTCCTCGGGGGCTCCCTCCAGCACCTCGGTAGTGATGGGCGGCGTCGCTGGATCAGCCTTGGTGCTGATTGTACGAGCCGACACCTTGTCGCAGGGAGGTGCCTCCTTGACGACCTCCTTGACTAGACGCAGCAGCTCCTGCAGCGCTTCTGCCAGCGCCTGTGGTCCCAGTTGTAGCTGGACACGCCGCCCGTCTCGCCACTGGCAGTCGAGGGTTGTTGCGGCAGATAAACTCCTCGGCAGTGTGCTGGGCAGCGGCCCGGGCGGCATCTGCTCAAAACCCGCCGGCAGCCGCTCCCTGTTGGCCCACGTGTTGGCCACCGATGCGCCCGTGTCCGTGGTGGGGGCGACTTCAGGAGGTGTGGCCACGGGACCTCCGGTCTTTTGCTCGGCACCGGCGCCTCCTGCTCCTGCCGCTCCCATCGCAGGAGGTCGGCCTTGGTGATGGCCAGAGTGGTTGCCTCCTCATCTTCTTCCTCCTCTGCGACGGTGAGCATCGCCTTCCCTCCTGCAGCCCTCGCTTGCTTGTGTTTCTCTACGAAGTATGCTGGTGGCGGCGCCTGGTTGTTGACACGCCCTTCATCCAGCTGCTTGGTCCAACACCCGGCCTCCGAGTGCACAGCACGACGTCCTAGGCACTTGGCGTATGCGCAGGGGCGGCCGTCCGTGGATCGCCACTGGCCGTCCTCCCGTCGCCCGCCTTGAGCCCCACGGGTCCACCCTTCCGTGGGCTGGGTGGCGCGGTGCGGCACGGGCTGGCTGGAGGTGCCCGCCGTTGTTGACCTCTGCGCCCGTGTGGTGGTATTGCTCACTTGCTGCGACGCCTGCCACGCCTTGAGCTCCTGGTACTCCTGCCACTCCTTAATGCTGAGGGTGACTGCCTTGGTCTTAGTCGTGATCTTGGGCTCCACCGGTGCGTCGCAGGCCAGGCTTTTCTGCGATTTGCGCATCGCCACATAGTATTGTTGCGCGTGGTCAGTGACAAACTTCAGTGACCAGACGTCCTCCTGGTCCACGGGCTTCTGCATATACATGGTGCGTATGAACTCCCGCATCTTGTCATCCCGTAGCCCGTCGAAGAAGTGTGTGGCCAAATCATCATCCGCGATGGCGTTCTTCTTGATGCATCGCACTAGGTCAGCGAAACGTTGGGCGGCCTGTGTGGGCGTCTCGTGCTCCGCTTGTTGGAAGGTTTGCACCTTCCGCTTGGCGTCTGGGTCCGGAAGGTCGAACTTGGCCTTGACCTTGGCCAAGTAGAACGACCACAGATCCGGCATGCTGTTCCCCCGTTCGTCGATGAAGTCCATGCCCTCGTACTCCGCGTCTCGGTTGCCCGCCTGCGTCCAGAGCTGCTTGTGCTCACGCAGGACCTTCGGGTGCTCGCTCTCAGCCCACGTGGTGAAAGGGTCGTCCCTGTCCTTGCAGACGCTGGCGGTCATGATGGCGAACCCGTGGACCAGCAGCGCCTTCTTGCCATGCACCACCCCGTAGAACTTCACAGTGCCTATGTGCTTGCGGAACTCGTACTCGAACTGGGCGAAAGAGCCCAGTGCCCGCAAGCTGAAGGTCGGGCAGCGCATCAGGTTCTGCACCCCTTCCATCTCGTCGTCGGTCTCTTGGTTGTCTTGCGTGTAGACAGGACTCGGTAGGGTGAGCAAGCTGGTCGCAGCTTGGCCACCTTCGGACGTTGACCCACCGGCGCTCATGTTGAGGTCCCTGCCATCGGAAACTAGTGAACCCGCTCCTCTCTCCACCGCGACTTGGCCGTCAGCTATGGCGCGTTGAACCAGGAAGGCGTCCATGCGTGGGCTGGCCGTAGGTTGTAGCGCGGTGGTTGCTCCGGGACGGTCTCCTCAGCTGCGTCCGCTAACAGCGAGAGGAATGGTAGTACCGTCGGTCGCCGCGGTTGCTCAGACCCGTCTTGACTCGTTTTCCGAGACGCCACGGTGGTCGATGTTGATCAGCAGCGCGTTGACGACAAGTCTTCTCAGAGCTCCGTCTCGAGGTTGCAGCAGCGGTCGGGAGCGTTGCCAGGAAGCTCGCGATGATGCAGCTCATTGCCGTGACAGGTGCTTGCGGTCGTAGCTTGCTGAGGTTGCTCGAAGAAGCTCAGCAAGGATTAGTATCAGCAGCAGCGATTTAGACGAGTGGTGGTGCTGGTGTTCGGTCTATGAGACCAGGTTCCTGCAGCGACCTGACAAGAGGAAGCTGCGGGCCGACCTTGTGACTTACTTGCTCGTCCAGGCGAAGCCTTGGACGTGACGACTTGTAACGCGTCCCACGGGTAACGCTCCTCGACAGCACGGGAGAAGGGACCTTGGATGGTGATGCCTTGGACTTGGGCGAGCGGTTGTGACTCACGCGTTCGCCAATGTCAAACTTGAATTTGAGCGAGAGAACGCTGCTTAGATAATCTGATCGTTCCGTTACAAGGAGTTATCTGTTTCGTTTGCAATTGCGTCTAAATCGCTGCTCAATGCGTTTGAGCAGCGACTTAAGTACCTAAGTTGCGCGCGCTCGCGCCAAGCCGTACACGCGCCTAAATCCTTCTCGTCCTTTGCCCGGATTGCCATCGGGCCCTTAAGTTAAATCCTATCTACTACGAGTTCCAACTCCTAACTTACAACTATTCGCTCTTCTTCTTTGCCGCTACATCGACGGCACATTAATTGCCTCCTAACATCCCAACTTGCAGCCAATCCTTTGCCGCTGTTAAGTCATAGCACGTTTGAGAATAGTCATGATACGTTTGTCATATTGTTTAGTCTAATGCGCGTGCGTGCTCACAACAGCCAAGTCACGCGATGTGCACGTCACGCAATGTGCTGTGACAAGGATATCATGATGTAGGGAGTCCTCGTTAGGGACAATAATCTTACTTGTCGATCCCTCTTTCTGTAACCAAAGACCATTCTGCTTGCTCAAGTGCTCAAGTCAGCGACCCAGGGATATTGGTCCGTTATTATTTGGCCTGTCCTCTGGAAACAAAGCCTGAGCATCGAATTGAATGGTTGGAGCATGATAGCCATCAGCCGGCTCTATCTGATAGCCACCACAATCAATTTGCATCTTGGATCATATGTTGTGTAACTTTTCATTCACCTATCAAATCTTCCGCTGCCTTTGATTCGGTGCGTCTGTATTACACATGATCGCAGAAAATTGACTCTGACAGAGTTTATGTGCAAATAGTGAGAGGTATACAACAAAAAGGCCCCATTATATATACTCTGTCAATCGTGAGCATAATATTTTTTTGCAGCATCACATCACTACAGTCCCATCACACCGCGCCACACAATTTATCAGCTAGACCATTAGGGATCTTAATGAAGGGTGTTGGAACAGTTGGACAGGGAGTCTGCTGTAGCGGCACATGTGTCCCCGGGGATGCCGCTAGGTTCTCTGGAATGAACACTGCTGCGGTGGTTCAATTTCGTGCATGAGTCCAGCTGCAGTAGCAGGTAGCACCATGTGGCGGTACCCCTTATATATATATAATATGCGGGGTGGGGTGTGTTCTGATGACTTGGTATCCGTCTTTGATATCTAAGGGCCGCCTCCGAACATCCCTCACTGAATGTCCACCAGAGAAATGATGGCAGCGTCCAGGCATGCATGACAGCAGAAGGTCCTTGCCAGGCATAACTGACCGTTGACTCGTTAGTCATTGCATTGCAGGCTCTCCCCCAGGACCGGGGTTGAAGGTCCCAGTCCATTACGAAGTGGCTCTGACAGCTGATTAACCTCGTTCAAGAGCACGAGCTGCTCTGGAGGCGAACGGCAACTCGGGGTGCTCTGCACAAAGGTTAATTTTAAGATTAGAAGCACAGCAGCCTGGCATAATTTCCCCCTCCCCTGTGTTGGCTACCATGCACCGGGGAGCATTACACTTGGTGCAAGATGGCTAGTGATGGGTTTCCCCGCCATCTTCGTTCAATTGCGCTTGTGAAACACCATGCTAATATTCGACATGCTACGAACATCAAAAGCCAATAATATGATACACATCGGTTAAAACTTGCAGTAAACCACCTTGCCGGTTACAGCTCCCAGTCAGTCTATATTCACATCGGTAGACGCCCGATGGATGGATTCATCGACGTCCTCATCACGTATGGATGCTATGCATACGCTTATACAAGCGTGCATATGCACATACACCTGCAAACTGCCCGGGGCCATAAGTGTGTGCAGCCGAACGACGAGTCCTCTGCTCCTGCCGCGGCGCCTGCATACCCACAAACATGCAGTCGCTGTCTTCAATCTTGGATTGACAAGCGGGTTTTAAGCACCAAGGAAACGCAAGTCAGCAAAGCACGGGCCATAACTTCGCGACACCTACACCCCCCCACTACAGCCATCCTCTTTCGATTGCCGTGTAGGGATGCTATGCGGCTCTTCAATTGCTGTCGTGAGTTGGCTGCGCGCCGTACCAGGTACACGACGCGGAGGGGAGAAAGACTGGGTAGCTGCGTCCAACCCCCAACATCACCACCTTCGCATGAAGCCCCCAGCCATCTACTAAATAAACGCCCTGCCCAGGCATTTCCGAACACAGGTAAACAAACATTTTGCAAGTACTTCACCGTGTGGAAAAGAGGTTAGTGATAGAAACAATATCAACTATACATACACAACTCGTGCGCTCCACGTCAATGGCCTGGTGCCTCCCACAGCCTCCTCGCAGTGGATACGAGCCACCCGAGCTCTGGCAGTCGTCGCTCCTCCCTTCCTCGCTTCCTCTTTTCTTCAAAGCACTGATCATAGCAAAACAACTATGGTTGTTTACACCTGGTTCGCCCATCCATCTTACCTGTTACGAATGAGCATAGAAAATCGGACGCACCAATTCAACTCTATCTTGAGAAGAATTGGCTGACCTTGCACCCGTTTAGTAGTATTTCTATTGCTAGTCACCCCCTTGTTCGGGCACCTTCTCCATGCCATACTTCTCACATCACACCAGCCACAAAAAGCAGACGCAAGACTCAGACAGCCTCCTTCGTAAACTCACAACGCGCGCCGCACGCCAGCCCCTCACCCTTCTCTATCCGAGTCGGACTCCACTGCTTGTACTACTAATAGGGCGTCTGTACAGCAGTACTGCGGTGGTCCTATTGTACTCCCAGCTGCACTGGGAAACAGGGCAACGCCAAGATAGAAAGGGCGGGAAAAGACAAAACAAACCCGACACCTTCGGCGAAGCGAACGCAACTGACCCAAGCGGCGCTTCCTTAGGGGAAGAGGATATCTTGTTGTGTGGACAGGGCTTGAATGGCCGTCCCGCTGCCAGCGGCTGTAAACCCCGCGCGGCCAAACGTCCACATTTGTCACCTTGGGTTGCTGTCTTACTTCGCGTTACGATACATAAGCCGAAGGTTGGGCGATATTCAAGCACATAGTGCACAGTGAGACAATTAAAATAAACGAACCAACGGACGGCGATGGTATTTTTCAAACAGAGGCGAACTGCGACAATTTTATCACACATCATAGAGACGCGCACACACACACAAACACACACACACACACACTCTCTCTCTCTCTCTCTCTCACATATACATATACATATGCAAAGCAACCAGCGCAACCTCCACTTCCTAGCCGCGAACGGAGGCGCGGCCGGCCCCTCCGGCATCCATTTCCTTGCTTGGGCAGTCTCTTTGCCTCTGCACCTCGAAGCGGGTGCGACTCTCCACGCCGCTAGCGACTCTTTGCAAGCAAGGACCCTTAGACCGACCCCCGGGTCACGACACACTCGTTAATCCATGTGCCAAACACACAGGGTGGTCAGGACGATGGTGGGTGCAGTGGGGAATCCGTGGAGCCCGAAGGAGCTACGCGGCCCAGCAAACTCTGCAACACCCCCTGCCGCCTCACGCCACCTCCGCAAACTACCTAACACCCGAACTCCACCGGGCCTCAGCCAGCACGTTCCCTGAGCCGTGTTTCAGGCGCCATCGTACCAATTCAACGCCGGTTTTCTCACAATCCGTAACGACGCGTCTGACACCCTCCCCGAGGACTATCGTACCGCCTGCAGCATTCAACCCCACCTCACCCCTCTCATCCCACAAGAGTGTCTTCGGTAAGGGAAAACGTCCTGTTGAGTTCAATACCGCCCGAACCACTGCCACGAGCAGAATCGCCTTCCCCTGCGTCCGTGTCTCCCGGCTGCTTTCCCTTCTTGCTTCCCCCTTGCTGTCCACGACTGGCTCGGCCTGCCGCTTCACACTATCACCACAGCAACAGCGAGCGCCGACACCTCTGCTCCCGAATGCCCACCACCGCTGGTGCTACCGCCAACTCGTAAGTGTCGATAAGAGACATCTGAATACTGGGCCATCATTGGCCGCATCCCAAGATCATCTGCCCGTCTTCACTACCCGCTGCCTCCCTCCCTCCTGCCCACGTACTGGTCTGCAATGCGGGCCCCCGGAGCGCGGAAACGGCAGCAAATGGCAAGCGCCGTTCCGGCTCCCAGCCTGCACTTTTCAGGCGACCGCCAGATGACAGGCATGGCAGCCTGCCAGGTCACCGCCCTCTGCAGCCGGCCCCCCATCTCCTCCTTCCGCCTCCTCATCCTTAAACACATATGCACAAGCCTCCACTCATTCATGGACGCTTTCCGCGATGCAATGTGCCTCCGTGTCCCCCAGGTATCGTGGCGGCGTTACACTCCTGGTCGCATCTCTTCTCCTCTCGATGTCTTCTCATAAGCAGCACCGCACCACTGTAAATATGCATACACAACCCCACTCACACGCACATACAAAACACACACCAAAGCCAGTAGGATGGCACACACGTGTGGTCCCCCGTGTGAAGGTATCTTCCCATGATTAATTGCTACTGCGGTGGCGAGCGCCCAACAACGTCAGTTGCAATCGCAGTCGAGGTCGCAGGGGCCGGGAAATGGAAGTGGACGGAAGCCTACCGGGGTTGGGGTCGATGAGAAGGTATCCAATAGCGATGCCCCAACCCTAGGCAAGTCGTTCGGGTAGTACCCCGTCCTTCAAAAATATGGGGGTGCACGGGCGCCACCAGGAAAGGCGATGTTCCCCCGCACTGTTGCCTTTCGCAAGCTAGTGGTGTTGCCGCTTACGGGCCGGGCTCGGCGTGTCGGCATCACCGGAGTCACCTGGCCTTCCGCCCGACGGCAAGCGCTTGAGGGCACCCGGCGGCGGCATGGCCGCCGCCCCCATCTCTGGCGCCCTTTGGGAATCGTCCGCTTGGGTGAGGCCGATGGTGGGATGTGGCGGCGGCGGTTGCGACAGAACGGGCCGTATAAGCTTGCTGCTCTGCTGCGGTTGCGATTGCTGCCGCAGCAGCTGCAGCTGCGGTTGTAGCTGTAACCGTTTAGGGGGCGGGTTCGGCTGAGCTGGGCTCTGTTGCTGCTGGAATCTCCATGAAGGTCCATCGCCCGAGGACTTGTGCCGTAGCTGCGGCCGGGTTAGGCCACCACCGCTGCCGCCACTGGTGGTGGCTGCCGCGGCGCCGCTGGGGCTCCTTGTCAGGAACTCCCAGTCTGCGTCCGGATTCAGAGACGCCCTTCGCCGGCCCTCTGCACCACCCGAGTATGTTTCGACATCTCGTATATGGCCTGATGCCAGCGGCGATAGGCTCGCCGGAACGCCGCCACCACTGCAACCGCCGCCACCACCATGACTAGTGCCGCCGCCGAATGGCCGAGAGCCTCCTAGCTGCGCACAGGCCTGCGGCTGAGCTCCTGCCACCCCTGCCGCCGCTGCCGCTGCTACTGCCGCTACCGCCGCCGCTGCAGACATCGTTTGTTGTTGTTGATGTTGCTGCTGCTGCTGTTGCACTGCTGCTAAGGCGGCCATAACAAGCGGCGTGGTTTGCAGTGGCGCATGGCGAGTTTGCGCCGCTAGTGGCGCCGCTGCCGTTGCCCCTCCTGCCTGTGCGCTGGCGCAGTCGCCGGCACCGCCACGATCACCGTTACTGACGGTGCTCATAGGTGCATGGCAAGCGGACCCTGCCGCCACCCGCACATCTTGCATCAGTGCATCCTGTACGGACGGCGGCGAGCATTGTAGACCGGCGATATCCGACCTCGGTGACTGAGAGGCCACCGCAGCATACAACTGCGCGTACGCCGCTGTCGCGTTCGCCGACGCGGCGGAGCCTCCGTGCCCGCCGCCGCCGCTGGTGCCGCTTGCGGCGGCGGCAGCCGCGGCGGCGGCGACTGCCGCCATACCGCCATTCAACACCCCAGTGGCCGGCGCCGCCGATGCTGCCGCCGAGGCTACCAGTCCCGGGTCAAGTGGCGTCACAGGCGGAAGCTCCGGCAAATCAGAAGATCGCGCTGGAAAGGCAACCTGTGCTATCTGCGTCAGCGCCGCTGCCAGCACGTCGGCAGCGGAGCCGGGCAGTACAAGCTTGCTGGCTGCGGCCGCCATTGACGCCGCAGGTTGCTGCGCCGGCATCGGCTGCGCCGCCACGGCCACGACTTGCTGCATGGTACCCAGGAATCCTTGGTGCACCGTACTGGCGGCGGCGGCTGTGGCCGTCTTGTAGAAGGGCTGCGCTGCTATCGTCGGCGTGTTGAGTGCACGCTGTGTGAAATTCGGCGACAAGCCTGCGGACGGGGTCTGATGAGGAGCCAGCGATGCGTGAACCTGTAGCTGTGACAGAAGCGACTGCATCTTGCTCACGTCGGCGACGACGCCGCCGCCACCAACCCCGGCCCCGCCGGTGCCACTGCTGCCGCCACGTGATTTTGACGACGGCGGTGGAACCGTAAAGGCGGATCCAGCGCGGCCTAACGTAATGCCCCCGACGCCTTGAGGTCGCCGTAGAGCGTTGCCGCAGCCTCCACCTCCGTTGCAAGGGCGCCCTGTTAGCCGCCCCGTGCCACCGCCTCCAACGCTACCCCCGTCCGTCCGGCCACTGCCGTCACCGCCACTGCCTGTACCGTTTGCTTTACCGCCGCTTCCGTCACTGCCACTGCCACCGGCGCTGGCTTCAACTCCGGATTGCCCTTTGCCGCCGGGGCCGCAGATGCGGGGACCCCGGGTGCTAGCGCCATACCCCGCCGCATCGCTGCCGGTCAGTACGGCATTGTCACCGCTGGCCGCAATTCCAGCCGGGCCGCTTCCACCTCCGCCTCCGACCTCGGCGCCGCCATCGCCATCGCGGCTGCCGCTGCCGCCAGTTCCACCACCGGGCGTCCCAGCCGCTTGCCCTGCACCACTGCCATTGTTGTCATCTTCTGCAGAGCTTGGAGGCCGCGCGCCGATGCCAGAGGCCCCATTGCCGTCTCGGTCACGGGTTTCCCGCCGTGCAGGATAGCGCCCGGCATCGTAGGCAGGAGAGCGGGGCGTGGGGTGGCTGTGGTGGTGATGGTGGTGGGATTGGTGGTGGCTAGTTCCATTGGCTGCATGGGAAGGGAATAACCGCAAAGGCAGAGGGGCTACGTAAGCACACGGCAGCGGTGATGTACGACGGATTACCAGATCTAGCAGATAGGAGGCAGTGGAGGGAGGTTGCAAAACGGAACGGGCCTGAGGCAGCGAGCTTGGTTCCCTCAAGGGTGCATACGGCTAAGGTGCCATTGCAGACGGCTGCCGACTTTTCTGTAAGAACAAGCAAAGGCCGCGACTGTGATCTGTCTTCTAGTGTTCATATGGGCTCCGCTATGCATTATGTCCCATAGCACCCGAACCCTCCTGTTGGTTTCCTTGGGCGTTCTGTGTGCCGATAGACCTGCGATAGCCTGGCCCGTCATCCGTCCGTCCGTCCGTCCGTCATACGGAGGCACGGCCCATGCAACATCATGTGGCTCTCAATGCGGTGCACGATGCCCCGCTCTGTCCCTTCCCCCACACCACAATGCGACTCCAATCCAATCCAATGCGCTCGATTCGAATAAATCTAACCCCATACGCCACGCTAAGCCGCACATTGCGACAGGGTGGCGCGCACGAGCCTTACCACTGCTATAGCCGTTGCCGTTGAACACGGGATTATTGCTGTCCTTGATGCTGTGGCCATTCCCGTTGCCGCCGCTACCGCCGCCCCCATCGCCGCCACTACCGCCGCTGTGGCCGTTGCCGCCACTATGACCGTTGCCACTGCTGCCGTTACCGTTACCAGAACTACCATTTCCGTTACCCTGCTGGCAAAACGTGACGCCGAAAGGGAACTTGGGATAAAGCTAGAACTGCCACACTTTCAAAAAAGCCAGCAGCAAAATGCGCTTTAGGTGAAAATGACGCCTTCGAAGTTTGATACGTCCGTAAATCCCGATAGCCCGGTCAGCCTGTCGCACTTCGCACTTCGCACTTTTTGCCGCTGTTGCTCAGGTACTAAATTAACTATAGTCTCGCTACCGGTAAGCGATGGATAGCGACCCACCAACCCACCAACCACCAAATACCTTTTTCCATACCTCTTATCTACCTCTGCGGATGACAACATCATCAAACCCGAATCGTACCATCAACCCAAGATATGGCATACTTAAGCACGCGACTGTGACGGCACTAAACATCATAGGGACCTCCGCGCCTCACCTGCGACCCATTGCCTTGCGATCCGCTTCCATTGCCGTTGCCATTGGATCCGTTGCCCGAGCTTCCGTTACCGTTACCGTTATTACCGTTATGTGTATTCGTCGGGTTGGATCCCTGGGCTTCCCTGCATGTACCACAATAAACCGCACGCGCAGTCTGCCAACGGTGTACCAACCGGTCCATGGAAAGAAGGTGATGTCGGTATAGCGCAGCGCCGCTGGCAGGCAATCCTGTCAGCTCACCTAAGCTCAGGCGGACCTGTCGCACCCCTTTCCAACAAAACCCCAAATCAATCATCACCAGCTTTCTTGTCCTTGTTTGGTCTTTACTTGTTATGTACCTGTGCCACCCGCGTAAACTAGTGAGAAACGCCGACGACCTCTGGAGTCCGACCGTTGCCACGCCCGGGCTCATTGAAGCCAACAATCAGTACACACACATACATATACATTATATATCTGTATACACAGACATACACACACAGGTCTGCGACAACGTCGCACACGCCCCTGATGAGCACACGGCCCTGATTTCCCATAACTTCACATGCGTATATGTATCCATACGCATTCCCTATATCTCCTCTTAGGCGCCAGCCCGCTGCTCTTACCGTGTCTCCGGGTCGTTTCTGGCGGCTCTCAACCGGCTGTCACTGCCATTGGTATCGGAGCTGCCGCCTCCACCTCCACCACCGCCTAGACCCGTCGCCTTGCCGCCGGGCCCCCCGCCTGCGTCCTGCATGGACGGTGACGTGGGCTCGTGGTCGTGTTTGTGGATCAGGTGGTGATGGTGGTGCCGACGGCTGCGATCCATGCCGCTCATATCGCTGCCGCACGGGGACGTGTTCCGCGGTGCGCTCTGCAGCCAGAGGGAGCGAGACAGGGGGTGGCGAATGAAGGTGGATGCGGGGCATCTAGAGATCGTGGGTTTGTCGGACCGACATGCCCAGACAACAATGCAGAAGCCGGGGGTGGGGCGTGGTTTCGGAGTTACTTGTAATTTCCCCTTCCTCCTCTCACTTCCCGCTCGTCGATAATTTTGCCCCGATAATTTTGCATCTGTGCTTCGGCCCTGTGTCCAGCTTTTCCAGCAGGTGCATGTGGCATCCCTGCGGCCGCTTCCCCGACCCGCTTCACGGCTAATTTCCTCCTGGGCTTAGTAGTTCGAATACCATTTCCTTCGCCAGTATGGCGGTGCCTATACTGCACGGCAAACAGTCCTCCGCAGCTTCCAGGGGTCATCCAAATGCTATATCAGAGGTCCGCATTACTCAGTTTCGTGCACACATATTCATGTGTTAAGAAAGCAGCTTAATGCAACATCATTGTCAGTCCGATTCACGCACTTTTTTGTGCTGATCTCGAAGAAAGCCCGGCGGAGCTTCTTTGAGTGACCCATGGGTCCTAGCACCAATGCCCTTGGCACGTAGACCAGCGCCGCCGCTGCCCGTGGTGCTCGTGCTGTTGCTCAGCGACTTCTTCAGACCGCCGTGACCGTGGCCCAGGCTGTGGACGTGCAAGTGCCCATGACCCTCGCGTACACCTCCATGACCTCCAGAGCCAGGTCCCCCGGTGAGGGTGGGTCGGCTGCTATCAATCATACCTGACAAGAACAGGGAAGTGGATGGCCATGACCTATTGGAGCCGGAATGGGAAATAAGTGGAGGAATATCCTAATTAGGCATCATGGTACAAGCTAATCGTTCATTCACCGACAGAATCCTAATAAGGACTTGTTGCGGGAAATATTGGGGTGTTACACTGTGGGCGACTCACCCTACAAGGGCGAGCACCAAGGGGCCTGACCGGACCGAGCCACAGCGCAGGGGAGGGGCACGTGGCTTTGTCTGGGAAATATGTCTTTTACCAATGAGATCCTTTGTTAGTAACCGTCGTTATCAGCCACACAGCATATCTGCACCGTTGCCGTACTGACCTAGCATCTGCCAGTACTGCAGTGCGCGGCTGCCTTGCTGGTCCAGATCCGCCTGGGGGTCCGCAACGGCCCACTGCGGGCACGACACGGAAAACGTGATCAAATAAGTCGAGCGTCCGCGAATATGCGAATAAAAAATGATGAAGTCCATGGTTTCGGAGGGTTTCAGATCATAGAGTGCAACCGAATGCAATTGGTGTAAAACAGAGAGGGGACAGAAAACGAAATTCAGACGCGTTATTAAAACGCCAGAAGGTCGAGTTGTCGTGATTGTGCGATGCGATGAAAGTTGAAACCGACCGCTAGAGAGCCGGGGTGTGAAAGAGGCGGCAAACCTTTCGTGCAATAGCATCATGCACCAGAAAGAACAACAAACAGAGAAGGTCATTAAAACGTCAACGCTATTATTCATGCCGGAGTGTGTGCGCGTGCTCATGCGGACAGACGCGCGCGCACACACACAGACACAAAAAAACCAGACACTCACACACACGAGAGCCTTGCAAAACACGAACATTATTTAAGTTATATATTTAGAACGTTATAACTCAAAACACGCATACGACTCACGTACAGTGCGAATGACATTCACGAAACGTTTAGGGCTAAAAGTACCCCCAGTGCCGCCCACCTGGCTCAGGTCCACCCGATTGCTCTGCGCCGCCTGATCCCGATCATCCGCACCCGCATCGGGCCCGGTGTCGTCGCCCCCGCCGTCCCCACCGCCCTCGTCGACGCCCTGCTCCCCGTCGCGCTCCGTCACGACGCTGTTACCGTCGCTCCCTCGGGATTCCTGGCCGCCGCCTACACCCATGCCCAGCGCCATCAGGTCACCGGCCAGCAACATGGCCGCGGGGTTCTCTGCGTCGGTGGTTGTGGCGGTCGCCTCCGCAAGGGTCTGAGCATACCAAGTGGGTAGCGGCCGCGGATGACCAACGCAGTAAAGAAGTGGAGGACAGGGGAGGGGAAAAGCGGGGAGGGGAGGCAAAGAGTGTCAACTCGTGTGCGTGCATATGGAACATGCTGTTCCTGATCATCTCCCACCACCCAATGGTTGCCTCTGTGCCTCTGACATGTCATCCAAGCCATGCATGGACCCTGGCCCAAATCCTACCTGCTGCTGTTGGGACCTGTCCAAGCTATGACGTCGCTGGTGGTGATGATGGTGGTGATGGTGGTGATGCATCAGGTGGTGGTGGTAGTGGCCTCTATCTTGGGGCGATAACGTCCAGGGGGGACCCTCAGGCGGATCGGTCCAGCCACAGCCATGCACGCCGCCCCCCTCGACGCCGTTGCCGTTGGCGGTTCTGTGGGCGGGTAGGATGCCGCCCACGACGCTGCCGCTGCCGTTGCCGGCGTCAGTGCCTTTACCGTTGCTGGTGCCGGCCCAAGGCATACCCTGCACGTTTTTACAGAGCACGAAGCGATGCAGGGTCAAGTCGAAAAAGCGAAGAGCAGCGGACATCGTTATGCGAGTCTCAGACCGCCGAGACGGGACGGCGTGAAACCGAGCGTGCTCTGCGTCATAATCGCCGACCATTTCACATCGGATCCAAAGCTGAATCCAACAAACTGAATCTAAAGTTGGAATCCAACCGACCAAATTGATGTATTCTTCTTCAGGCACCCGTATCCTTGCCGTACCTCTAGCGCAGAGTTTTGTAGCGTAATCTGTGCCAGCAAGGACGGTGGCATGCCGAAAAACGGGAATCCCTGAGGAGGGTGCGCCTGCGAAGGTTAAGGGCAGGGTTTAGGGTTTAAGCTATATCAACGGTTGTTGGCACAACAGGCGACTACCCTAACCCCGCTAACCGTCATGCACCGTGTGTCTAGAAGATGCACGTTATGACCACTCTTTGGAATAAATAGCCACATCCGTATGCTGTACGGGTATACCACTGCGACGCTTGCTTTCCCCTTTCTGACCTGCAAGTGGGCTTGGACCTGCTGTCCCGCCGCCGCCACCACTGCCGCCGCAGCGGCCGCCGCTGCCGCTGAAGCTGCAGCCGCTACCGCTGCAACCGTCGCGTCCGTCACCTCGGCATAGTGTGACGACTGTTGTTGATCCTGAAATTGCTTTTGCTGCTGCTGGTGCTGCGACTTCACAGCCGCTGTAGCGATAGCGGCGGCGGCCGCCGGCGTCCGTGGCTGCGCCGCTTGAAAGGCCATTGGCAGCTGCAGATGCAGGTGCTGTAGCCCGGCAATGGGCGGCTGAGGCAATTGAGCAGACCGTGGTGGCGCTGGTATGGAGTGCTCTTGACCATTTGCAGCGGCGCCGGTGGAGCCGCCGCCGCCGCCGCCAGTGCCGCCTCCGCCTTGCGTCACCGTGGGAGCGCCACCGCCGCCACCATTGATGCCGCTGGCGTCGGCGGCAGCGCTGCCGCTGTTGTCCGGCATCACGGCCTCTTTGCGTGGGTACGGCCTGGAGGGTTTCCGCTTTGGACGCGGCGGAGGAATACTGATGCCTTCACCTGCAGTGTTCAGGCAGTTAACAACAGGACGTTGCGTGGGTTCCAGTGGATGGGGACGAGCTCCCAAAGGTGTGATCGCACGCGCTGTGGGCCTTAACCAAACGGAAAAGGCCAGGACGCGCAGGACGGGGCGAACGACAGACACATTGACAGACGGCTATTGCGCCTTTAAAGGGATTGTGAAACTGGCTGCGGCAAAGCCACACGACGGTTGGTTCGTTGCCAGGTTAAGGTCGCGCTGCCAACCGCAAAAACTGCATTTAATACGAATATTAAAATTCATGTGCTTTGTAACCAACCATGGCAGTGGGAGCGCTTCAAAAACATACATCTGAGTACGTACTGGTCCACCGTAAAAAGACCGGTTATAGTTAATGTCGTTTTTCCGTCAGTCGGGGAGCACAACTTCAAGGGTGACATGCTTGAAAACCCGGATCAGCCGACCCAGATCAACTTGCCCCGTGCGGCCAGGCGACGCAGGATCGAGGGTGCCAGGTGCGCATGCCGGAGCCCTCTATTGCACAGGCCTCTTTTCCCTAATGCGGAAAATTCGCTTATGTCATTGTTAAAGTAACAAACCCCTTGTAATCGCTTTGGCATGCCGGGCAGGACTCACCATCCTCCGTTGACCCAGTGTCCTTGTTTCGCTCGAGCTTATTAATAAACTTCTGTGCGTGACTCCTGATCTGGACGGCCGTCTTGGTGCTCACATGATCTGAAAGAAATGCAAATTGTGGGCTTTGCAGGGTCAGGGGAGGCCGATTCGGCTTGGTGGTGTTCTGAATGCCGTTGGTTGGGACCTCATGAAACCGAAATCCCCTCTCGCAACTGTCCACACGCTTCCCCTGCTCGTAATACTTATGGCCGAATATATAGAAGACGCATTGAAACGTGAAGATGTTGAAATGCAAAAAATGCGGCCTGAAGGCCACCGTTCTTACCCTCAATTTTCCGCCAAGCTCGACCATATAGTTTCAGGGCCTCCAGAAACTTGCCGTGCTCCTCCTCAGTCCATTTCTCTCTTTGCTTTGTAATGATATAGGGCTTACGAGCCTGGGGCAGCGGCATTTTCCATGCATTCGTTGGGCAACCTCCGCCCGGATGTAATGGTGCCTGACTCGTTTAACATGTGCTGACAATTGGCATCGAGGAGTGTCCATTGTGTGCTTCCTATGGGTTTATCTGGCATCATGCCAAAAGACGCTTACGGGCAAAGCTCTCTAACGACCGCAGCCCTGGGCGCGGCCTGACCCGAACCCGCGTTGTGCGATGAACTTCTGGAATCCTTTATGGAACAGGGTCAGCTGCGCACCTTTATTTTAGGCACCTCTTGGTTATGGGGCTGCGGGGCCGAGGTGCTTGGAGCGTTTGGCGGTCCAGCAGGCTGTTGAGATTGCATAGGCTGCGACGCTTGGAGGCCCGGCTTTGGCCCGTTAGCCTCCTCCATCGGACCTGGAGCTCATAGTGAGCCGTAAACGTGGTGCGCCACCAGAATTCCTTTCCAAAGTCGAAAATTTTGTTTTGGTACCGTTGTGTTGGTTTTGCGATGCATAAGCATGCAGTTGACGAAGTGCACTGTGAAGCGCTTCGCGCATCTTTGGCCGCGGAACGAATAAGGGAACTCATTTTGTTCGATGGGCTGGCAAAGGTTGGACGACGGAGTATAAGATTTTGCCAGTTGGTCGTCGCCGTACGCTCGGACCGCAACCAGATTGGTATCTCGACGATTTTGTCGTGCAACCGCAAGACCATCCGCCTGCCGCCGGCAGAGACATCACTTCATCTTTTGCCGGCGAATTTCCTTGGTGTATTCGATCAATAATTTACGACGAATGCAATATCAGCGCGCCGTTGTTTCCCAAAGTTCCTTATTTGCAGTCTTCAATCCTCTGAAAAGTCTATGCAACACGCAAGTTCTGTACTATTATCTAATTAGAGATGTAACCTCTAAGTATGTTAAGAATGGGTTTGCGTTGGCTGCTCTCGCCTTGCCTACTGATGGTGATGACGCTGGCTTTGAGAGCTGGCTTGCTGGCAAGGGATTCTCTGAAAAATATATGCGAGGTGAAATCAAATTATATGATTGCATTATTATTCTGTAGCAACCGGAGACCCAATGCACGAATGCGGTTATCATTCTTGCTATGCTGGTTGCGGTCACTTTCAAAACCAGACCATTTTATTTATCTCATTTAGTGGTACAGTGGGCAAATTTATATGTAAATCTCGTCAAGATTTACAACAAAGCCGATGGTTCTGGACCTCGCCTAAAGACACGCTTGGAGCTTTGATGTGAGAGGATGAAAAGTGCAAACTTGAGGGACATTTGAAGGATTTTCGAAGGACATTTGAAACCCACCACCCCACGGGATGATGACGAGAGCCCAGGCTCAGCGTGTACCTACCCTTCCGTCCTATGACGTCTTTTGGTGCAAGTCACCCTCATCCACCCCAAATAACAGCACCTATATGGGTTTTGTCCTTTCCATTGCTCTGCTGCATTCAACTCCGCTGGAACTGCGCGAACCAACTCGCACGCAGAACCCAAATGCCAGGCACCACCATGCCCATACCCGTACCCCGTCATACCCTCTTGGTTGTCATTCCCCCAATCGCCTAGCCTCTGTCTTTTTAAGCGTAATTGTGCGACACGGCGCATCCCGCGATACGGCATCAACTAGCATCTAAACCCGTACCAGTAATATACGACGTGTTCTGTTTGTGCGACTCTCTAAATGCAAGGAAGCTGGAAACGATTTATGTCTTGCCCATCCTAACCACTTGGATTATTGGCGAAGTATTGGATGCATATGGCATTCCTATCGGTCTACATACACCTGGCCCCTACCCCTGCTTCGGGGGCAAGCTCTGCCCAACAATGCCAATTCAAATTCACAAGGATTGATTATTAATATTAATATTATTATTTTATTATTTTTTATTATTATGATGATGATGATGGATTACAATCGGGGCCCCTTATTAATCCAGCCCAAAGGCCGGCTCCCAAAGATTCCCAGATGCAGCCTCATTTTCATTTCCCTCATAAGCCATATGGGAGCAACTATTTTCTTAATTGCTGGCTGGATCGGCCAGGAACTGTGTGCTGCATCAGCTGGGGGTCTCCATCTTTCTGCGCCCAGGCAGCTCAGGCTGTGCACACCAGCCCGTATGTATCTACTGGATGGATAGATGGAGGCACACGGCGGGTTGAACGAGAACTAGAACTGAGCTAGATGACTAGTTAGGGCCGCTTTAGGGCCCTGCAGCGTCCGGGGCTTTCCGCCAAGTTTCTTCTACCTGACCTGGACCCTTGCCGCAGCACACTTCATTGCGTTCCCCCAGCCGTCACTGCTGCCAGGAACGGGCTCAAATGCGACGAGGAGAGATTTCTTAAGAGATTTCTTAAGCAGTAATACCTGAAGTATGGAGTGTGAGCCCCGCACGGGGAGGGAATGATAATAAATGATAATAACGGGCTGAACCTTTCGTTTATCGTACGCTGAACGCTCGCAGCTTTGTACCGGCTGCTATCCCCCTATTTCGATCGGTGCAGTCATGCTCAGACTTTTATCTGACAGGACCTGCGTTCAGGCATTGGCAGGGTCATTTGCACAGGCACATGCATTCCGAGGACAGGAAAGTCAGTGCATGCAGCAGATTAATTTATAAGTATCAATTGCGCCATTTTTAAACATCTGTTCTAGCCTGTTATTACACATGGAATATAAAAACTGCCTCTCTGGTAAAATTAATCTAAATTAATCTGCTGCATGCACTGACTTTCTTGTCCTCGGAATGCATGTGCCTGTGCAAATTAGGTAAACAGTTCTCATGGAGTGTGCCATAATTTGTACCCAACCCACCATCAGCGCAATCCACGTACAGTCTTTCTGCCTGATCTATCTCAGGCCCACCTCACCTCCTGTCATCGAACTTACGTTCCCAACAAACGCATGCGTGGAGCTGGGCCGGCAAGGTTCAGGCTAAGGTCTGAAATACAAGGCACTCAGCCGAGTGAACGGGCCGCCGTCAGTTGAGTTTCGGCCCAGGCTTCGGCCCAGGACTCAGAATGTACGGCAGTTATTGGTAAAACAAGAAGGTGCATCTTGTCGTCGCATTTTGAGCCCGGTTACTTGTTATTGTAAGCCCGGATATATTTTGAGCTCATCATGAGACAGTGAAACTGCTTCGTTCGAGTATGGTGCAAGGCGACAACGTGAAGCAGCAGTAATGCCTTGTGTCATATGGGGCACACACATCGCGCAATTCCCCCGGAGGGAGACTGGCGTGAGACTGTGAGTTATACGTGGGCCACCCGGGCTGCAGCATTTTCCGAAGCTGCTAGCACCGTCGCTTGCTTTCTGTGTCCATATCGAATTGGATTGAAACCCAAATTTCCACTTCGGTGTTATGACGTCGGATGTGGAAGTGGTCGGAAGGGGGAATCGTTACCACACAAAAACCTGCACAAACTTCACGAAGCCGAACAAATGGGTGGTCTAGCATCTAGATGCGGTTGGGCCATATCTAGATGCGCCTGCAAGCTAGATGCCAGCCAGGTACCATGCCCAAGATGCCAGATGCGGTGATGAGTTTGTGATACCCTCCGCACCCGGTGGTGATCCAAGCAAAAGTCGCACGCTTGCGACGTTGAGGTGGCCCTTTCTTTTCCCCGTTGAGTAGGCAGTTTGCATGTTACGGGTTCGCACGGCATTAATCAAGTGTGACGTGAGGACCCACCACGAATAGGGGGCATGAGGGCCGTATGCGGCGGCGCCGTAAGTTGAAACGGGCAGACAAATAGGACTTAAAATTTCCACGACAAGGTTCCGGATCTAGGATCCAAGGATCCCGCCAGACTAGCCGCTAACCGACAGGTTACCACCACCGGTGGCTTCCTCTGCTTGTGTTACCACCACTGAAACGTCTCACCTTTTTCATGCACTAACAAGAACTTGGACATATTGTGGCGTCTCTGTCCGGGCGGGCTACCTGCCGGAGCGCCAGCGCTTGCTATAACCCCCTCCTCCATCTTCCCGGAGGAATTGCGCAGCTCAGATTTCCTCGAAGAATACTGAAAATATTGGGTGGGGTACTTCCCCACTTCTTCAGAATCGCAATGCAAAAAGGGATCCTTCTTTCCCTGGGTATTCCTGAAGCAGTAAAATTTTCGAGCGGCCTGCATATCGGGCAATCCTTGATTTGCATTGTTCTTGACTAGGCTCTTGATGACCAGACCTGCCTGCATCTGTACGAACTTATTCCAACGGCACCAAAACAGCTCGGGCAGCAGCTGCCGCCTCCTCTTTGCCCTGACAGCCCAGAGGACGACCAGTGGCCATAAGAACCGATCAAACGCGTGCGCGCAAGTACGCAGAAGCCGCGTGGAAAATCGGTCATCAAGGATGGTGGTACGACCCGTACAGGCGCGACGCAGTACATGCAAGCAGCCAAGCAGCAGGCGCAATGTGGGCAGACAGACAAGCGAGCGGACAGGCGAGCAGACATTTAAACGCAAGCCCAGGGCAGCTGTGCGATTCAGTCGACTGGATGGACTGAAGACGGTGATATGCGCGAAAAATATGAGAGCGGGTCGGTTACGCCAATGCGCATCAATGTGCCGGAAAGCGAATAGGCGCACATTTTTGCAGCTAATTTCCAATCAGTCTTGTGGATTTGCATGGAGTATTTTGTTTGAAAACTGTCGTCGTTTTCAACTTGCAACCCATTCTGGGCTGCAATCCATCCTGGGAAAAGCCCACCAGAACCCATGCCGTACACAACAGAACAGATTGAAATTCTAAGGTATCTTGAAGACACTTAATAAGCTATAGGTTGCTGAGACTTTCGCACATCAACAAAAGAAACACCAACACATAACCTTCTGCACACTTCTCCTGACTCTGCACATTTCTCCTGCACTCTCTGATCTTCTGCACACTTCTCCTTCCTCCATCGAGGCCACACCCTTCTGCATTCAGAAGAACAATCCTTCTGCATTCAGCGCTGCAGCCCCCGGCATTGAGTGTGGTCGCCGTCCACACATGCATGACTCCCCATGTTAAGCAGGGCGAGGAACACAACTTGCGGAACTGTTTGACTGCCCCGCCAGCCGGGACAAAGAAGAGGTATTCGCTGTTGGGTATTGACCCAGCTTCTGTTGGGAACCTTCTGTTGACCTACCTTTCCCCCACCACCACCCCGATTGGGCGGTATCAATTCAGCGCTACTTGAGCCATCACCTACAGCGCGACCACCTCTTCCGATGCAGGCACGCAGCTCTCCCCAGGAAGCACAACGAACTGCCGTACCGCAGCAGGTAATGAAGGCAAGGCAAGATAATTATAAGATAATTATGAGATCAATCCCAAGAGATCTGAAGTCAACTCAACTCAAGAAGACAGCACATCGCTTCAAAGGAAAGCTAACGTCTGGAGGAGAAATTCCTGTGACCTTATAACTTGATAAGCCGTACCGTCATCGTACTGCATTTATGGCCCGTCTACGACACATAAAGCGTTGACTTATGCAAATAGCGGCGGCGGCAGCGGCGGCACGCCGAACCTACAGACCGATTACTTCAATATTGCGGAGAGCTCGTTCGTACCGGCACACGTAAGCTCGCCAGACCAAGGACACAAAAGGACAAAAAGGACACAAAAACGCGCACTGAGTGCACTTTCAGTGCAACCCCCGTCAGCTTGTCCACGAGCCTTTATCATATCCTGCTTTGAGCTCCAGCTGCGGAAATCCGACACGTTCGCCTAATGTTAGGAATGCCTAAATGAACGTCGACCAATGGCAAAAACGAACAAAACGCGTACGTGCGCCTTTAGCATCTATCTTTTAGAAGCCAGAGTGTTGTATATACGTGCCGTACCGTCGCCTTTAAGGTGCTGTACAGCGAAGTATGGTGAACCTCTATCCCTGCCGCCGGCAACAGCAGCGCCGGTACAGTACAACATCCCACGTACACGTACAACCCCATCCGCAACGGCTTCGTTTCGGAGTGTAAAAAGTACTGCATCAACGGTCAACGACCAACAACTTACAGACAAGGAAGCAGCGGCTGTGAAACAAGCGTCAAGGGAACGCTGAAACGCTGTGTCATAGCGAAGAAAGTTAAATCCGTACACACGCCTGGTGAGCACTCACGGATGCTGCTGTGCTGCTGCTGTGCTGTACCGATGATGGCCGGTCGCCCGAACCCCCCTTTTCGCGGCTTTAATACATCCTCTGCTGTGATGCTCTGCTGCGCGTCCGCAAGACTAACGCGCGTCCGCGCGTCCGCATCCGCAAGACTAACCAGACTAAACAGCCCGTCCCTCCTGGCCAATAACCTAATTATATAACCTGACGAACAAATGCGACTTTCCACTTACACCCAAAAAGGAAGCTAAAATTACAATCCTCGAACCATACGTGCATTACAGACACACACACACACACAAACAAACAAACAAACACTCGGAATCTTGCAAATTGCGCCACCTGCTGCACCTTCCATATCTTGCTAAATGAAAATGATAAAAAAAAGTGTGACAAAGGAACAAGCAAAAACAGCATTTACTCTTCTTTTTTGGAAAATGTGTCCTCAAGGCAATCTCACTTTCTTTTATATAGGCTGCGCCCATATGGAATCCAGCAGCCCGTGTGGCGGGCTGCTGTCAGCGACCACCTCTACCTTAACCCTCTCCTACCCTGCGCCCTACCCACCCCTACCCCGCCCATGTCCCAACCCTCAGGCAGCCGTGGACAGGGCCACCTCCTGGCTGTCCCCCGCAGTGCCGGGTACCTGCTTCAGGAGTGGCTGTACGGCAAGGAAGAAGTCCCTGAAGAAGACAGCTGGCTTGACGTCCGACGCGATGCGCTGTTTGACGTCCAGGGAGGGCGCTGAGAGGTAATCGATGAAGGCGTTCCGAAGCCCAGCCGGCTGGTTGTCCAGGATTGCCGTAAGGAGTCTGCGTTGCGTTGCGTCCAGGGAGGGGGCCCCAAGCCGGGAGTGGAGAGGGAGGTAGTGGGGAGGGAGGTAGTGGGGAGGGAGGTAGTGGGGAGGAAGAGAGTGGGGAGGGAGAGAGTGGGGAGGGGAAGGCGCAAGACACCATTGTTTAGGTTGTGCACGCAACCCACACAACCCTTGCACGCTCAGGTGCTCGACGCCCTCCCTTTAGCCGTGCTGGGCACTTCTTACCGTGTGCGGGTTCGCTTAGCGGCCACCTTCGCACGGTTGTGGCCAGCAGCACCCGCCAGCGCACTGCAGGCTACCGTGCCCACGCCTGGGCAGCGGGCCAAGAGGGCGCATGGGGGCAGCATTCAAGGTGGAGGGAGCCACGGAATGTGAGGGTGAGGAAAGGTAAGAGAAGGCTCACTGTAACAGGGCGAGCTCCAGGGAAGCTACAGTGGATTTGATCCCAGACGACCGGATCAAGGGATGGCGGGCCGCAGAAGGCCGAGACGGCAGAACCGTCCACCCACACCCGCCCACCCAGCCGTCATTGTCCCAAAATTAGGGCACCGGCTGTGGATCTGCTTTGGCCCCACCTGCTGTTCTCCCACCCACCCACCCCACCTGGTAGCGCTAGGTCGCTCCACCAACCAAGTAACGCATAGCAGGCAACGCCGCCGCCCAACATGCCCACCTGGGTCGGTCAATGAAGAAAGCTACCAGGACTCAGCTTGCGGTTTAAACCCAACTACTTAAGGTTAAAAATTTGGCCTCCAGCGGAGGTAGCTAGCGAAGTGCACCCTGGGTTGCCGATCTGCTTGTGCCCTCTCTAACGCCTTCTGTAGCCCTGTCAAGGCTCTAAAAGGGCACGTACACGGTACGGCCGTACCGCAAGGGCACTAAATCAAGGGCACATACACGCACTGCCGTACCGTAAGCCCTGAGACCTCTGCCGACCGCTGGGCTTCTAGGATCACCGAGTCCACGATATCGTCCAATATCATGATCTGCGGGGTTCCATCAATTGGTGCTTATATCCGTGAAAGGATGCCAACAAGTATCCATCTGGGTTATGCGCGTTCGGTCATAATCCAACAGCAATATCGTGCAATCCATGACACGGCTTGCGAGACATCGCCTAGGCTGGCCTCTTCGCTCACCTTTTCCGACAGTGGCTGCTTTTCCAGTTGCGCATAGAAGGCAGCCGGTTCAATTATTGGGACGGGCAATTGTTCACCAAAGTTGAGGGGTGAGGGGGTGGTGCTGACGCCGTCTGCAGGCGCCATAGAGGATGAGGATGGTAGAGTGGATGCATTAAGCCGAAGAACAAATTCATCGGAGGAAATTAGGGGCGTGAAGGCAAATGCACACAAAATCAGAAACTGGTCAGAGAATGTCTACACACACACACACACACGCCCAATTCGGCAGCGTTAGCGCAGATATGAGATATCCGCTTAGATATCTGAGATATCCGCCGCCTGTTTAGCGCACACACTGGCTATCTAATGGGTCAAACATGCCCACCCAACACGACGTTCGACGTACCCCGTTTGGCCGAGACAATCGACTGTACAGGCGAGTTCTTCTGGTATTTGAGGGTCTTCTGAAGGGCTGATGTCACGAAACCGTTAACATCCTACAGGCAATCCGGGAAAGTATGGAGTGGACTTCCGGAACAGCCTTGCTTGACCATCGAGCCATTTATCTTGCTTAAAATTTTGAATGATAATTACCTTAACGTCTTCGAAGCCAGCCAGCGCGATAGAAACCGTCGCTGGCGGTTTCGACGCGGGCCGCTGTGCTTCTGCCTTCGCGTCGGCCATCGCAACAGGTGTAAGCCCTGGAATGCTGAATTGCATTGCTGTCGTGTGCGCTTCTGAGGCTCCGTAAGCGGCAAGGCCAGCTGACGCTGCTGCCAAAGCCAACAGTTGCGAACGCGCCCTGCTCGCCTGGCGCGCTAGGATTAGCAGTTGTTGCGCCATTATACAGTAACCTGAACGTAATTAAGGAAGGGATGCCATTTCAGGGAAAGTGACGGCCGTTGGTTGAACTTTTTTCTGTGTCGGAGAGTCTGAGCTTGCGGCAACTCGGAATAAGCCGCACCTTTTATCAGCCCCTCGAGCCTTACGACCGTAACTGTCAAGCACAACCTAAAGAAGATACCTTGTAATGACGGCGAGCTGACAGTAAATAAGGACACGAACGACTCTCTATAAACTGGCAAATCAAGAGGGAAAACGCTCCGGGAAAAAATGTTTTACTTTTTTAGACACCGGTACATGGAAATACAATATCGCTTATAACTTGCAGAAGCAAGATACATATTGGTCCGCGTCTGGGCAGCCCCATTTCGTGAGTACAGCGATGTACAGCACACAGCGGTTAGCCTTCTGTCTTCAGTATGAGCGACTTTCACTGATTGCAGCTGGGCAACAGGTTAGCATCTACTTCAAGCTCATGCTGTAGATACTATGGACGATGCGTAGGGTCGCAAGTTCTGTGACGCTCCCTGACCTCCTCGACCCATGGGACGCAAAAGTCGCGCTGCAGCAATCGTTCACCTTGTAAAGAAACATCGCAGATGTCAGGGACCATCCGAAGTGATACAACGTTCTGTATTCTTGCGCATCGGCATCTGGGCTCTTGATTACCGCGTAGGGGAATAATGTGCCAGCTACCAGGATCCAACAGCTTTGGCCCTCTGACTCTTGGACCATGGGCAGCGTAGTAGAAAGGTCAAACCCTAGGTTATCCCCAACCTCCAGACTCATGAAGCCCTCTCCTGCAGCCAGCTGTAGTCGCTGCAGCAGCGGCTACAGCTGGCTGCCACAACCTCTGGGCCGGCCCGGCCAGCCGTCATCTAGCTTTCAATCGCACCTAGACGTTCGAATTGATAGCTTGAGTGTACATAACCCCGCCAGACGTGGAGTTGTCTGCACACTACTGCTGTACTGCAGCAGCGAAACCTGCACGCCAGAGAACAAAAACACTTGAAAGGTGTTGACCTGGTGCCAACATCTGGCCCAACGGCCGTCCGTTTGTCTGCCCGTCCATCCATTCCTCGATGAATTCAGGCCATCGCATTATATTCTTCACGGTCCTTACCTAGGGGCATGTGCGAAACGGAGAAAATATTGACCGGGTGCTATTCCCGCACCACACGCCCGACTGCATCTGGGTATATTTGCCCGAGGTGCATGGCGTTCGTCTGGCACGGCAAACAGAAATCCGCCATGCACAACGGATCAGGATCGCAGATCATAGGATTTACCAACCGCTCTTTACAACATGGTCCGAATTCTCTCCCCGCACCGCCTGCAGCTGCCTTCCACACCCCGGCCTTCCCCGCCTTTCGGTCGACTACCGAGCCTGCGGTCGGTCCCCGGCAATTCTATCCCCTGAAACCAAGGGAAGTAGGATACATGGCCCAAATCACGACACCGCTCTAAAATAGACCACCTCCGCCGCCTGCGACGCTGCTTATGGCAGCATCCCTGGGGGCGGTGCAACCACCTCCTTGAGCCTGCGGAGGGACGGCAGTTGCAGCTCCGGGGCCGTATCTTGCGGCACCATCAGCTGGCGCAACTGCACGACTAACTCCTCCACGTCTAAATGCAATTGTAGCGTGATCTTGTCCGAGTCCGACAAACCAGCCGCGGGATCTGGGGCGGGGGCCCAAAGTTACGGATTTTGAGCGAATGAGGGAATGACGCGTGTTGCATTGGCATCGGTGTCACATGGATCACCTGGTGTCGGTTACTGTGTGAGGAGAGGGCTGCTGACGAGAGCCACATGCTCGGGTTTCCACATCACGCTCCTATCCTTCAAACATGCCTATTCGCCCCCTTGAACGTCCGGACACCGGTGATTTTAGGCATGACTGCCAGCGTTCCTGTTTTGGCGATTCACCGCGCTTAATGCTCATCATGATAAAAAAACATGTTAAAGCCGGAAGCGCGACGCGTGCACCAAAAGTGTATTATTACGGTAATGTATATCATATCCTCGCCGCCTATCCCTACCTTCCTCGCCACCCGCTCCTCCTTTGGCCTTTTTGAGCCGCTTTAAGCTGCTCTCCGTTTTCCGCACGGACACCAGCAGCTCTTCCGCCAGGGCCGCGTAACGTGCACACACGCTCTCGGCCACCGGCAACGTTACCAGCTCCTGCCAGCCAGGGGGAAGGAGGTTACAATCCATCAATGTAATCAGCAAGTAGATGCGGAGTGACGCCAGGCGTAAAATCCCTAAATTAATTTTTTATTTAACCACAATCAAAAATTGGAAATTATTATTTACGGAGGATAAACAAATCGGCCTGCCGTATCTATGCTGCTACGGCAAGAATGCATTTTCGCACAGCTTAGATGTACGGTGGGCCAACATGGACCGCGAGGGCACCGGCGTCAGCCCAGGAGGCGCACACCCAGCATTCCTCGAGCGCAACTTTACCTCCTGCAGTTGAGGCATGTTCACATTACAAGAAACATTAACATTATTGTTCCATTTTCACTATAATGGTTCCACCCACTGGCCAAAATACAACCAGGCACGTGTCGGACCACTGGTTAAAACACGCGCAGAGCGCTTAGCCGCACGGACGGACCTGCCGCAGTGCCGGGTGCAACAGCTTCACTGGTTCTGCATCCAGTAATTGCCGCAGCGGCATCAGCACCCCGGACACGTAGTGACTGGCGCGAGTGGGCGGTGCCTTGGACGTGACGCGATACGTGGCGGTGATACCCTTCAGCTGCCGTACAGCCGCGGCACAACGCTCCACTACTTCCTCCGTTACCACTGCCGCCAGGCCGCGGCCACTAGCTTGTACAGCTGCCGCTGCCTCCGCCAGCGCGCTGCGCACGGCGGTCGCCGCAGCGTCGGCGGTGCTCTCCGCGACAGCCCCGTCGCCATTCGGCGCTGCTTCCGTGTCATTCGCGGCAGGGTACGATGGCGTCGATGTTGGTGGCAGCAGCTCCAGGAAGGCTGCTGTGACCGGGCCAAGCAGAGCCTCATGGGCCTGCAAGGACGACGCGGACGCAGAGGCAGAATCAAACACAATACACCGATCAATACTCGACAACTAACTTTGACATTCACACCTAGGCAAAGTTGAATCCGTGACGGCCCGTGATGGCATATCGCCCACCCGACAAACACCCTGGAAAGGCGTGGCCTGCAAAGTCGCGCCCAACCGAAGCGATTGACTGGTGAGTTAAGATGGCTGGTGACTGGTGACCCAAGGTGACTCAAGGTGAGTTAGGTGGGAACGAGAAGATGCGGGGAAGGCAGGGCTATCCAATAAGTGATCTCGCTTTTTCTCATTTTCATCGCGATCGCCATTCATTCAGCCCTCCAGAGATGCCTCTCTGGATGGTGCCGACAGGTGCGCGCAGTTTTGTTGCTATTCAGTACTTTCGTCCGAAAAGAAAACAATGCCCATCACAACACTCCGCGGAGCCGTACACGCACCACCAGGGTATCAGACACAACAGCAAACAACTCATCCGCAGGCAGTATTGGCGCCCATGCCGCTGAGCCGCTGGGACCAGCACCGCCGCCGCTGCCCGGGCTGCCGGCGGCACCGCTGCCAGCGCCCTGCACTGGCGGCGGAGTCACCGGGCCCCCCACCGTCGCCGTCCCTGCTCCCGCCACTGCGCCGGCTGCCACCGCCGCTACAGCTTCTCGTCGCGCCGTCGTGGCCGCTGATACCCAGGTAGCGTACCGCTGTGCTAGCTGTAGCGCAAGCCGCAGGAAGCGATCCGTCAGGGGCGGCAGCACGATGTCAGGGCTAACGGCACGGCGCAGGCAGCGGAGCAACGCCACCGTTGCCGCGAGCTGCGGTGATGCCATCGAGGCGAAGAGGCCTACACCGCTGCCAGCGGAAGCTGCAGCGGGCTCAAGCTTGTCAGCTGAGAGGGCATCCTCTAGTTCACCTGCAGGTATTGTGAACCGAAGTCGCAGAAGCACAAGGTAACGCAAACCTTAGGCAATACAATACGCTTGCCGAGGGATCGGGCAACACAACAAGCCTCCAGCAGCCCCGACCTTCTCTCAGACTTAGGAGTCCATCTCCTCGCGGGGACGCAGTTTCCAGGCATTATAGAGGACTGGCGACGCCATGCCAGATGCCACCGCCCCTGGTAACGGCCAGATCCTGACAAAGCCCGGTCAATAAAGCCCAAACCTGAACCCCAAAAGTATCAAAAACCCTCCGCACCTGCGATCTCCTGGTACAGCATCGAGAAGTATACCGACGTGTTCCAGCGGCGCATAAGGCTAGCATAGGCGGCGGAAGACCGCAGGCGCTCTACTGAGCCGCGGGTTGCACACATCCCCTCCAGCTGCCGCAGCCAGGCCAGTGTGGTCAGGTAGTTGGCGTGAAAGGCGGGCGGCACACCGGGAGAAAAGACGCCTGTGGACGCAGGACCGCGGATGCGGCAACGCGAGAGGGAGAGCTGTGTGGGTGAAGTGTGGCTGTGTGGACGGCCTACCGCAGCTTGCGGCACGGTCAGGTTGTCGTGCCGTTCTTCCTTACGTTGTGTATAAAGGCATGCAGGTTCGCAGGTTGAATGTGTGTGCGAGCACAAAAGAGCTATTCATTTGCATGAGACGAGCAGGGCAGAGCAGAGCAGCGAACGCACACTGTAGTCCCGCTGCTCGGTTCGTAAGCCATAGACGCATATTTCCAGTCAATGGAGCGTATAAATTTGAACAATTTATATTTCGGATGTAACCTTAGTGCCATGTCCAGGAATGGCAGCCCAAAGGCAACCAGACGACACCCCAACCCCGGCTCCCCATGCCCTCCAGTCTCCAGTGCACACGCGTAAACACCGCCCCCATGCCGCTCCTGTCAGCTTTACGCGGTCCTGAACCCCGGGCTGCGGCAATCACACTCAATAATCGACAAGCTTAGAAACCCGCCTCTGACAACCCCCTATCCATACTTTCCGCTTCCAGCTCCTTGAACCCGATAAATGGTCCACCTGCAAGAAGGCTTCTTAAACCCCATATGTCTTCCCCACCTGGCATCGCGGCCGCCAGCGCCCCCTGCACCTCGTCAAGAACTGCATTTGAGAGCAGGTCAATAGAACGTAGTGCTGACCCAGGGGCCAGACTGGCATCCAGCAAAGGCCCCAGCTGAGCACGGATGGCCGCCAGGATGCTGCCAAGTAGCGCCGATAGGGCGTTACCCGACGCAGCTCCGGAACCAGCACCGCCGACAGGCACAGAGGAATGCCTGAGCGCACGCGCAGGGAGGGAAATAAGATTGTTGCGAATGGCAACAAATAATAATCAAGCTCAGGAAGGGCAACTATCCAAAAGTGATAATCCGAAGTGGGGCAGAAAAGCAACGGGTCTAGTACCACAAGAATCCAAGAGCGCTTCGCATTTACGACTATCCCTGAAAGTGCTAAAAACCCTTACGTCCGAACTTGATGCCGCCGCGCCGCTCAGCTTCCATCATGTATCTTCCCCAGCCCATCCACGTGCGCTCGGTCCGCTTCGCTCTTTCCCTTACCGCGTGCACCTATGTCTTACGACCCTGCATCACTCACCCCCGCGCCTTGTGCTCTCCGACCTGCCGCTCCACCAGCGGCGCCACTACCACTGACCGCACAACCGCCTCCGCAGTCGCTGCCTCACCCAGGTCTGCAGCCGCGTGGAGCGCATGGAGCGCTGCAGTGATACTGCGCGGGCATGAAGAAGGGGAAGCGGGGCTACCATCCGCAGCTGGCGCCGGCGTCAACGCTAACGCCAACGCTGTAGACAGACGTCCCCGTAACGCGGCACGGTGGGCAGTGATGCGTGGCTCCAGGGAACGCACGAAGGCCAGGTCCTGGCAGAGCGGTAGGAAAGGCGTACGAATGCAACAAGAACGAGAAAATCACCAGAAAGGATCTGTGTGTTAACGGTTAATGTTGTCGCCTCCTTGGTCACACAGGGTAAATGGAGGCAGGACCGAAAGGAAGGGTGATACCATAATGAGCCGGGGGCATTGGCATCAGGATATTTCCGTATCAGGTGATTCGGAGGCAAGGGATCTGCCGGGCGCGGGTCCTTGTCCTGTCCTATCCTAACCGGCTTTGCTGTTGATCGTACCCCCTTCTCCCTTCCTTTGCGGTCACATTTGCCATCCCCTCCTTGGGTCATGTGACCGGGCCCACCATCTTTTGCTGCCCCCTAACCCGGCCCCTATCCCGGCACCGTATTCCCCTGCCCCAACTCGACCGACGACCGGTGCAGAGCAACGGACCTTGCCCTTGTTCGCCAGGAAAGCCAACCGGCTGACCTCCGCCGCTACTCGCTCCAGCAGCCGGCATTGCGCCAGGAGTTCCACATCACTGGGGCCGGAGCCGGAGCCGTTACTGTCCGCCGCAGATGCGACACCAGAAGCAGCACCTAGCGCCGGTGTTGGTGCTGCTGGTGCAGTGCTGGTGCTCTTATCTGACGCAGCCAGCTCCTCAAGAAGCTTATCGACCTGCACTGACGGGCTGGTGTGAGATTCCAGCCCCCTCAAATAGTGATGCTGGTAAGGCAACAGTCCTGTTGGGGGCCCAGTCCGGAAACTCACCTTAGCCGCCACGTGCGAAACCTCAAGGATCAGCTCCAGCAGGGCCCGCTGCGTGGCCACCTCTTTTCGCTTGCGAAGGCCCTGAGGCGCGTTGAACGCAAGGGATATGTGTGTGCATGCGTATTGTCACCTTAGCCGGCCCCAAGAGCGCATGGATTGTGAGCTTTTGTAACGACACGAATGAGAAAGTGCGTGTGTCTTTGTGTTTGCGTTAAATACGTGGTTGGAGAGGGGAAACCCTCAATCTATGGACGGGGAGAAGCCTCATTTGTGCATCAAGGAAACAGGTGAGGAAAACCTAGCGACGCAATGCCAGCGCGATGGCTATGGTGATGATGTGACGACATTGCATTGGCGGACGGCCGCAAGTATTGTCCTTCCTAGCTTTCCGGTTACATCTGGCGACACGGGTCCACCGTCCGCTCCCACCTGGTTCAGCGAATTAAGTTCTGAGCGCACCGCCTCCTGCACTGCGTGTAGTTTGTCCTGTGTGCGAGAAAGATAAGATTAGATGGGAGCAAACGGGCGTGGCTGGCAGCCGAAGCGCGTCGGCTTGGAATGAGAATTGACATCCCAATCGTGCAGGCAATCCCACAAACCCCACTTGACTGTCGTTTTGTCATTCCATACTTTCCGGAGGAATTGACTTATCCCCATCCTGCCATCTCACCAATCCACTACCCTTCAAGTACAGGGACCGCAACCAGAATGGTATCGAGTAGCCTCACCCGTAGTTCAAGCAGCGGCTTCCGCATGCGCACCACGGAGCCCTCCACGTTGGCCAGGCGGCCACTGAGGCCAACGTAGTCTGCATAGTCTTCATTGATTACTTCAACCAGCTGCAAGTCACCAAAGCAGGTGACCTCAACGGGGCTGTTGTACACAACCTAAGTAGAAAATGAAAAATCAATTGTATACCTTCGTTTTAAGAGTTGCTAAGTAATTGCTAAGCTCGTTTTGTAAGGTCGCGAGTGGAACCTGGAAGGGCATAGCACGGAAGCAGTTGCGCAACGTTATTGCACATCAATCGATGAAATGTTCCTTGATCATCCTTCTACAGTAGTAAATGAATCCACCAATAGTGGTCAGACCATTAAGTAGTTCTAACGAGTACATGATCCTGACATTAAATACACGCGAAACTTACATATCGTCTTAAGTCTGCAACACAAGCATCCGCGTTGAAATCTGGTATCAAAAACCGCTCCGGATTTAGCCAAACTGGGCAGCCTGCTCGACCCAAAAGCAGGCTGGAGTCGCTCGTTGCTGTAACAATGGCTGTCTCTTCAGCCATGGTGTTTATGAGTTGTTCATAACTTAAAATATTTCCCTAGGGTGAACGTTTGTGCCGATTAATTAGTTAACTCAACGCCCTGACTACACGGACACTATGCAGTAGCGACTTCTGCAGAAACCAGTAACATCTTTTAAAACGAAGCAAACAATCCTATAGAAGCGTGGTACCTTCGCTCTGCGGCTGAAACCTGTCGTTGCCTGCCGTACTACATACAGGTACCTTACCGATTGCCCAGGAATCCATTTAATCAGATCCTTGCTAATTACACTCTGATTCATGGTCCACCATCATCTGACGTGCTTCTAATGCTCGCAAAGGCCGTGGCGAGCAATTAATGCTGCTCAATATGGAACACAATAAACAGTCGGAGTATTGATGTAACCATTGTAAACCTAACTTAATCGCTCACTTATATTGCGTTCGAGTGGTCACTTTGGGCCATAAATGAAGGAACGGAGGGCTTCCCATGAATTAACGGTGGCTTCTCATCGGCGGGTGCTAGACGCGATGGAAGAGGAAGGCACGAAGCACGATTATTACCGGCCTGAATTTCGACGGCGTCGGCGAGATGACGATTGGTGTGCCTGCCTCGCCAACGAGCGAGGCAGGGCCCATTTAGCCCGTCCAGGCCGGAGGACACCGTGCGTGATGGATCCAGACAAGCCATACCGCTGCACATCTAATATAACACGACTTCTACGACCTCAATACTCGAACAACACTTTTACTAATCCCCCTGGCCCCCGTCGTGGGACTGCAACACCCAACAAGGCTAGCTGACTGCATATACTGTAACCTGTTCAGCCCACAGGAGCAATGCGGGCCTCCCGCTGGCCCCCTTACTATTATAAATGGTTATCTTCTTCCGTACACGTCCGTACGCGACAGCGCCGACAACATAAGAGCTGGGCCTTACTTCAGCCTCGGCGGAGGTGGCGGTAGCAGCTTAATCTCCACTGGGCTAATTACGCCTAACAGCCTTATTGTTTGAGACGTTAAAGAAGTGCTGTCATTTGTTCACTTTACCTAGCTTTACCTGCATGTGTTAGGCTTAATCACAGCAGCGAACTTCATCTTGTTTACTTTTGTGTTACTCTCTAAATGTCAAAAGCCGCTTAAACTTAAGCCACATCGGCTTAGCTACCCAGGAGCAGGTTTGTCGGCCTCAAACTTATAGGCTTAGCCATGTGTAGGTTTCCATCATATTCCGGTACCTCAAACGTGCTGCATTATTAATGGTTCTGCATGCACAGCTGCTGATTCGCCCCAGGGCAGCATGCCTCTTTCCTTGCGTTTACTTTGCCTCCATATCCATATGTTCTTGATGGGCTGCTTTAAAAGTTTCGCTATTACGTGTTGATGGCGTAACACGCTGCTGTGGCCGAAAAACTTTCTAAGAATCGCTTTCTCCTTCAGTTCCCTTACAAAATTTTAGAATCAGATCATTGGTTTGCAGCGAATCCTTGACGCGTTATCGTATGGGACGAGCATTGGACGACCTACGGCGGGGGAATGAGCCAAAATCCATGGGATCAGTTTCACGCCTGCAGGGTCAAGGCTTTTCTCATAGGTCAGAGAGCCTCTGCAGTCTATTACGGTAGAAACTTCTGGGTTTTATTTTTAAGCCAATACTAATTGAAGGCCTTCAAAATGCCGTCAGCGGAACCCTATCATACTAGAGGTGGTGTTCAGAAGACGAAGTCTTACGGAATTACTTTTAAATACCTGAGAGGTACACCCGGTGAAACTGGCTTTGGCTCGAAAAGCACTGCCGAGCAGGTGGGCCAGAGATGCAGTCGGACAGCCAACTGCGTTATTTTAATGGAAAAAGATCGATTGTTATCATTCCATGCCAGGATTTTTATTAACCCGCAAACGTTCTTTGGGAAACGCAGGTGTCCGCCGGGTGGGATGGCTCTCGCTATGTTGCGCTGGTCACGGGCGCTGCAACTGGGCTGGGTTATGAGAGCGCTAGGGTGCTAGCTTTGCGTGGCGCCCATGTTGTGGTGGCTGTTCGGACACAGGTAAGCCCACTGGGCTGGCCAAAGGAGGCACGTGGCCCGCGTAATGCAGAGGGACCGTGAAAGCAACCGCCTGCATTAATGGCTCCATCTAGGCACCCATGGATCTGGATTGCTCCCACAGGCCCGCGCGGAGGAGACCGCAGACCGTCTGCGCCGCGACGTGCCCGGTGCTAAGGTGACCCCATTGGAGCTTGACCTCTCCTCCTTAGCTTCTGTACGTCAGGCCGCGGATGCTTTCAGACGCTCGGGCCTGCCGCTCAACATCCTGTTGCTGAACGCAGGTGGATGCTGAGCTTGTGTGTTTGGGGGCCAGGGACGTGGATGGCTGCTGGGTGGCGGTGGCAAGAGACCCAAGGCAGATACATGCCAGTCTCGTCTGTGTGTTGGATTACGGGTGGCCGACGGCGGTAGGGAGTGCCCTAGAAGGATCTGGCTCTCTGGGCTGTTCATGGCCATGACATACATGTCACGCCATATCTAGTGCACTATGCTTGGCCAGAAACCACAACAAACACACTTCCCCACAACCCACCCGGAAGGCAAGCTGACAGCTATCAGAGGTAGCATGAAGTTTGCTTGCATTGGACGAGGTACTAGCCCGGCCGCTCCATCCCTTGTATGTGGCCGGGAGTCCAGCAACCATCCTATAGCAAGCCACACTGCACTTGAAAACGGCTAGATGAACAAGCTGAAAACTGAAGTCCCAACATTCTTCCAAGGAACCCCATTGTCATTCTCAGGCAACGGCGCTGGTGTTATTTGGTGCTGAGTTGTAACTTGCACGGTTCACCTGGCATATATACTACATTCATGGGCAGTATGGCAATCCCAAAACTTACTGACGGCCCCCTGTGCGTACACTGCCAAGCCATTGAAATTCATATCGTACTGCCTTCCCTTTCACCCCCTTTCCCTCCATCCTTCCGTCATCCCCCTGTCCCTTCCTCCTTCCCTCATCTCCCTTAATATCTCCCCCATTTTCTCCAGCTGCCCCCTCCTTTTCTGATCAGCCGCGGCATGATTAGCTACATTACCAGCTTGCCACTGACCGCTGCCACTGACCGCTGCCTAACCTCTCAGGTGTCATGGCCACACCGGCCTTCACTCCCTCTCGCGACGGTTTTGAGCTTCAGTGGGCCACCAATCACCTCGGCCACTTCGCCCTGACGCAGCGCCTGAAGGACCTCCTGATCTCCAGTGCAACCACCAGCGGTCTGGAGGGACGGGTGGTGGTGCTGAGCTCTATGGGACACTATCTCTTCGAGGTGCCCGGGGGCGTCGAGTGAGTTATCGTTTGGCCGGTGGGATGGCGGGATAGGGCGTTGGCGCGGTTCCTTGATAGCCTCACTCATTATTCTGGGGCTTACAGTAGTTTCATCTGCTTGCCTGGATTCCTCACAGATGTGCACCCATTATTTCGCATGCTCATGTCTTGAATACATCACTTTTATGTTTTGACATGTCGTGATCGTGTGGGGTCAACGCAGCTTCGAGGCACTCCGCAGCGGCAAGAATTACGTGCCGTTCAATGCATACGGCGTCAGCAAACTCTGCAACGTCCTCTTCACAAGGGAGCTGCAGCGCCAGCTAACCGGTGGGTTGTCGGTGGTGGTCGGCGGTTGGGGGCCAGGGCTTGGGTGTAGAGTTGCTCCATCAGCCAGCTTGTTGCCTAATGAGGCCGTTGAAGTTGTTCTGCGAGGAAAGGGAAACTTATTTGACACATGGGTTACAGGAACCCTCCCATGGGCATTGTACAGCTACCAAAACTTGTATGATTCTTCTTAGCTTACTGTCGATGGGTGCGTGGGTTTGTTGGGTGCACGGAAATGCTTAGAAGGTAGTGATTTTGCAAAGCAGAAGAAGGGCCGTCGACATCGCGTTTGCACCCGTCCGATGCAGGCAAGCCGGTGGTGGCGGTGTGCTGCCACCCCGGAGCCATCTTTGATACGGATCTAAAGCGGCACATGGCGGGAGTTTCGTCCAACAGCGAGGGCGGCAGCGGCGGCAAGAGCTGCAGCTTGCAAGGCCTGGCTCTGTCGCTGACATTTATGATGATGAAGCCGGTCACAAAGACTATTCCGCAGGGCACATCAACCCAGGCAAGTATTCCATCTTTGCTCATTTGTCTCTTTACCGCTGTATGTCCTAGCAGCGCCAGGGTTTTCGGCTTCCTCGCCAATTCTTACAGCTTAGTTATTAAAACCACGTACGTGCTCGCCATTGGCTTTCCTTCTTTATCTTTGTAGCGCCGTTGTCAATAACAGCCATGCACATGCATGCACCTTCGCCATATGTCCCTTTTTCCGCTCAGATGCTTCTGGCCACAGCCCCTCGTGTGGAGGCGGGGGAATACTACAGCGATTGCAACGTCGCGCCATCCTCTGCGGCCTCTCAGGACGGGGACCTCGGGGCCAGGCTGTGGGAGTTCAGCGAACAGGCTGTGCGAGCCGAGGAGGAAGCGGCGGCAGCAACGCCAGCGCCGGGAACTGCATGATGTGAAGATGGAAAATCGTAGGAAGGGATTTTCACTGGCTTTTCAAAGGCAATTCTGAACGTTTGAGGACTGGGATTGAGTTTAGAACAAGGCAATATCTTTACTGGTGATGGATATTCCAACGTGAATGGCAGGGCTCCAGGGCGTGTAAGCTTGGAGAAAATATAATGTCGCGTTCGGAGCTGGAAGGACCCGGGGTGTTACATTCGATAAGCATCAAGTAATGATATCCGGTAACAGTGTTGTCGCGTAAGTAGGGCTAGGTCGGGGGCTGTTCATGCATCTACATATCCATGTGATCAACTTAGGGTTAGCATGGATATGTGCATAGGAGGCCTACGAGCCCGAACACAGGTGAAAATGCACATGCCGAGTGAAATCATGAGTTCATCTCTCTTGTTCCCTTCTGCATGGCGTCGCAGTCATCTGAGGCTATGTTGTGATGTGTCTTAGGGTAGGATTCGCATGCTTGGGGCTTAACCATGCGTGGAACACGGGCCAGATAAGGGGCTTGCCTCCCCGGCCTATATCCTTTTTGCCGGCCTTAAAGCTCATCACTGTTGGAGGCAAGGTGCTCAGCGGGCTCGGGGTTTTCAGGCCTTGCGCGTTCATTGCGGGTACGAACCCACCTCTGACAGCAATCCTCCAAGGCCTTGCGAGTGTGTTGAAGTGGGTTCAGTCTCCTTGAAAAATGTGCTCCCAAAATCTAGGCTTATGAATGTGCCTGGCACCAACCTAACTAAACAAGCGATTATTAGGTTTTTGAATCTACGGCCATATTAGGAAAGGCGAGCTTGTAGTAGCAATCTTTGCTAGCGACGAAGAATGGCCAACGAAAGGCCCGGCATTCATCGGATGACTAAGTGCGTACGACTTGCGTACGCAACTCGAAAAGTCCAATAACACACCGCCGCCTACATACGTCCCCTGCTCCAGAACCACGGTCATTCGTACTTCTAGTGTTGCAGATAGGAAACCGTAGTTTTCCTCGCTATGCTACAGAAAACTGATCAGATTCGCCAAGACCAGATAGGCAGAACATTTCCACGCACGTAAGTAAAAGCTTACATGATATTATATTCGTGCTGGTGCTGTCGTCCTTGAGCTCGGCGTCGCAAGCTGTCTGTTGTCGTCCAAATTCTGCCGTACCGTAAAATTCTGCCATACTCTGATCTGGTTCACCCACACCGTCCGTAACACCCTCCTAAAATGTCTTTACTATACTCAACAGTTGGTCTATACATGGCGATAGACACTCCATGCAGTCCGTCATACGTCCGTAAAATGTCAAATGCGGATTTACAGTTCTCAACTATACAACCATCGGGTGAAGTGGAGGGTCGCCGAAGTGAATGGGAAGGTCCAACTCCCACTAATCCCCTGGGTCTGTCTGTCTGTCTGTTCTGTCTGCCTGTGCATCGGTGATTACACATATACACCGCGGTAAAAGCTTTTTTATGCGTGTCTGATGTGCGTGTGCATTGACCTAAACTTTCTGTGAAATGTCGCTCTGCACCACTGTTTCAAATATCCTCCTTTGCCTCGGTAAAAGTAAAATTTCGCCCCCGACGTCATCAGCTTAGCGAGGGCCCAGCTTAGCCTTCCTTTCAGCATAGCCAGCGTAGCATAGCATACAAAAGTGCATCCTCCTCCGGACTCTTTACTTTGAACTCTCAATAGCCCTCCGGGTGACTCATTCGCCACTGCCAGGCGTGCTGCAGGCCTTCCTGAATGTCGGTGAAGTTGGCCCTTTGCGGGCGGGAGAGAAGTGTCGCGAGGGCGGTGAGGAAAAGTGAGTATCGCCACCAAATCGCTAGGAAGAGGAAAAGCGCATCAAAGGAAAGGGTCTTTCGCCGCAAGATTGTTACTTTCTCATCTCATGACCAAAAAGACACGTTTATGCATTTATGTCGGTCATATGCTCAACATACGTGGGTTGGTGTCATTTCATAGAAAAGTAACCAAACGGGCGGTGAAGGCTTGCGGTCGTGTTTTGCATATACCCTTTCCCTCCACACGCCCTCGTCCTCGCCATATACCCTTCTCTTACCTCCAGCCTAACTCCCGGTTGATCTTCGACACATCCGACCACACCGCTGCGTAGTCACCTGGCCGGGCTTCCTCCTGATACACCACCTGAACAAATGGTGGATGGAGGAGGGAGAGCACGATCAATATATTTTCCCGTCGAAGAGATATTAAAAGGTCACCCACTGGTCAGCACGGTAACTTAACATCGGCGAAAACCCGCCTACTTCCAAATTCAAAAGCCGGGGTGACACCTGTTTTGCCCCATAGCTATCATCCCCTCCTTCCGGGGCATCTATACCCTCTCCCTTTCATCTGCAGCCATGCACACCTTACAGTGGTGCATCTTTTTTACCCGGCTTGGTTATCATCCTTCCCCCCTTTGTATGTGATACCCTTGCGTCCTTTTTGCCGTGCTGCTGCCACCCCACCCCACCCCATCTTCACCGCTACTACGACCTACTACTCGCCGTATTAAGGTTTGTCTGTCACATGTGACCGGTGTCGATCGGTCGTTCTCAAAAGGCTGCCAAAAGGGTCTCCACCCACCTTAATGTCCCGCTGCGTGACCCGCTGACACGCCTCCACAAACTGCTTCACAGACACGCCCTTGCCCGTGCCGATGTTGTACAATGGCGGAGGATTGTCCAGGTGCTTCATTGCAACCACGTGTGCGGAGATAAGGTCCATCACGTGGATGTAGTCACGAACACCTGAGGTCCAACCCGGGACCACACCGATATGTGCGCGTGAACACAGATAAAAGCCTAAGTCAAACATAAGTGACAAAATCATAATATGCTAGGGAGAAGCATAGGCGGGAGACTGTTGATGTTTTTAGGTTTTGCGGGGCTTGCGGTACACGTCCGACAGATGTCCGGAAGTGCAAAGTAAGAGCCTAAAAGGCGCATATCGCTGGACGGCGACGATGCAGGTGTTCAAATATGCACAGTCTTCAGACCAGATTACGATGTTCATGACTTGGACACTTAGTCACTTACATGTGCCGTCCTCAGTGGGGTGTCTGGTTCCCTTGACCGTCAGTTTATCCACTAGCCCAAGTGCGGCGTCCATGCATGCTCCACTGATACGGGATTGAGAGCGGAGCTCCGGACGGGGATACTCGCCTGGCACCAGCGTACATAAGGCCCGGCGGAAAGTGGGTCTAAGAACAGGGCAAAGAAGCCAGATCACTTCAGGAATGGTGATGGCAGCGGGTGCTGGGTGTACAGGGCAAACCTGTTTGGGAAGGCGCGGTGGAGATCATCTGTAATATGACAGCAATATCACCAGCAGATCCAGCAGATCCACCATTATCACCAGCATGAGCGAGTAGTACAACAGGTAAAATCCCCACGGCTCGGTGCTAATTACTTCCCGTCCTCGCCGCCAATTCCACACACACACACACACCTACCTAGTCGGCCTTGCGGGTCACTGCCGTACACATTAAAGTATCGCAGAATAATAGCCTTGAACCACGGTTGAGATCGAGCGTACCATCGAATCACCTGATATTTACAATCGAAAGTGAAATTGACATGATGCGACATTGATTGCATTATCCTTCGTGTATTTTTGATGAAAGAATCATCGAAGAAATTAGAAACAGCAATTAGAATAAGTATTAGAACAAGTGAAAAAGTTGGCAATAGGGTCAAGAAAGGCAAGGGGGGTAACATTACACGAAACAAACGTGTGCATACGTGTTATGATTTCGTGCAGGTAGATGTGCTTTTCAGAGCAGGTAACGTCCTCGTAAGAAGGAAGTTCGGGGGTTTGTTGGAAGGTAACTGCCGAGATGATGATGATGATGATGATGATGATGATGATGATGATGATGATGATGATGATGATGATGATGATGATGATGATGATGATGATGATGATGATGATGATGGTGGTGGTGGTGGTGGTGGTGGTGGTGGTGGTGGTGGTGGGACAACATCGCATTCGAGATAACCCTAAGGCGCTGTCAGAAGCCCTGTCAGAGCGCAAGACGCCCTGCAGGGTTGGGCAAACACTGCAAACGCATTTTCCAGGGTTCATGATAAAACGTTGCATTCTCACCCTCTCTATATAATATGATAAGAGCGTACTACAATTTAGGTACGAATCAGAGGTTTAGTCGGGGGGATCGCACGAATCGTTCGCCTTTTAAGGGTACATGGCGTACACACCTCTTCCGCCATGAGCTTGGACTGGCCGTACGGGTTGATGGGAAGGGGCGGTGTCTGCTCCGTGACAGGCAGCTTCTCGGGGTTGCCGTACACGGCGCACGTACTGGAGTAGACCAGCTGCCGCACACCAGCCAAGGCAGCGATACGGGTTGCGATTGACCTTTGTTGGGTACTTTGGATGCTCATCGATAAGGAAGATCGATTGACGTATGTGTGATCGACTTAAGGGCCGTTAGTTTAAAGCCCGTCTCTTTGCAAAGTGGTGCAAGAGAAATATCATACAAACAATGTAGTTATAATTATAATTATAATCTGTACCGAGAGACATATTCATGGCGGCAGGACAGACAGACAGACAAAGCCAAGTGCGCCTCCCCCCCCTGCGCCACAGCTCGGCCAGGTCAGGACCCTCGGTGCTCGTCTTTGCGGGGTGAGGCGCCCACAGCGCAGTGCAACACCCCTTAGTCATATTCAGGTCAGAGCTTTACCGTTATCGTTCCCACAATTGCTAATAAATACCGTTGACTGCCATTCGGTTTCTACCGTTACTAACACTCCAGTTGGCTACATATTGACGAATGCTTTTCAGGAGCGGTTTCCACTAGGGGGGGGGGCCCTGGTAGGATAGCCGATCATGCGGTGTGCACTGTTGTGCAACAATTCATGCGTTGGCACGTTGGTAATTGCAAAGTCTCGATCCCGAAGCCCCGACCCCAGCATCCTTCCCCTGGATGTCTCCATCCACACACACACATACACACACACACATACACACACATACACAGATACCCACCTGGTGGATGCCGTTGGCTGCCATGCAGTCCAAAAGGTTGACCGTATTGACCGTCACGTTCTTGTAGTACTGTAGCGGGTCCCTCATCGACTCGCCTGGCGTATGTAAGCAAGAGGTGTAGGTAGTATGCTAAATAGGACACATACAGATGTCAGTTGGCCTGACGCGCGTAAGAGAAGCGGAACGGCAGGACGCAGGGTCGTGCCAAGGGGCGTTCTGAAGAGCGAATGAACAATGGAAGCCCGATGTGGTCACAAGCGCAAGCAGCGCACGGAGCGAGATTGAAATGACTAGTAAACGAACAGGACGAACGGGGCTACGTACTCTCCACCCAGCAGCCCGACCTTCCTTTCGGAAGAGGGGAGCGTCCTCCCACCCACCCACCCACCCACCCACCCACCCCGTACGCACCTACGTATGCGACCGCTGCGAAGTGCATGACCAGGTCCACCCGTGGAGAGATTTGCCCCAGTGCGTCACATAGCGCAGCCCGGTCGCCCAAGTCCAGTCGGAGAAACCTGCATTGCAGTTGATGCCAGTAGGAGAAAGCGCCACCACAGGAACCCACCATGTTGAAATACAAACAAAGAGGCTGTTAAGTCGTCGTTTTTATTCTCATAATCATTTTATTCTCATTATTATTTTATTCTCATTATATTATATTAATATATAAAATATGAGAATAAAAACGACGACTTAACAGCCTCATTGTTTGTATATAATATATATATATATATATATATATATATATATATATATGTATCACATGTCCTTTCATTTAGCGATTCCAAGACCCGTGGAGATCTCAAAGTATCCGAAGCCGCCATCGGTCTATGAATCGCTCACCGGAATCGCCTGGAAGGAATCATGTCCTGTGGGTGTGTACCAAGCAAGCCAGGGAGGGCGGGAGGCAGGAACACAGGATGGAGTAGCCTGGGAACGTGGGAAGGAGCAAAGAGGAGAGAAAAAGACAACTACCACAAGAAATGGTTGGCGTCGGGTCCCCCCCGCTGCACTCACCCTCAGCACCCGCAGCGCTCCCGCATTGCCCCGAGACAGGTTGTCGAGCACAGTCACCGCGTGGCCCGCCTCCGCGAGCACCATGACGGCGTGGGAGCCGATGAAGCCTGAGACACGCCAGGACGTGGATGTGGCGGCATACATACACGCATCATCATCACATGCTCACCAGCAAGGGAAGGGGACGGGGTAAATTACAACGGACGGAAAAAGGTAGGGCTACAAAAGAGGGCTATAACTAAGAGAAGAATGAGACGGAAAGCAGCTGTGGGTCAAAGAAGATGCACGGAAGAGAGGACTAAGATAATGCCATTGAGTTTGTAATAATCCATATAATTTTGTAATATGGCACACAGCTGCAACAAAGCTTCTTACACCTTTATGTTGTTGTGAAATGAGTCGGGCTTCAGTGATGTGGATACCGGGTACCAAATTCAGTGCCGCCATGCCGCATATGGAACTTAGGCCAACACGTCCGCCAGAGGCCCAAACAAGCTGCGAGGTCACATTCAGAGCTTTACCCTTCCCTTGCGATTCGCCCCCGTGGCCTAGTCCGATAAGACTAACCGCACTGCCCCGCCCCGGCGCCTACCAGCACCGCCCGTGACGACGATGTGCAGGCCCCCCGGTTCAGGATGCAGCACCCCACGCGGATTGATGTCCAATAGCGGTCCCGGCAGGTTGCGAGAAAAGTTGACATACCAGACCCCGAAGCTGAGGGTTGGGGCGTATGAGGGGTGCGGGCAGCTATTTGAGCAGTATGCCTAGCACGGGCAGAAGGATTCGGGCCTGAAAAAGGCGCATTTGGGTCTAAGGGGACATGCAGAAAGCAATAGCGCTGCTTACATGTCCTGGAAGATCACTGACCTAAATTGTTGGCCCACAAATACAGCAACGGAATGCCACAACATGGGTTTTGTGGCCAATAACGATCGGGCAGCCAGGGGCTTGTAGGAAGACAGCTGGATTGTTGATACCCGGCAGACGCAGAGTTTTGCTAGCCTGTTGTAGTGGAAACTTATGCAATTGAATCTCATTGAGGCTTGCCTGGCGATTAGGGCAAGCGCCACGTAGCGTATCGGCTCACGGCGTAACGGGTCGGCCATAACACGCTTCTCGCGGCTAAGTGATGGCCCGTTCTCAGCAACCACGTCTCACAATGAGAGCTCTAGTAAGTAAATTTTCTACAGCTAAACCAAGGGCCCTAAACCGATAGCAAGCCGTGACAGGCTGGATGCTGCAGCACCCTTGCAGTAAGTTCCAGAGAGCAAGATTATTACCTAAGCTTGCTGCAGATACTTATTGTAAATATTACCACAACAGACCTGTTTGCTTCAATATCACGTCTGCAAGTTTAAATTACTTTTTAAAAGTTATCGCAATCAGCAAGGTTGCATACCCAGTGTTCAGTAAGCTCATGCGCGAATATCTTAGACGCATTGGCAAGGCGTAAGAGATTCACTGGGTATGCCCTTGGTAGGATTGGCTTAAACATTTTTGCGTGGGAATATTTATATAATTCGTCTGGTCTTATCACAAGTTGAACAATTTCCATCCCGGCGTTTTATCCGATGTAAAGTAACATCCATCTTATTATGGCAACGATAATAAGACCCATGGACCATTGACGTACGGCGGTGTACAACGTTCCATCTTGAGGAAGTCTATATCGCGAGCTTCTCTCGCATTTGTATGTTCTGTAAGCAACCTATGTCATACACATATTTTTTTAGCGACGAGCAAATAATAAGGTCTTCTCAATACATACTTATACGGCTGCCTGGCTGGCATATACCCTTTTCTGGTTGTGGTAGACATGTGGTGTGATGTGTGTTTTCGTTCCCCTATGAAAAAGAAAGATATGTTCGTCACCACAACGGAACGCAGGTCAAAGAAGCACACGGAAGCGCTGGCGGCGCTTCGCGCAATGATGGCGGAAGAGGCAGGAAACGGCGCTGGGAGGTTTAGGCGGTGGCGACGGCCACGACAGCGATGCCATAATGTACGGCAGCGGCCTGGGAGCTAACATGCATTAGCGTACCATTTCGTCTATCTATGCGCACCCACCTCTCATGTTGAATCGCTGCAGGGGCGCGGGATATGTGGTATTTGGATATGTGGTATGCACGCTCAGGTTCGATACATTATGACCTTGGTGTTTGTCAGGCACTTAACAAACGGACAGAAGCCCAATTTATTTGACCTGCATTTGGCTTTGAGCTTGGCTTTAAGCCGATTCCACTGGTCCGCCGTCACCCTTCCATCTGCGTGACTTCAGCATGACACCTTCTCCGTGCATACGTCACACAGACAGACACATCCAAACGTAGGGGGGGAGGGGATGTGTTCTTCTGGTTCTTGCACTTTGTGCTGGAGAAGTTGCCTAACGCCTTCGATGACCTCCTCTCGGGAGGTCATCAAAATAACCTCCGCGCCGCTGGAACGAGCAGGAACGAACCGCCATTCCTCGCCGTCTGTCTGTCCCCGCTGTCCCCCGATAAACCGCTATATGCACCACGACAAACCGCTCACCAGGCCGCCCAGTATCGTATCGTTCCAGTATGTGCGCCAAAACAGCCCCGAGCCGCAAGGGTGGCCCCCCCTCCCTCTCTCTCTTTCTCTGTCTCCCTCTCTCTCCCGTGCTACAACTGCAAGCAAAGCAAGTTGATCTAATTACACAACGCTTACCACCAGCCTGCTCATCACCGCCGACGATTCGATAAATTTTTAATGGCTCCCTCGACCAAAAGTACCAACAATCAATCCTTGCAGCTCCTCACTATACGCCCTCCGACGCTGAGGGCCTCTATTGCCCCTATTGCGGCCGCTTCTAACCTCACCTAACAGCGTTCGCACGGACGCAGCACGTATGTGTACAAGAGAACCCCACGACAGCAGTGCACGGAAGGTCGATACAGGTCGCTGAGTTGAGAAAAATGACAAATTCGCGCATTAGCTTGCATCCTATCGGTATGCTGTCATGGTGCCGGTGAGGGGTGGTGCGCTACTTTTAAAATCACAGCTATAGGACGTTATCATTGCGGCCCCGAAGACGGGACGGCGGTACGGAAGATGAGGCTGAAAGAAGTGATACCCCGGTCTTGTGAACACCCTGCGGCAGAATGTCTCTTTCCCCGCACCTAAGATGACACTAGGATTAAGTTTGGCCACCCCCCCACAAACACACACATTCATGCTGCCTAAATTGCAGCGTCTCGCTAGATTAATACGCCACGCGCAACTTTCTTCTAGACTTTCCGCTCTGAATCAAGCTCAAGACTCCGCAGCAGCTGCATCGATTCTGCGGCCTGCTGGACCGGCCGTCCACTAGCGCGTCAGGCAGAAAGGCGGAGGCCGCTTGACAGAGATTAATAGATCCTGCAAACGACCAACCACCAACCACTAACTACCATACCGACACAACGTGCAGCTCCATATATGTCAAAGCATTTTGTTAAGCGATTATACGACGGTTGGTCGACCAAAAAATATTCAACCATGCAATAGTGAGATACGGCAAGGCATTCCTCTGATCGAGGATGACACACGTTCACAAACGCACACACTCTCTGCATGCACACGCGCATACGCATACACGCGCCCCCTCCCCCCGAGCCCCATTTCTCCACACAGTCCGCTGCAACCGGAAACACAGATGAATTTCGAGCCGTTGAGCTGGATTAAACATTACTCCTACGGCCCAGCTAGCATTAAGCGAATGAATGTAGAGTTAACACCGGAATGAAATTGCGGGTCTTGGTCTAGTGGGGACGGGCGCGGAGGGTTGGCACTGCTCGCCTATGTCATCTCCCGAGATTTGTATCTCCGCATCTCGATGGTGCAAAGCATGGAGAAATGTGACCCCCTGGAGCTATGGCAGTGCGGAGGAGATCTCCCAAGGGAGTCCTACACCAGTCCCAGCCCATCCATGGCCCTTGAGAAGTGACGGACATGACAGTAGCAGAAATACACATACGCATACGCATACACAGAGCGGAAGAAAGACCCAAAGGAAATTGGATTCAGCCTAAACAAGCTCCGTATCTCCCATGATGATACTGTTCAAATGTCTCCAGTTTCTATCGACGGTCCAATGAAGCTGCACGGGTCATGGATGACGAGAGCCGATCCAGAGTAATGACAATACCAAGTGTCATTACTTGTAGGAGCTTTAAAAAGGCTCGGTCTCCAGTTCAGTTACGTCCGTCCGCTTGGTGGACACTGCAAGGCGGGGTGAAGTCGAAGTCGAGCCGATCGTACCCCCGGTAAGCACCCTGCTGCAGCAACAGCAGCAACAGCAGCAACGAAATAGGAATGGCCACATTTCAGTGAGTCTTAGGGTTTAAGATAGACATAGTTATAGATAGATTAATAGATAGATGCATGCGAATTCAGGTGGTTCAGGCCTTGTCCCCAAGATCAGAACGGAGTACGACATATGATGAACAGGAAACACAGGTATCCGACTATCAGGTGAAGATGTGTGGACGTCAACTGCGAACTTTCAAAACCCCGACCGCGAAAATCAGCCTCGAATGCGCCAGGTGCCATAAAGTCCAGCTTTTCACCACCATGACCACTGTAACTACCTCAAGACACTCCTTACCTCTCCACCATGCCCATCAGCGCTTCCGCGCACTTGCGGCCGCGCCGCATGAGGTTCCACAGGGCCCTATACTTCTCCATTGACGTCGACACTATCGTGGTGGCGAGCCCCACAGCCGTCTCCGTCGCCGGCATTGCAGCAGTGTCTGCAGCAGCAGCTGTATCAGTAGCAGCAGCGGCTGCGGCTATGCGCGCCTCCGCTTGCTGTAGCGCCCGGGCAGCGCTACAGAACTCCGCCAGCACAGTTAGAACCGTCGCAAGTGGCACGGAACGCTGTCCCGAGGACGCGGCTGCGGCCAAAACCGAATGTGGAATACCCATGGGTCCGTAGTCGAGCTTTCCGAAAGCACCCAAGGGGAGGTTTCGTCCCATAAAAGGGACGGGAGAGGTGCCGCCGAAGCCGGCTGCGGCGGCCGCGTTGGCGTTGTCGCTGATGGTGGCATTACTGTTGCCACCGCTCCCCCCAATGGCATTGTTAACGTCTTCGGGTGCACACCACGGTAGGGCCAAAGATAGCCCGCCACGGAGCAGCTTGGCAAGACGGATCAGGGTGCACGCGGTTCGCAGCACGGCGCCTGCGCAACGGGCGTGTTTGGGTGACAGTTTGTTGGGTGACGGTTTGTTGGGTGACAGTTTGTTGGGTGACAGTTTGTTGGGTGACAGTTTGTTGGGTGACGGTTTGTTGGGTGACAGTTCGTTGGGTGACGGAATGGGTGCAACGGTCACAGATACGTGCCCCCTGACGGAAACCCTTCTGCCCACAGTGCTCTATAGACTTCTGATACCATTGACCCCAAAGAAGTTAACCCTTGGGCAGCTTGTTGGTCCGCACACATCACAGCCGCATACAGGTCTAGGTAACCGACAAAGTGGACTCATTGAAAACTGAGATGACCGACGCCACGACCCATCACCGGCGCGCGACGTCAACATTGCCTTTGCTACTAGCACTGACCTGTCAGCAGCGTTCCGTCCGGTTCGAAGTAGACATCCGCATTCACAGCGGGAACCTCAAGGGCCGCCAGCGCGGAGGGGCACGGGGAGGACGTGGTGCACGGCTCGGAGACAGTGGCGGCAGCGGCAGCCGCTGCAGCCGCAGCGCACAGCAAACGATCGAGGCCCGGCAGTGCCGGCGTTGAGGCCGCATCGGAAGGTAGCCACTGCAATAGCAGCAGCAACAGGAGCAACAGGAAGGAGCCATATGGTGGGCATTCGGCAAAGGGTTAACGATATTCAACGGAACGGAAGGAGGGAGCGCTGCAAGGGGCCGCAAATCCGTCCATAGAACGCAGCATGAAGCAGCAGCCTCGCCCAGGGCGCCTTTGGCTTTCTTTTTGCAGAGGATTGGTTGTTTTGTACATTGGACTACGGAGGACTCCTCTGGAAAGGCGTGCGAAAACCACGCGCATAGGACTCTATAAGGAATAACGGACAGTCGCGCACACTCTCACGCTCGCGCTGCATCGCACACCTGCTTTTACCCCCCCCCGTTTTTTTGTTCACCCCTTCCGTATTTTTTCGTTACCCCCGGTAACAAATGCGGTTGTTGTGTGTTGCTTACCCCATGAACGGCAGGAGTGATAGTCGACGAACGCGCGGTGGTATCTAAGCCCGCCGCTGGTGGCAACTCCGATGATCCTGAATCTTCTAGTGGAATAGTTGCTGCAACGCTACTGCTGACAAATGGAGCCAAGTACTGTGGGTGCTGGCCCATCACCGTCTCATGCTCAACCTCCTCCTCCCACCGTTGCTGCTGCTGCTGCTGCTGCTGCTGCTGCTGCTGCCAGAGAGGGTGCTGTTGCTTGTTTTGGTAGTGATGATGATGAGACTCTAAAGTTTCCGGCGTTTGGACTTCCATGCCGTGCTGCCACTGCTCGATCTCGTTCTGCAGGTGGCATCCGCTCACACCGTACAGGCTTGTTGGCGCCATGGTTACAGAACGCTGCTCCTGCTGCTGTCCGTGTCCTTCCTCCGCAAGCTGTTGAGCCACCGTCGCCAATGGCGCGGCGGCAGCAGGTGAGGCAGATTGAGAATGGGCGTGGCGCGGCCAGATATCTGCAGGTCGCTCCTGCTCACACACCTGCTGATCCTGCTGTAATTGCGTTGATTGCGCTGACCGCATCTCACCGCCGCTGTTACTGCAATCTTTCCAGACTACAGCCTGGCTTGGGATTGAGCTGCCGTGGGATGTAGCATCAGCCAACAGAGGACTTCCGCAGATAAGAGGCGACAGGCGCAACACGACATGTACGATTTGGCCCCTGCGGGGTGGCGTCTCGCTTTCGCGACCGTCGGCAGCAACGGGGACGGTATACGTACGTGCGTCTGTGGAAGCCAGTTCAACCCGCAGCATCTGAAATCCCAAAATATGCGGAGCCGAGGCCATAACGGTCTCATTGGCGCGCATGGATCCGGCAGTTGGTTGTATCAGGTTTAGTTGTGGTTGTAGTTGAGTTGTCACCTGGGGCAGTGGATGGGCTGTCGCCCTCACGCCGGGGCTGCGTGGTGGCGTGGCCGGGGCTGCAGCGTCTTCCATGACCTCGCACGTGATATGCGGGATGTGTGAGACGCTGCTGGCTACTGCCGAATCACTTCCGGAGAGCACGTGCCGCCGCGTGGATGTCAAAGGCAACGATGAAGAGGGCGATGAAGTTGCTGACGGCTGCAGCCCGCCGCTGTTCTCTGGAAAAGCCACCGGGTAAATACCATGCGTGGGTTTCACCGATGACGATGTTGAGACCGTCCTTCCCGTCGGCCGAAAGCGGCTCAGCGCGGGTGTAGACGGCAGACGAGGTGAGAAGGTAGTGACGGCCCTCTCCTGACTCGCAGCAACAGCAGCAGCAGCTAATGAGGCGCTGGTGGGCGGTAAGGGAGCTGTGGGCGACCGGGTGCGTGCCGCCGCGGTCCCCGCCGACACGCCGGCGGGCGTCTGCACAGATGATGGCAAGGTTTGTGATGGCGGAGTGGAGGTCGGAAACCTGGGGACGCCCAGAGACCTCTTGCGTTTGTTTTCTGGCCTTGGCTGACAGCTTGTCATGACGACGGCCCCAGTAACGCAGGATGCGCCAGTCCCTGGAGCGCCAGTCGCGATGACCGCGCTACTGCCAACAGGAACGCCTTTGCCCACCACGCCAGTAGTTACTGGCGCGGGACGAGCCGTCCCTGCCCCGGTGGTGATGGTGGGGGCAGCGACGTGCCAGGACGTGGCTCCAACGGTGTCGCTGCTGCCTTGGACAGGGGGAAAAGGGATATGGGGCGGAAAAGAATCCCGCGGTCTGCTGGGGGAATTACTGCGGGTTCTGGGCGCGGCGGGGTTGTAGATGTCTTCCGGGTTGGCGGGTGATTGGTCGATAGGCAGCGATTGAGCAGTGTCATGTTCTATTGTAGGTAAGAACTGCTGCTGTGGCGGCAGCTGGGGTTCCCATGCCGGGTGCTGCAGCATCTGCTGCTGTTGAGAATGCTGCTGCGGCAGAGATGGACGGTGGGGTGTACGGATGCCGGGGTCAAGGTAAGGTCGCCGCTGGTTGCAGTTCGGCAAGGTAGGATCGCTTTGCTGCTCATGCTGGTGTGAGTATGGCTGCGGAGACCCTGTGACAGATTGCACAGGATGGTCATCAATTGCAACAGGTTCGACTTTGATGAAAATGCGCTGATGGGAGTTCCGCGGCATGCTGTGCCTGCAGCCATCGGCCATGATGCCGTCGGAAGAGTCGGGGGTGTCATAGTCGTTGGGTGCAGGGCCCAAGCGACGCCGCTTCTCCCATACTCCACACCAAGATCCGGAGCTGGATGAGTGATCGTTCGTAGAGCACGTTACCATCTGCAGGCGTTGAGGACACAATGCTGAATTTAATGGTTGGATTCGATGTCAGTTAACATAACAACGGGACGTCGTACGAACAGCCATTGTTTCCTGTGAGTACCTGATTGTTAGTGGTTTCAAAATGATTTTACAAAAAAATTGTTCCTAAGGATTGTGATGTGGCGCACTCAGTCGCACAGCGAAAGGACAAAGCTGGACAGACAGATTGCGACAAGATACGGACACGCAAGTAGGGCAATTTCATAAGGGTCTTTGGCAAGTTACATAATTAAAAATTATGTATCGTACATTTCCCGTAAGAAGTGGGTGGCTGTGGCTCTGGTGTCTTTCATGTGCAGCTGGACCGCGCGCAACGCTTAAGTTGTGCTTATGCAGGCATGTTAGCCAAAATTAGACGGTCCATAGCCACTTCGTGCTCCATCTTAGAGGGTAAGCAAAATTTTACCATAATAAAAAACAGTTATTTAAAGCGCAACGGTATGCATCCCAACTATGTCGATGCCTGAAGATGTCATAACGCGACCGAGCGAAGCGTCGCGCAAGCCAAGAAATAAGCAGGGTCTACATTGTTTTGCAAGCTTAAGACTAGCAAAGGAACGAGGAAGGGAATGTACGTACGTCGCTTGGGCTCGGAGACCAGAGCGGGCACCAAGTTGCGGAGTTCCGTGTCCCTGCAAATAAGACGTGCAGCAAAACAGCCGGATGTCGTTAAACATTGAAGTTCTACACCATATGCCAAAGTCAGCGCCGCGTACGTACGTACACAGGAGAATGTTTTCAGTGATGGATTTTGCAGTCAAAAAATATATTTCACACTGGTGTCTGTATGCACTTATTAAAAATAGAAATGTGCACTCTTGCCTATTAAAATTTGAATGCTTGCCTGTGTGAATAGTACGGCAGGACGGGAAAAACGCACGTCCGCGAGGATGAAATCAAGAGACAACATGCGGTAGGTGGGCACGGCGGCCGGCCGTGCTCTTAATCCATACGCTCGAGGCAAAACGTTCCTTCGCCAAAAGTGTGGTTCTCATTCGCCGCAGTACTTAAACTTCATACAGCAGCTAATTTGTCCTGCTGACGACCATTTACCTTTCGTGCGCATCGGACACTTGACTTGACGCAATGTCAACGTATGTATATAATATGTGTATATATATATATATACATATATGCCAAATCTTTGTGCGTTCTGCCGTACGTTCATGGAAACTGATGGGAAAATCCTGGAAAATTTGCCTTCCTATGACCTTAGTAGGCAGAATGGCATTGAACACATGCAATCCTCCTCTATTACCTAGTCGACCAGCCCCCAGCAAGCTTTACATCTTCGCTACATCACGCTTCCGGCCATCCATGCAGCATGGCTGTCACAGCTAGAATACAAGTATCGCTTTTATTTCCGGTAAATTTCTGCAATTGTTTAGATTAGTACAACGCCCGGCCCATATCGGTCGCATTACTGCTGGATCCATGATGATGGCTGGAGGTGTATGATGAGCGTTGACCACCAACCAGCAACCCCCGTGCGCAACGCACATATCCAATTTTAGGCCGTACAGGAAAGAAGAATTGATCTTGCTTCTTCCCGTTCGCACCATGAGGCACGCACCGCGCTACAACTCGCCCTCACAATTTATTGTGACACCCCCTGCAACCGCTGTTCACTACATGACCCATCACTTACTTGGAAGCTTGTTGGAACATGGATGGCTTTTCGCAACGGTGATATTGCATGCGTGCTCGAAAGCCGTAAACACAGATGGCATTGACTGAGGAGCCATTGTACATGCGTGCATAAGCTCCCGAATATCAAACAACAACAGACCAAGAGACGCTGCACGGCGGGGTAATTGGGGAAGAATTGCCGATGGTTATTTGCGTTTAACTTCTTGTACCCCTACAAGGCTCGCAAACTTCACCAAATCATCTGAATAACTCTCACCAATGATTCAACTATTCAGCCGTTATGTTTCGCGCAAGACGCATATCGAAGGCCAGCAGCTTCAAGCCAGATGTGCGACTGCCACAGTGCGCGAAAAGAGGCCAGTAGAGCTTCTGTCCTTAATATGTTAATTAAATGCGATTCAAGCTCAGCTTAAGAAGGAACAGCAAAAAGTCCTTAAAAAGTGTGGTGCCCTGTAAGAATCACAAATGTAGTTACAGTAATTGGTAGAAATAGCATGTTCGTTACATAACAGTAAGTGTAACGAAGCTTTTTTGTTTTGGCATGGGGCATGGGTTGCAGCTTCAGGTGTACTATCTGCGGACGGGTAGCTACACGGTACTTGCCATTATTGGATTGAGCTGCATTATGGTAACCCCTCGGCAATGCCTGATAATATTAATTTTGAGTTGGTAATTAATTGATGAGCTATGTGCAATCATTACAACTGTGGATCGCTCAATCGTCAACTTCCCGTCTCGTGTATCGAGCGACGCGTGCGACCCGGTTTCGCTTACGTAGGTTCCCGCCTATGACGGCGGAAACCCTAAAAAAATTTATTTCGATGCGTTTTCCTAAGAAGGATAGCTTGCGGCTCCCGGTATTCTTCGGACTTTGCAACTGTATTTGCGGATATACGGATGAACTAGTCCAGTATAGTAGTGCGGCCCTGGGCTGTCCGGCCCCTGTTCTATACCACGAACAGGCTGGATGGTTAACTTTATTGGCGTAATGTATATTAAAGTATAGGTAACCCGTTTCATTTATGAGGGATTAAAATACCTGAGTCGCCTTCTCACCGTCACGCAGTGGGCCCCACCCTGCGTGGATTTGTTTCCCAACGGTGCCACGGCAGATGGGGTCCTATATGTATGACAGGATCATTCGCCCGTGGTTGCAACCAGATCACTACGCGGGCCTGCCTGTTGGCTTACTTGGGAGGACCAGACCTGACCAAAAAGGCTCATGAGGGGACAGGGGATGCATGCTTCGGCCTGGATGGGTGGGTCTGGCACACCAAATCGTCTTCCTCCGAAACCGCAAAACCCACATTGATGAGCTTCGCTTCCCCTTCTTTGCTCTGTGCATCGGAGTACGGTGGCTCCCTGCTGCTCGTGCCAGAGCGAGCGAACAACTTCTGTCTGTTTGGGAACGTCGCATGATTTCTGGGACCGATGCTGCTGTCCAAACTATAACAACCGCCGTACGGTCGCGGTATCACTTGTAACTGCCGGTGACCGAACTATGACCTGGTCTGGCTGCCACAGGCCGCCGCGCAGGGCCCTGGGGCATTCAATTATCAAAGCCTGGGTAAAACTCCCAAGCACGCATATGGCGTTTTCTGCTGGTGCCAGCTGTTTTCCTCCACACGCCCATGTATCTTGACACGGCTGTTTAAGAAAATCTGTTTGGATCCAAAGCGCCGTACAATGTTTCCCGCTGTGTCCCAGCTGGCTGGCGCAGACATTTTATGAAATTACATTCGGTAGGTCGACCTCTGAAGAGGGGTTGGATTGCAGGAACACCGCTTCCGTTTGACTGACGTATTAAGAGGTGGCGCAACTGCGTGCCTGCATTTCCTCCACCAGTGCGTGCATACACACATGTTACACACATTGTTGGCCCCTGGTGCCCGTCTTTGCAGAGCGAATCGCCCAGGGTCGCCCGCAGTGTAACACCCTTTCAAAAGTCTGTGTTATGTGCGCTGGGAAATTTTTTACCTTTTCTTACGTACTGCACAGAGATGTTCGAGTCGCGCACAACTGCCGCACCTTATTATTAATCGCCAAAAGAAAGAGCTGTCCCAGATATTTACTGCAGCGTGAGATATGCTTATAATTTGTGCAGTAGTATGTTCCTGTGCACGTTCGCTAATCAGTGGGCGTTTGATTGGCGCGCATTTCAATCTTAAAATAGGTTCAAAAGGGTTTACCCTAACGCCAGAAAGCACGGGTGATCTCAAAAAAGCCGTATTGCGCGAAGTGTAGTTGAGAGGATATCAAACATGAAACGCGTGAACATAGCAACAGCAGCAAAAGCTTAGCAAAGTTTCAGGGTGCTACTTTCGGGACTTGCTTTAGGGTTTGCATGCGCAAGCTGGAGGAGCTGAACGGCCTCTGCTGTCGTTTTATTTTCCGCTACCTTCGATAGGTGGCATGTATCGACTACGCACCTGGAGGGCGCAGCGATCTCGGGCAGCTTGCTTGCCGCGTTGTTTTCCTGCGCGTTGTTTTCCTGCGGGACCCTTCTTTCCGTCAGATTTTACAAAGGTGTAACTTAATTGAGTTAAGCGAGGATCAAACACGATGCGGTATGGTAGCTGGAACGGTAGCCTCATTCGTTGTTATCCTCCAACGTCCTCTTCGCCCGGCGGCCTTTCCAACCGTGTAATGCCGTGTACGTCCCGAGATCCCAATGTGGTTGTAACTTGACCGGCTCCGCTTTACGCACTTGGATGTACGTGCGTTTTGAACAAAACCAAAGTGGGCTACCCGGTATCGGCAGCGGGGGATTGGATGGATGACTTCCGTTATTACGGGCGTTCTCGGCTAATTCTAAGCATTCGTGGTCGGCGATCGATTCACGGCCACGACAGCTGTGCGACTTGCCTGATGGCCTCCGACGTTGCTTTTCTATCAGGTTCTATCGGGGGCGGTCCCGTCTGTTTATCCGGCCTTGCCTGTTACCATACGTTTTTTCCCGTTCATTTCTCTCAGTATCACCATTCTTTAATGCCTAGTGTTCTAGCGGTTGCCTTATGCCACTGGCGCTTGACAATACCTAATATTCTTATTAATCAGCAAGCGTTAGGCATCGACAGCCTCAGAGTTGGCGACGCACTTGCCCCGATTCCAGCCAATAACAAACATTCCGAACGTACAGGTACATTGTACGGCCACATTGGCGAAGGAAGTAATGAAGCAAGGACCATGAACAAAGTTTTATTTGCATGTCAAATGATCAATCCCAAAATGTTTGAAATCATGCGATGTGAAGGATCTTTAACACGTCGGAATCCGTACACATTGTTATTAGGATCTGGTTGCTAAAATGTACGATGACACCTTCGACATTGCATGTTGGATCTCGCAAAACGGACTAATAAAACTTTTTGTTTAATGGCTATAATGATAAATCGTTTTTTTATGCTTTGTATGAAATGCGTTTCTGAGGCGACGCCCGTGAAGCCATACTGAATTTTCCGCGAGCTAGGGCAACTAACGATGCACCTTACCCGCTACCTCCCGCCGCTACTTACAACGCAACGGCCAATCCGTCCGTTGTGCGCATATCAACTAGCGATAGAATAGAACAGGTCGTCCCATAATGGTTTGTGCATTTCCAGCAGGCGCTTATTCCAAGGATTTATAACTCGCACGGCCGCGGGAAATGGCGGGCGCAAGGAGTGTCGGGCTACGACACCCGCCCTTAAGCAAGCCACGCACGCAATAGTACATACTCATCATCAGAACATTCCTAGCATATTCCATTAGCATCATTTACGGCCATTACCAGAACCAGGGAAGATTATTATTTACGGCCATTCCCAGAACATACCATAAACTTGCCGCAACTACTCGCATTTGGAAAGGCGGTATCTAGGCGATCTAGGCTGGCATCTAGCTTGCAGCAGGGAAATACCGCCCACTTTTCGGCCACATCTAAGTCCTCTAGGAAACCCCTTTACATAACCGCATCTCGACACAGCAGTACGTAGTCCCGATCGCGTCTGCGCAAACCACTACTTTCGCCCTTCATCACGCACCACATCTGGATATTGTCCCCTATATGTAACAACCAAACCTAGATGTTTCGGATCCCCTTCTTTGGGCGTCTGTAGATGGTCCGTCCTGCCTAGCCACATCTGCACCACTAAAGGAGTGTAATGCTACTGTACGTGCTATTTCTCATTAATTAGTTACGCAAGCTGTGATGAAGGGCGCGCGCGCTGGCCATTTGCGCAATGCCATCATGCATGGTGGCGTGCACCAGCCTGTACAATCTAGTAGTGGTGGTGCACGCGGTCCACTCACACGAAGCTTTCGCGCGGTTCATCTTAACCAAGTTATATATTTAAATATCTCCTATATTTAATGTTCTGGCACACAACCTGTACACACACATTAAATAAATTAAATATAAATAAATATAAAATAATAAATATATATATTATCCAGTGATTATCGTCCCTAGTTTTAGGTTGTTTCATATTCTACCTATTACTAAGTAAAAAATATGTACTAGTAATCTCCAGGCACATTTTAGCATGGAATCCATGTCAAGGCTGAAGCTGGCCTCAAGGGCCCCTACCTCCACCTAGGCACATGTAGATACCTAAGCCAGCAGCAGGGCCCTGCTGTACTGTGGCTGCATCTGGCTGCATCTGGCGACACGGAAACCGTATCGAGGTATATATCCCGCTAGCTAGTAGCATCTGGACATCGGGGTGGGCTCTCTCGGCTGTATCTGGATGCCAAGAAACCACTTCTAGATAGATACTGAATGAAGTCCTCTCTACATCTCTGGCCGCATCCGGATATCCAGAGACGGCCCCCCGTACTTAGCGGCATCTAGCTAGCTAGATACGAAATATAAAACATTATTTATTTAGTTATACATACCGACATGCATGCATGGGCCCCAATTTAAGGTATTTAAATGAAAGCAAGTCAAATGATTTCCACACACTGTGCGTGTGTACGTACGTCTTCTATTTGAATGTTGCACGCAGCGGCAGCAGTCAAAGGACGGAGGAGCCCTGCTGCCTGTTCGTCGGTTTATTTCTCTTCCGATCGCTTTTATTTATCACACACGCAGTATTGGCCCCAGCCCGTCGCGTCCGTCGAGGTGAACGATGTATTGGAATGAGGGGCGTTACATACTGTAGCCCTGGAGCGAGTGTGCAGTTGTCATTGTATCTTGCTATGGCGCCGTACGCCTCCGTCGTTCGACGGAGCGTCTCGTTCTTCGCTGCGTGCGTCTACATGTCGTCTGGCTGTATGAGAAAGCTGTATGTACGTACGTAGGCTGGCTTTGCCAGCAGCCCAACCTGATTTTAACAAGGTTCACCCGCCCCTGACACCACTGTGACTTTCTACATACAGCAGGATATCCGTACATGCATTCCGTAGCGGATGGAGGTAGCCGCATCGCAGGCAGCCGCGACGACCTACCTGACCTTCCTGCGGCGGCTATCAAGCTAGCTACATGCGCTTTCGCAGATTTGGTTTTGGATAAATGGTGGGATGGATCGATTAGGGATGAAGGCAGCCGCTCGCTCGGAGCTGTAGCATTCTTTTGAATTATGCAGCAGCAGCTAGCAGCTGCGCGCGGTGGTTCAGCGAGGCGGCCGGTTCGCAAGGGTAGCTATCTAGCAGCTCTTCGTATCGCTCCTTTATTTATTTGTGGGATGATTTACATTAGGTGTATATGTGGGAATTAGGAGGAGCAGCCTGAGGCAGCAACGGGCAGTAGTCGTCATTTCGTTCGCATCTGTTCATTCATTCGAGCGAACAGCAGGTTCGAAACAGCAGTAGTGCTTATTAATAGCTGTATGCATGTATGCCTTTATTATTTAGCATGCATTAAAAATATTACTTTCGTGATCATGCTGCACGTATTTGCGACCGCTAAAATAAAACATAAAAGACCGCAAACGCCCACACGAGGGCCCCGCCAGCTTCCACGCGCTAGCTGTACGGCACTAATAACGACTTCCACCTGCCGTTACTACATCGATGTGTCTACGGAAATCCCCACCCACGCACCGACTCAACTACTGTGGCTTGTTTACTTATTATATATTCATTTATTATTTGCGTCGTATTTCAGCATCTCGTCAGCGTCCTTGTCAAACATATGGCATGATGAAACCCGTTCACGCACCGGGCAACCTCAGTACTAGGTAGGTAGGTAGGAAGTGCTGTTACAGCCCCCTGCTCCTTGACTGGACCCCGCCGCCACCAACAAACGCGTTCCACCGCAGATAATAGCAAATCGCTATATAAATACTTATTAAATGAAAAACTGATATATATATATATGTATAATGTATATATAATTAATGCCCCCCCTTTGTACGGTATACAGAATGAAGAGGCGTTGTACATACTGCATACATACGTACGTCAGTTGAAACGAAGCTTATTACTTCAACATGATACCAACTGCTTGACCGCTCTACAAAGTGGTTCTCGTTCTTCTCCTGGCATTCCTTCCATCCGCCATCGTAGACCGGCTACTTTCAATCAAAACCCTTCCCTCCCTCCCTCCCTACCTACCACAGCATTGACACCATCCCGTATGTATCACTCCATCCCGTACAGACCTGCTCCATTTACACTCCAACCTTACCCATCCACCACGCACGTCAATAATACCTTGCTTGCTTGATTGGGCGGGCATGCATGAAAAAAGGCGGGCAAGTAACAGGGCGCCGCAGCGCGCTTCCAATAAAAAACGTTATAAAAGGTATGACAGTTTACCTCTTTGCGGAAGATTTTATCTGTCTGGAGTGTTCGATCCCAGTCGTTTCTTAATAAAAGCTCAGCTAGCACGACGACGACCACCACCAACATGCACGTCGACGGACTCCCAAGCAAGGTATTTAAAAGGCAGAGAACGAAGACTTGTTCATGATTGCTTTCTAAAATAACGGGACGTAAGGCAGGCAGGTTGGGTCATCAGGCTTGCTTGAGAGGGCCATGCCCGGGCACGAACGCGCAACGCCATTATTCGCCTTATGGATCCGTACGTGGCACGGGGGCGCCTACGATGACGGCCTTCGGGAGGCTTGGCTATTATTACAAGGATCATATGCTAATTTAAAGTTATAGATATTTCAAGAAACCGTTGTAGTGCTATTCCATTCGATCTGCCGCATGCGTATGCCGAAGAGGCAGGGCGAGGGGCGGGGAGACTATCTAGCAAAATGATGATAGTTGCTTGCATCCGATCCCAAAAAATATTTTATTTATTGCACATTCATCAGCATGGTTGTTTGTTCGTTCTAATGACTTTGCTTTCCTCACACTCCTCGATGTGCCCTGTTGATAATCCTGAGTACCGAGATGGAGACAGATCGCGAATTCCTTCGGTTACATACTTATTGTGGATGGAGAAAACAGGATAGAACAGAGCTATATTCAGCAGAGTCGACACTTCTGCTCCGGAACCAAGTGTTCTGGTCGTCCGGTTAACACTCCCCCGCGAACAGAACACTCTAGTGCCAATTCCTTCTTAGCGAACTCCCATGCTCAAACGAAACTTAGCAAACTCCGCCAGTGGTAGGGGCTTGGTCAACACATCAGCGACCATTTCCCCTGTAGGGCAATATCCAAAAGATACTAACCCGTGCTCCTCCTTTTCACGCACGAAGTGGTGCATCACATCGATGTGCTTGCTCCGATCCGAAGTTATAGGGTTCCGGATCAGACTGATGGCCCCTTGGTTATCATCCCAGATATGAACCGTCTTGACCGGGTATCCAAAATCCCCCATGAGCTTACGTAGCCACATGGCTTCACGTGTGGCAAATGAAGCTGACATATATTCCGCTTCCACTGATGATGCTGCCACGGTAGGCTGCAGGCGACTCTTCCAGCTCACAGCTCCACCGTTCATCATGAACACATAACCGGTGGTTGACCTCCGGTTATCCCTATCGTTGGCCCAATCAGCGTCAGCGTATCCAAACAGCTGCTCGCTGCGGTTATAGACTATTCCATAAGTTGCGGTGCCCTTAACATACCGCAGCACTGCCTTAGCGGCCTCCCAATGGGCCGGTACTGGTTTCGACATATACCTGGCTAGCCTATAAACGGCTTGCGCAATGTCGGGCCTGGTCACAACTGCCAAATACATCAGGCCGCCCACCAAAGCACGATACTTGGTGGCGTCCTCAAAAGGCTCCTGTTCAACGACACCAATCCCTTGCGCCGTTAGCTGAACCAAGTTAGGCTTCATAGGTACAGCCTCCGGTTGGGCATCAGCCAACCCAAAACGCTCAACAAGGTCAAACGCATAACGCCTTTGAGAAATTTTCAGTTCACCTCCATTGCGCATGATTTCCATTCCAAGGAAGACCGACACAGCTCCCAGGTCACGGATATCAAAACTTTTAGCGAGGTATTGCTTCACTTCCGCCATGAGACTTGCACAATTGCTCGCAATGAGTAGATCATCGACATGGGTCAATACACGGACAACGCGTGAGCCAACACGCTTGATGAATAGGCTTGGGTCGGACTCGGAGATCTCAAACCCATTTGCTGCCAAAATGGCTTCTAGCTTGCGGTGCCATGCACGGCCCGCCTGCTTTAAACCATATAAAGCTTTGATAAGCCGGCATTTTTCCCCCCCTTCACCTGTAACATACCCGGGGGGTTGCTCGCAATAAATTTGTTCCTCCAACTCACCATGTAAGAACGCTGTACGCACGTCCACATGGTGGACCTCCATACCCTCAGCCGCCGCCGAAGCCAAGAATGCTCGGACAGTGGCATGACATCCAGTAGGCGCAAAAACTTCATCAAAATCAACTCCCTCAATCTGCTTGTAGCCTTTTGCCACATAACGCGCCTTATAGCGTTCAATGCCTCCGTTGGCATCCCTTTTCAGCTTATACACCCATTTCCCTGGGATTACATTGGCCCCCTGTGGTGGGTGTTCAAGCCGCCAGGTTCCTTGCGCATGAAGTGATGCAATCTCCTCATCCATAGCCTGGCGCCAATGCACAGCTTCCGGAGAATTGATTGCTTCCTCGTAGGTTGATGGCTCCTTGGGTATGGTGGTGGCTGCTACAGTCACGTGACGTTTTCCAGGCTCCGGGCTGTACCGGTCAGGCGCCTTATGGGTACGCCTTGGATAACGGGATTCTTGCCCTATGTTGGCGTCCCCTCCCGCAGAGCCCGTACCGTTCCCTATATTGCCACCATCATGGGTAGTGCCAGCACCATTGCTCTTTCCACCACCTACACCTGGAATAACTCCCGACTCCCCCGCATCACTTGCAGAGTGCTCTTCATCTGAATCACTATCATCAGAAACGGTATCCATTGGAATATTTGTCATGTCTTGTTGCGGGTACTGTTCATCAAAACGAACATTGCACGAAACAACAACCTTGCGCTGTTGGGGCAGGTAAACACGATAGCCCTTGCTGCCACGCTCATAGCCAACGAAAACTCCCTTCTCGCAGACCGGGTCCAGCTTGTTCCGGTGCTGTTTCTCGCTGTACACCCAAGCAGTGCAGCCAAACACACGTAAAACAGACACATCCGGCTTGTACCCATGGAACAACTCATGTGGTGTGGCACCCCTGTCACTCACCGGAGAGCAGTTCCTAATTGCACATGCCGTCATCACCGCTTCCGCCCAAAATCCCTGCTCCAGGTTGGCGTCCTGTAGCATCGCACGCACCTTTTCAAGTAGCGTACGATTCAGACGCTCTGCACGTCCATTCTGCTCAGGGGTATAGGGAACCGACGTACTGTGCAGGATTCCCTTGTCCCAGAAAAACTCGCGCATACGAACATTGACATACTCTCGTCCACGGTCTGTTTGAAACTCACGCACCCGTTTCCCTGTCTGGTTCTCCATAAGGGTGAGGGCTTCCTTCAGCACGTCTGGGACCATGTCCTTAGTTGCCACTAGGCGCACGGTGGCAAAACCGGAATGCTCGTCTAGGATGGTCACCATATACCTGGCGCCACCCATGGACTTGATAGGCATCTCACAAACGTCCGAATGAACGCGTTGCAAGACAAGATTAGACACATTTCCTGATGGGGGGTGTGGTACGCGGGTGAGCTTAGCCTTGACACATGGCTCACACGTGCGCTTTGCTTCCGCAGCCTCCTTCACCTGGTCAGCGGTCACGTTCAGTCCCTTAACCATCCCTTCCTTGGCTAACCTGCCAAGGCCTTCGTAACCCAGATGCCCAAAACGGCGATGCCATAGGTCCACTGATTGCTCTAGCACTGCGAGTGCTTTTACCCTCTCCTGGTGGGCCTTGGTGTGTATGTTCATGTAGTACACACCGCTGTTGCCCTCGCTGAGGCGTCCTTCCATGACATCTAGCCACTCATGTAGGGTACCGTAGCCGCCGTATGAGACGTTTTCCATTTGGACGAATATGCGGCCGTTGTTAGCGAGAATGCGACATCCCTTCTTATCGAGACGTCCAGCGGACAGGATCCTGTGCCCCAGGCCGGGCATATACCAGACTTCAGTAACTGTCACGCTGAATGTCCCCCACTCTGTGTAAGTCACGAACTCAACTTTACCATAGCCTGGCGATCTTCCTTCGCCTCCAAAACCCGCCTTGAAAATGGGGCCGTTCTCGACCTCTACATAATCTATCAGGTCGTCCTTGCAGTCCGTGGCGTGCAGTCCAGCCCCCGTGTCCAAGATCCACTTGCCTTGTGATTGAATGTGCTGACTGACGTCATCAATAGTAGTTGCCAGCACAAAGGTATTGCGGCGTCCACCATCGCCACTAGTCCCAGAGTCTCCACGGTTGCTGCCTGCACGGTTACCTGCAGCTCCACGGTTTCCACCACGGTTGTAACCTCCTCCGCGATGGTTGCCACCACCGCGGTTGTTGCCTCCACTGCCCGCCTGGCCGCTTTGCTGTTCGGCGAGCCACTTGGGACAATTCTTCTTGAAGTGTTCCGTGCTTCCGCATTTCCAGCACACCGACATATTGTCGTCTCCTTGCGATTTTTGTTGTCGTGGATGGTGTCCGTATGACTGGCGCTGTGACGACTGGTACTGCTGCTGCCCACCGCCGGTGCCCCGGCGGTTTCCAAACACCAAGGCTGGTGTTGTTTCCTGCTTATCTTCTCTTTTAACCCTGACTTCCGCTGACAGGAGCGCTGGGCGGATGGTCTTGAGTGTGGCTTCGCCGAAACTGGCCGACGCCTCCAGAATGGCCCTTTCGGTGCGGTAGTCGCTGCTTAGACCATTTAGAACGCTTGCCACTATGACGCTGTCGGGGATCTTGAAATTAGTCGCTGTCAGGATCTCGTGGTATTCTTCCGCCCGTCTGAGATACTCATCCATGCTCTCGTCGTGTTTCTTTCGCATGGTAATTACTTTGGTGTGGTACTCTTGTTGTTGTAGTGCCATTTGCTTGACGAATTCGTCGTGCAGTTCGTCCCAGGCGACTGCCGCATTCGCCGCCTCATCAACTTTGTCCACAAAAACACCAGTTACCATCTGTACCAGCTCGGCTTTAGCTTCTTCGGCCTTGCTCCCGGACGAAAAGGGTTTCTTGGAAGCCGAATCCCACAGCTTCTCCCTGATCAGGTGGTTCCTTGCGTGCTTCTCCCATCGCAAGTACTCTTCTGTCTTCTTGAGCGGCTCAAACCGGATCTTGCCCATTTCAGTCAGGTCCTTAAACTAGGAACCCCTCTAAACCGAGTCTGCTAATCCTGCAGTGACTTCGCGCACTATGGCGCGGGGCTCATAACCTGTTGATAATCCTGAGTACCGAGATGGAGACAGATCGCGAATTCCTTCGGTTACATACTTATTGTGGATGGAGAAAACAGGATAGAACAGAGCTATATTCAGCAGAGTCGACACTTCTGCTCCGGAACCAAGTGTTCTGGTCGTCCGGTTAACATGCCCTCGCTCATGTGTGTGCGATGTGCCCTCACGTGGTCTCACACATACACTTATTATTACCGCCACAGAACGTATCGCTCGATGAATGTTGAGTAATAAAATTGTGCGTGCTGGCATTTCGTAAGTAGTAAGCCCATCCAGCCATACATTACCTAATTATATATTTGCGCTCATTCGTAATAATAAGAATTACAGCGGTTGCAATTATTATTACGATATAAATTACGACTACTAGACCAGCAGGTATTTAAAGTGGTAGCAATAAAGCGGTAGCAATAAGACAGGGGGAGAGGCAGGCAGCAGGCATATATACGCACGTTTTCTGCTAATAGCAATAATCTTGGATGGCGTGCGTATCCTTGCCGGACATTTCTGGACTCACCGTCACGTACATATAGATTCGACTTTATTATATAAAGTAGGTTTTTTTAATGAGAACTTATTAGTCCAGAAGACAAGTAAAGCCAGCATATGCATATATGAGGGACCGACAGAAGCATCGGTAAATGAGATCGCGAGTTACGAATGTGTAATGATTTGGTGTGTACGTTTGTGGGACGGACTCATCGATCATCCTGATGACTCGTACGTGTAACGCAGAATAAAGGCGTGTACGTATATATGTGCTGCATAATAATAATTAACGAACGAGCGTTCGCAACCAGTGTTGGTTTCGTTATTATTACTTAGGGCAATAAGGTCAGTATGTAAGCAAGCTTTTATGGGTTCAGGCGACGTAAACCCTAATGGATGCAGGTTTTAGTTACGACCACTCCTCCATCGTACAGATCCTACATAAAGATGCTAAGCAGGAAGTCCCATATATTATATATCATCCGTTTCTTAGATAGGATACAATAATAATGAGATAGACGACCAGGATGAAGCAGTAGTATGAAGTCATGCATTTACGGAGCCAGAGCTAGCATTACTTGTTAGTTAACTTCATCATTCCTCAGTTGGCTGCTGGTTGGGGCACGCCGTGATGATGTGTCGGTCCGTGCGTCCGACACATCATCACGGATGTAGTCAGGTAGTCAGGTTCAGTCCTTGCATGCGCGGCGATGACTATCTACATATCCCGCCGGCAACTTTCATGCACGATAAAATAAACTTTTGATTTCCCACGCACGTCATCGGCAGGTCACCCCCCGCCCTTTTGTAAAATTCGGTAAGGGCAATTTCGTTCCCAAATAATTGCCATTCGGCCCGACGATAGACGACCATCCCGCAGCCCGGAGAGATGGTACGCATGCTCCATTACGTACATCCATCCATCCATCTTACATACGGTGAAGGGAGTTGCTAGCTAGCCTGGCTTAGCTGGGGTGAGTAGGTTCGGAGGGAAGCTACTGAATTTCCTACGCCAGGACTGGTCGTTATACGGGACGGACATGGTACGTACGGTCAACGGTGCGTGTAGATTCGTACGACAATGGAATGGTTTCGGGACGACTGCGACTGCAGGCACGCAGAAATAGTGAGTCTATTGCACGGATTGAAGCCTGTACATGTACAGCATAATATCGCACGGACCGTGCCAATAATAATAAGTACACAGCGAAGTACGTACTGTAATAATAACGATCGTATCAGCTGAAACAACTTCGCATGCACGTCTTGTGACGCGATATTTGATTGGTCGCCTGCCTCTACTCGGCCGCTGCAAGGAGCCGCGCGCCGCGAGGACGACGGATGGATAGATTTGTGTATGTACGGCGCAGATAGATAGATACATAGGTTGCTTGCCATCTATCCATGCGCGATTGCGTACTACTCATACATGACCCGCCGCCCCGATCTAGTATCCCAAGCTATTTTTGTCCCGCAGCAGCCCATACCGTCAGTTCATATCTACCTCCTTTCACTCAACGTTATTTTTTTATTAACTGACGACACACGCACGTACGGCATTAAAAAATAATATAATAACGCACGAATGAACTGATTGGATAGAGTGTAGATAGACATATTTTGTCTTCTCCATCCCTCTTACTATCCATAATATTTTGAAGTAAGCATACATAGAACGTAACGAAGCAAAAGTTTGGCGCGCCGAAACCAGCTGATCCACATCGAACCTGTGCGCCAGAACGGCGCTATTTGAGAGCCTCTATCCGCTGCACGTCTATAATTCGAAGACATACACTTGCATGCACCCGCGGACAGGTTGTGCGCACCCGCACCGCCACAAGCACCCGCACCCACACCCGCACCACCATCAGGGTGCCAGCATGTGCGTCATGAACCGAAACCACTCTAAAAAATGAGACATCTGAGTGCTCAACCTAAGGCGGGCCTTTCCAGAAGGTTCCAGAAGTCCAACGGCTCACGCGTCCAGTCGCGGTTCCTCGGTCAAGACCCTACAGCAAACAACCACATGAACATATAATACGTATACAAAAGCAATGCAGAAACGCAAAGCGCGGGACGTCCTTAGCAACGAGATGAGTAGGCAAACGACAGTCTCCCTTTTTCCTTTTACCGTGCGTCCGGCTTGCTGACCGAGCCCTCCGCGTGTCTCACCTCTCCACTTTCTCCATCAAAACGTCAGCACAAGCGCACCCACGGCGCATCAACGGCAGTAGCGCCGTCAGGCCATCCGCCACCGCCGCCGCCTCCGTACATTGCCCCTGGACCTTTTGCAGCGCGCGAGAAGCACCCGCGAAAGCGACCAGCACCTTCAGCACGGCCACCAGCGGCACGATCTCTCGACGCCGACCGGGTTGTGCCGCAGGCAGGAAGTAACTAATGCCGCCTCCGCTACCGCTGCCACAAACCTTTCCGTACAAAGCTCCAAAGGAAGGTACGACACCTGCCGTGGATCGGAGATCCTGGTCAGGCGCAACGGGTGCCCACGGCGGTACGATGGCGAGGCTGTTGCTCAGCTGAGCCAAGCGAATGACGTTACAGGCAGTTTGAAGTACGGCACCTGCGTGTGATGGTGCACGTTGGAATAGTGAGAGAGCAGGGAATCCATTCTCGGTTGGGCTTGCAAGTCCATATCGGGAGAGCTGTTGCTCGATGCAATAGCACCTAGCCGTACCCGTGGCCCGGCACGGACAAGCCCTATGGCACCAAAAAAGGGGTAGCCCCCCCCCTAAATGCTACACAGGCGGGTAAGGGAGGGGGTAGCAGTTACTGAACCCCCCCTCCTTGGTAAGGCGGTGGAAACTGCGCTCGTCGACGCATCCGCTCATCCCTCTTTCCGCACCCCTCCCTAATTCCTGGTGAACCGTCGCCCTCCACCCGCCCGGCGCACTTCCCGCTCGCCCATCTCATCTTCTTCGCCCATCACCTTTTAGCAACCTGCCGTCCACCTCAAAGTATTCCAGGGGGTCCACCCGCAGAGCCGGCAACGGTGCCGCAGCCACGTGGCTGCTGCCGCCGCCGCCGCTGCCACTCACGCCCTGGAGTGAACAACCCGAACAGGCACACATCTCGAGCGCCCCTTCTATGACTGTAGCTGCTTCATCAGTTGCCCCAGCGATGGCCTCATGGTTCAGGGACCAAGTGCAGGCTGTAGCAGCCGCCGCAGCCGCCTCGGCCGCCTGTAGCAACCGCTCCAGCCTCGCCAGCGGCAGTGCGGCCACGAGATGTGGTTCGATGAGGACACCGGCGCCGAATTTCGGATTATGGTTTCGGATCGCGCCAGTAACCATCATGAGATGTGGCTGAGGCTGAGCCTGGGGCTGCGGCTGCTGCAGTTCTTGTGATGGTACATGTAAACCTGCATGTGGCTGGGGTTGCTTGCCGAGCGGCCAGAGGCGAAGCAAAAGACGCGATCCTTGTCCCTCCGAACTGCGGCTCCCGCCCAAACCTGCGGATGGTACATCCCGCCCGTTTGCAGCCCGTTGAGGTAATGTTGGCGGCAAGGACGCGGCTGCAGCCCCGACGGAAGGCGCTGGCGGCGGCTGCACTGCTGCCGCTGCCGGCGTCGCCGGGGTCCGTGACGTCGCCGTGGTGGAGGTGCAGGTCGTACGGTACATAGCGTGGCCGTCATCTTCGCCATCGTCGCAGCCGCAGCCGCTCGACGGCAATCCAAACCACATCTGGGCAGCAGGCGCCGCCATTGCAGCAGCCCAGTCAGGAGAGCCTCCGGGCTCGACTCCAACGCCCACTGAAGCCGACGCTGACGCAACTGTCGCAGCTGCTGCGGCATCGCTTCCTCCGGCTGCTGGGACGGCCATTGAACTGGCCAATTGCCTCGAACGGGAATATTTCGCTGCGGCATGCTTGGACCTTCTCAGAGGCGAAATTGACGCTGACAACGCGACCGGTATTGAAGTATACCCGCTGGTAACCGTGACGGAGCCGGTGATGGTGGTGGTAGCAGCAGCAAGGGGAGTGGTACTGGTGATGGTGGTGGTAGCAGCAGCAGAGGGAGTGGTACTGGTGATGGTGGTGGTAGCAGCAGAGGGAGTGTTACTGGTGATGGTGGCCGCAATTGAGCAACCCGTCTTGAGCCAATCGTAGTTTTCCAAGTCATTGCACCACATGTTAGCCGCAGGAAAGCTCCAGGGAGCCTGAGGCCGGGTAAACTGCTCTGAAGCCGGTATGGGCCGCAGTGTTACAAACTGGGGCGATGCTAAGGAGGTCTGTAAATCCGCCGCGACACGTGACAGCGTCGGTGGCACGTCGTTGATATCCGGTGGCGCTGAGAACGGCCGTTTTGGGGTTATTGTCATTTCATCGAAAAGGCTGCTATTGGTCAACGGTTGAAGTGCGAGCGCCCCACTGACTTTGCCGGTGGCGCATTCAGCCTGTCGGGTGCAGCGCTCTGGCTTGGGTCGCCGACCCAAGTCCTCACCATGGAGAAGCGTGAAGGCTGCCGGACAGGTACCACAGTCAGGGTAATGCCAAGGGCCCAGGACTTTACGGGATGTTTTCTGCGTCAGGCCAACTGCAGCGCCGGCCGCTGCAGGACCAGCAGAATGTGCGGTGGAGCGCCGAAGTGAGCAAACCCGGCCGGAGCTTGGAGTAATGATGGGGAAGTTGTTGGGGATGAGCGGGGCAGCGGGAGAGTGGCTGTTGCTGTCTTCAAAACCGCAATCCGCACAGGGGATGGCCAGGCGCCGGCGCTTCATGCCACAATAGCAAAACATCGAACTAGATGGAATTTGTAGCACCATAACCTTCTGGAGAGCAGGCAAGGGAGGCAAGGGTAGGGATGCAGCCGGGACGGTTAATTATACGTCGCGGCTGCTCCGTTATGGGGCGCAGAAGTAGTCAGCTTCGCTGCCATGTACCTTTTAAGCAAAGCAAGTGAAAATGCCGCCGTTGAAGACCAAGGGGTAACAAGAGCGATCGCGCTTGCACCATCAGGTAGTAACGCACAAAAACGTACAGACTGAGTTCCAAAAAACCTTTAGTGGCCCTTGCGGCCAAACCGCCGGAAAACAAACACCAAGGTTCGTTGTTGTTATTTTCAACTGGGTCAAGTGCATGCAACCCTAAATCGGGAAGGTTTTACAAGTTCCCCTGAAGCGCAAAATGCAGAATAATTGATTTGAAAGCCAACCTGAGATGGTTTCTCAATGTGAGCAATAGTTATCGCGACAAGTTATGAACACTAAACATGTGCAGTTGCCCGCGAAGATCAAATACAACCGTTTCGTCGATAAAGAATTCATACACCTATTCCATGCATTAGTTGAAACATGATTATTAGATCTGCGCGATTCAGCATGCGTGGGGACTAGTAATTGAAACACTTTAGGCAACGGCATCGCGAACGACACAAGCAACTCAAATCAGCACAGGAAACAAACATTGCACTTTCAAAAAAAATATTTTGAAATGAGGAGCAGAAGTAACACATCCGAGCTGTGCTTAAGCCAGCTCCATCCACCCCGGTCAGCGAGCATAGTTGACAAACCTTTTTGGCACCGCCTTCACTATGAGCAGGAACTCGTCCAAGCCAGTACCTGCTTCAATTATATTGTTATGCTGCTTGTTTAACTTCCACAGCAGCGGCGTGTCCGACCTGACGTTCGGACATGTAAAGATACAAGGAAGCGGATGTAACGGTATAAGAAAGAAGGAGTTAAAATTGTAAAGTCCCAGTATGTGGCATAGTGTCACAAGTCGTTCTCAAGCTAAATCATAGTATTACATTGGAGGAGGGAAAAGGGCCCCCTATCGCTCCAAGTTAAACAATGATTTTGAGTTTACAAAAGCTGATGTGAGAGTTTGTTGCATGAACATGGATGACGCACCACAGATTTGGGTTGTCCGTAGCTTCGGTGTAAATGCTTTCCTGAGCCGTTGCCGATATTGTTTCAACAACTCATGGCAGGTGTATAGATATATCACCTTTGTAAAGTAAAGATTGTTATCTATGTCAGTCATACTCGTGCTAATCTCTATAGTCCGAAATTGTCACGAATCATCGTACATCGCCCGCCTTAGTGAGGTTCCTCACATGTTATAAGCTATGAGCACGGGATGTCATAAATATTAAAAATCTCCTATTTGTACATCTTGTTGTTTAAATTTTCATCTTTAATATCTATGTTATACTCCCACATACCTCGCACTTACGGGACAGCGCAAGGGGTGCTCGTTGTGGACACCTGTATCTCCGCGACAGGGGCCCCCTGCGAAGCGGTTGATATAAACGACTTAGGATGCTTGATATCCAATAAATCAAAAAGGACATTTCCATACAAATTTCGACGAGCGTCTGAGTTGTTTTCCCCTGCTGTTTCCGTGACGTCAGATAGGCATTACATTCTTTCCGCCCGTGAGACGTGACCGCCCGTGAACGTACCCGCGCCAACTCCAACTCTCACAGGAATTCATTTATGTGCAATGTTTTTCTATTTTCAGGGTTAATAAGTTGCGGTCCGCAAAATGTGCATCAGGGTTATGCTGCGGGGGGAACTAACACCAAGGGCTATTTCTTCCGTCCTATGGAGCTTTTTGGAGGTGGTTTGCCGTATGACTCCTCGTCACCAATCCAAACCGTTCTATGGACCAAGAATTCATCACCATGACCATATATGAGCTACCCCACCCCCCTCTCCCCGTCACCGACCCTTTTCATCGCCGTATCGCCACGCGCAAGCAAAATGGACGGAGGCCGATGCGCCCGTGCTTCCCCGCATGTAACTAACTATCCAAGCTTGGCATTACTACAAAAAGGAAATACTACCTCACATACATAATAGTTGTTAGTTAAATAATTATTTAATATTCAAAGACACGGTGAGCTGACATAAGAGGGATATAAAATTATAAAAACAAGCACGGTTGCTTACAACTAATGGACGATCGATAAACAGACAGCAGGCAAGCTGTAACCGAAAGATAGTGTAAATGTTCAAATAAAAAAAGGTAATGTACCGATGAAGGTTAACATGGCAATCAATATCATAAGACATGCAGCATAAGAGGAATAAGTCACACTACCGTCAAAGGAATTGCAAGGCACCGTGCGTTCGTTCACAGAGGTCGGATACAAATAAAGCGTACTTTTGGGTTGGGTGCGTGCTTGCGGGCACTGAAGTGCTGCTGCGTTCAGCCGCGAACTTTGCAACATGGGCAGCGTACACATTGCTGGGCAGCACAGCGGCCTTAAGAGCCACAGTGCTGCGTTGAGTACTAAGCACAAGAGTAGTTTTTTTGCCATGAACAAATTAAATATATCAGTAAATACCAATACCGGTGCTTACATTTAAATCGGTGCTAAAACGTCACTGTACCGGCTGACGGCAACAACTTCTTCACCTTCTGCCGTACACAAACAGCACGAGTCATTATACATGTAGCCGTCAATGTGTAACTGATTTCGGTAGATATGATTGCGTGCTATTCATTGTACTGTTGTGCAACCCCGTGCGATGAATTTGGTGATGCACTCCGTGCAAACGCTGCCTGTTTCAGAAGCCGACAATCCCTGTAGGCATCGGTGATTTTTCGCTAACAGTTGCTGCAAGTTTGGAGGTGAAAACGGTACAGAGCGCTACAAAAATCGCGTCTTCGGAGCTAATACGGAAACAGAATCCACGTTTACAGTGACACAGTGGTCAGCCAACGATAGCTAGCTAGGACTTCGGTCTAAGAGGAAAGAAGAATGGTGTTATGAGGGTGTCCGTGGGCTGCGGGCCTATCGGCTAGCAGCTGCGGACGACACTGTTGAGAATCGGTCGCTCAAATCTTTCGCATCGCATGCGCTAATTTGGCTTGGTTCCGCCGGAAAAGCGACACCCGCGACGACTGCTACATACCTACCTGACGTCCCATCCATGCTTTACAGACTGACAGAATGAAGCCGGTCACCTAGAAATGCCTTTACCGATAGCATCTCGAAACCAAGGTACTGTTCAATATTCTCTCTCGCTTCGAGCTGTTGAGCTTTTCACATTCCAAAAATGCCGCCTTGCGTTGGTACAAATTATCTTTCCGAAAATTCCTAAATTTTCCTCAAATAAACAATAATAATGATGATATCGTGTATCATGCATATCAACTTCTTAACGGCGCCGGTGCGCGGCAAGTGCTGATGTACAACCTATACTACTAACTCGTTCCGCTGCTGGACCTAGATCTTCCTCAGGCGCGCACAAACGACGAGCGCGTGTATGTACGCCTTTTTATTTGTTACCTTAATTGCTTGCATGCATGTCCCCGAGCGGTTCCTCATCAGCGAACGACAGCCGGCCCCGTCGGTCATCCTTGCATATTGCCTCCAACTAACCGACGATTTCCATCCAGCTTCATTACACGCACTGAGGGCGCGTGGCCATCACACATACTCCATCCAATGCAACACTCTGGATGGAGAAGTAAATAAATCGGCTTAAAAATTTGGGACATATGATTACGTCCATACAGCCAATATAGCCAATACAGCCAATACAGCCAATACAGCCAGTTCACACATTGCAGCAAGCAACTCGTAACGGAGGCGACGGAGAAGGAGCTTCGTTCATCTGTCCAAGCAACTGCAATGTTGGCCCTCCAATGCTAATTTCTATCGGCCATTCGTTAATTAAGTTTATGGACTATATAGGCCAGGCGCGTAGGGAGCATGCACGCCCAATCAAGAAACATCGATCGATCTTCCAGCTTGCCAGCGCAGGTCCTGCCTTGCGTGCTTGGGACGCGCGCACGACTAAGGACCTGCCTCTTTCCTATCGGCCCCCTCGATGCTCGATGCCTCTTGTATCTTCATCTGCCTGGTGAAGGTTGCCAGGGTAGGTAACAGCTAGCGAACTACCGGCTTCTAGATTCATTCCAACATCTATCCGCAATGACCTATGCCGTATTGCCTAAACTGGCCCCTAATAACTGGCAACGTCGCTCGTCCGGAAGTCATATACTGATCAGGAAATATACAAAGCAGCCCCGCCGCGCCGTCCTAGGTAGCTCGTCCCGAGAGAGCTGAACAGCTGCGTTATAGGGAAACCCAGGTTATGAAACCAATCAGGCACGCACCCCTCATTTAATTGATGAGGCCGCGAGGGTTCACTGGGTCGTTTGATTTCACATATTCTCTTGCTCTCTGCGGCCCCTATTAATGTGCCAGTCCTGACGGGGCCCGCCTGGCATTTAGGTGGATATCAACCCGCCCACCCCACACCACCTTGCTTGCTTGCCCATTCAGGGTCATGGGTTTGCACTTCGCGGGCTGAGCATTCAACCACGGATAAGTCCTACCAGGAGTGGGGGTGGACAAGGATATGGCCACAAAGCCATACTGTCTCTGCTGCTCATAATCTCACTGCTGGGGGTCCTCCCAATTCTTTACCACCCCGATGCTCGTTATTAAGAAGCATGTCGTTGCCAGTTCGGATCTAACATGATGAGACTGCAAAGTAACAATCATGCATGGTGCCCAAACTCCGCAGTCTCAGGGCCATCTTGGGGGATATGCTCGCACAGATCGCGAGTTGGAATTCAATTTTTTTAAATATTAAGATGCAAGATAGATTATCGAGAACAACGCACGAACGAGTGAACCGGGAGCGTCTCAAAAGTACGTACATACCTAGTAGTGGCGGCAGCATGCATGATGACGAATGAATGAAGTGCCAGAACAGGAAACAAATCGCGGCGCGGTTCTATCTCAATATATACGTAACCAGCCAGACGCAATCCCAAACGACGTTAACCAGCATGTAAAAAACGCGCTCGCTCATCAACCTGCTGGGTAGGCAGGTCCGATGGCCTGCAAACCATCAACCGGAGGGTATCACAAACTCGCCACGTCTCGCATCTAGGAGGGGGCGGGGTTACCACGGCTTACCTGGCTGGCATCTAGCTTGCAGCCGCATCTAGATATGCCCAAATTCGCATCTAGATATAAAGACGGACTTGTTATTACATACGGCTGATACGCATGACCGACCTTATAATCCTGCTATAATTCCAGCTATTTCAATACCAGCAATAATTTTACTCGCCTTACTTATTGATTGCTTGCGCTAAGATAACGAAATCGAATTAATCAGCAGCATCTATTTGATCCTAGATCGCATGACGTTAAGCCGCCAACAGCGAGATATATGTGCCCGCGCATGTGCATGCGCGCGCGCCCCAGAATACAGCTTGCCAGCATTAGTTATTATTACTATTTTATTTCCAGCCATCATGAATGATAGATGTTAGCGATCACGAAGCAACGAGCGAGCAAGCAACGAACAATCCGCTGCCGATCGAGGTCGGTGCATATCCAAATCAATTTGTCATATACTCGATATCTTGCTTCCTAAGAATAGCTAAAATACAGCAACTGGACTGATGTTCGTCCATGAATGTAAATATGTATGTATATCCTAAGTAAACGACTGCTATGCGTGTGTGAGATCACGCCTAAACAGGCACTTGATAAATAGTACGCACGTTGTCTAATCATCGTCATGAGTTGAAAACGCGCGTTATCATTTTTGCGGCTCGTGCATACATACGTACGACAACACGTACGTACACGGCCGCCTAATAACGAAATAACCCCCTGCCTGGATGAGAATAATGCCAAGTGATTGCTATCCGTACGCATGCATACACAGAAATGCATGTACTGCGTACGATTTTCCACTATTACGTGAGAAAATAAATGTCATGTATGCTATTCGCACACATGCACGCAGACACACACACACACACACACACACACAGGCACACACACACACACACACACACACAGGCACGCACGCACACACAAATAGACAGACAACAGACTGGTGGGTGGGTGCTGGTGGTGGGTGCTGAACCTGGCGGGAAAAATCACCGATATATCTCACAGAAGTCCGCGGATGAGAGTGAAAGGATCAGGGTGCCCCGAAATACCGAAATACTGGGGAAGGTAGGGACTGCCAGGTAGTGGCCACGGGTGAAGCAAACCCCCCCTATCCTACAGGAGGTAACAGACAAACAACAGACAGACAGACAGACAGACAGACAGACAGACAGACAGACAGACAGACAGACAGACAGACAGACAAAGCCACGTGCCCCTCCTCTGCACTGTGGCTCGGTCCGGTCAGGACCCCCGGTGCTCGTCTTTATAGGGCGAGTCGCCCACAGTGTAACACCCCTTAAATATAACAGTGTAACACCCCTAACACATACACATACACGCGCCAATACACACGTCCTCCCCTCCACCTGACCCACCCTCCACCTCGCTGTCCGTCCACCCGCATTCCCACCTCCACCGTGCTAGGCTCACCCTACCTTACACCGACCTCCGTCCACCTTGGCCTGAGAGCGGCTCTATCTGAAGACCCCCAAAAGAAGGATCTAAAATGCTATAAGAACTATTGGACGCACCTTCTAGCATGCGTGAGGGGCTGTGCTGTCCATAGCTTAACAATGTGTATGTGTGGATGGCATCACGTAATGGTGGGTGGTACGTGCACGCAGACACGGACACGTATCTATCTGCACACGCACCACCATTAAGTGGTTTATGGTCCTATCTGCCGAGCCACGATTGGGAACTAACCCCGCTGATCATCAAACGCAATCATCATGTGCGTGCGCACGTGCCAATGATTGTTCCCAGATAGATGGACCGTCATCTCCACTCTCGTACTTCGTTCGCTGCTTTAGGTCTACATACGGCGGATGCATGTACCATCATACCGTTTCTCAAAAACGAGGTGGGCGATGATTTTTAATTTCCCTGTTGTACATCTTTTTGGCCAGAAATAAATCAATGTAGACGAAAATTTTGAGGGACAGCAGAAAATCTCAGTCTGTCGCTCCAGCTATCCCATCTTCTATCAATATCGCTGTCCATTTAGGTTCATTATCATCCGACTGTCATCGCTCGAGGATATTGTCCTCCGCATCGATCGCACCACGCACATCGCTGTAATTTCGTCCAACATTTCGTTTTCAGCCGGAAAACGGTACTTAGAGCCTAGAAAATTATCAAGCCAATCTGATAACTCTATCCAGCTTCTCGGAGACCAGTTCGATTTATTTTATTATAATAAAGCTGAATTTAAATGTACAGAGAGAAATTAAAACGTTTTAGCGGATGTTGCTTTCCCCCTCCCCCTCAGAGAACGATTTTTCTTCTATTCTTCGGGATTTCTGGTACGGTACTCAACCCCGTTTGTTCGACATAAAATCTTTCCACGTAAGCACGTGACCCGGCTTTGCGGATGCGCTCCCAAGTATAGCATGGCCTTGTGTACTACTTTGCAGCCACGACATCAGTCGACGACGGAGCGAGGGTACTAACTAACTGCATCGTCGTACCGCATTAATTGTAAGTTGCCGTACAATCAAACCTTTACTTCCTTCGAATTCCTTTCTTGATGATACGATCTGCTACCGAGCGATGCCATGCACGCGCGACAGACGCTCGCTCGGACGGACGTTGACGATTACTAATACTCGTGATTTCGTCTATTACGTGAAACTCTCCGTTTCTAACCTTTTTGCCGTACGACGCACGCCAGCAGATGAAAAAAGGCGGTCGAAGGAAACACCGCCCCTTAGGCGAGCGCCAAAACCAAACCCTAAATAAAAACTTAACTCATCCTTTGAAA